>JAUPFT010000014.1:5430000-5745000 GCA_036936625.1 Parnassius smintheus behrii
GGCTCTCTGGCTTCCAGGTGTAATTTTATGGACTTAAAAAGACAATTACGGGACCGATTAGTGTTAGGTGTGTGTGAAGAGCGTCTCCGTCGCGAGTTGTTAAAGACGAAAAATCTTACTTATGAGTTAGCAGTGCAGTTGAGCCTTAACTATCAAGGCACATTCTCAGATTTGTACCTGGAAACAAGTGTGATGAAGCAAACTCCGTCCACATCCACAGTTCCTATGGATATTGGTAAAATTAAAACGATTACATGCAGTCATTGTGCAAAGTCACACAGCGACGGCGAAAGGTGTCCTTTTATAAAAGCAAAATGTTTTTATTGTAAGAAGTTTGGACATATTGCGCCGGTCTGTATGAAGAAATCTGGCAAGTTGCACCAGGTGGAGGAAAGTTCAACTTCAAATAGAGAAAATGAAAAATCTGAACAGATGATGGGTGTCTTTATTTGCTCAGATAATATTCGACCACCATTCAAAGCAGATGTTATGATTGATGGGGTAAAGGTTAGCATGGAAGTGGACTCAGGTGCTTCAAGGACAATCATGGCTGAAGATACATACTATAAGCTGTGGTCTGTTCCCCCACCCTTAGAGGCGACAGGCGTGAAGTTGGTTACGTGGACCTGTGATGAACTGAAGGTGTTAGGTCGAGCTCATGTTCGAGTGTCATTAGGAAACAAAGAAGCACAATGTGAGCTACTGGTTGTTTCTGGTCGTGGGCCTAGCCTTTTAGGAAGAAACTGGTTTAAAATTTTGGGCTTAGAGATAGCTGGTATATGCTGGACAGATGATGAGAAGGTTGATGAATTATTAAAATCTTTTCCGGAGTTATTCAAAGAAGGACTTGGAGAGTATAAGGGTCCTCAAGTGTCATTAAATGTGCGAGCTGATGCCGTGCCACGGTTTTTGAAGGCACGACCGGTACCATTTCCTCTGATAAAACAAGTTGAGGAACAATTAAAATGCATGGTGAATGAAGGTATATTAACTCCTGTAAAATACTCTAAATGGGCTACTCCATTAAGAATAGTAAAAAAGGATGACGGCTCACTTCGAATATGTGGTGACTACAGGTCAACTGTTAATCTAGCCATTGAGACTGATACATTTCCATTACCAGCTGCTAATGAGTCCTTTGTGAAATTAAGTGGTGGCAGAATTTTCAGTAAGATTGACTTAAAACAAGCTTACATGCAGCTCCTGGAATCTTCCAGCGTGTGATGTCGACTGCACTTGCAGGTATTGAAGGAGTAGCATGTCTATTGGATGATGTCGCTGTTAGTGGAAAGAATAAGGAGGAGCATGATCAAAGACTAAGGGTGGTCATGACCAAACTAAATGCAATGGGATTTCGGTTCGGTACAATTTTTATGAAAAATTCATTATGGACAAAGCTACAATACTGGAGCCATTGCATCGAGTGCTGGAAGCAAAGAAACCTTGGGTATGGGGTTTGCTGGAGAAGGTTGCATTTGATAAAGCTAAGGATTTGTTGTCATCAGATTTAACCTTTTTTTTTTTATAGAAGAGGGGGCAAACGAGCATGCGGCTCACCTGATGTTAAGTGACTACCGCCGCCCATGATCAACCGCAACACCAGGAGAATTGCGGGTGCGTTGCCGGCCCTTTAGAAAGGAGTAAGCTCTTTTCTTGAAGGTCCCCAGGTCGTATTGGTCCGGAAAAATCGCCGGTGGTAAACTATTCCACAGAGAGGTTGTACGTGGAAGAAAACTCCTTGTGAAACGTACAGTGGTGGACCGCCAAGCATCCAGATGGTGTGGATGGTATCGGGACGCTTGCCGTGTAGTGCGTTCACGAAATTTGGCGGCTGGGATAAATCCGAACAATTCCTCAGAGCACTCCCCGTGATAGATGCGATAAAATACGCAAAGAGATGCAACATCTCTTCGCAGCGCCAGTGAATCGAGCCGATCGGAAAGCACTCGGTCGTCGACGATTCGAGCCGCTCTGCGCTGGATGCGGTCAAGTGGAAGGAGCTGGTACTGGGGAGCCCCAGCCCAGAGATGGGAACAGTATTCCATGTGCGGCCGAACCTGCGCCTTGTAAAGTTGCAGGCGGTGTGCCGGCATGAAATACTGTCCCGCTCTGCTGAGCACGCCAAGCTTTTTAGAGGCCAATTTGGCCTGCCCTTCCAAGTGACCACGAAACTGCACGTCACTCGATATGTCGACGCCGAGGATTCCGATACTGGCTGAGGCAACAAGGGGAGTGCCTTGAAACTGAGGGGATACGACAAAGGGGTTCTTTTTAGCGGTTAACGCGCAAACTTGTGTCTTCGGGGGGTTAAACTGGACTAGATTTAGTCGTCCCCAATCCGAGACTCTGTTCAGCAAAGACTCGACTTCAGACACAAGTTTGTCCCGGCACTCGGAGACGTTTTCCCGAGAAATATTGACTCGGCCGGTGTAAAGAGCATCACCAGTGCTGTCATCTGCATAGCAATGAATGTTACGGGTATGCAACATATCATTGATATGCAGGAGAAACAGCGTTGGCGATAGCACGCAGCCCTGTGGAACACCAGCATTAATAGGCTTGCAATCGGAGCTTGCACCGTCTACAACGACCTTGATGCTCCGATCTGCAAGAAAGCTGGTGATCCAATCGCACAATTTCTCGGGAAGCCCATAGGAAGGGAGCTTCGAAAGAAGCGCTTTGTGCCAAACCCGATCGAAGGCCTTCGCAATGTCCAAACTAACGGCCAATGCCTCCCCCTTGAACTCTACTGCCTCCGCCCATCTTTGAGTGAGGTAGACCAGAAGATCACCAGCTGACCGACCACGGCGAAAACCGTATTGGCGGTCACTAATCAGCTGGCGATGCTCAAGGTACCTCATGAGCTGGCAGTTTACAATGGACTCCATTGTTTTGGAGAACAAGAAGGTGATGGCGATTGGCCGGTAGTTGGACGGGTCTGAGCGGTCGCCTTTTTTAGGGATCGGGTGGACGAAAGCCGTCTTCCATGATTTTGGGACTACGCCTAGGGAGTAGGAGTACCTGAAAAGACGCGTTAAAACCGGTGCCAACTCTGGAGCACACGTCCTCAGCACAATTGGGGGGATTCCGTCAGGCCCACTCGACTTGTGGATGTCCAGGGAGAGGAGTGCTTTGCGAACCGAGCGCTGTGTGAACTGCACTTCCGGCATGGAGCACTCACACCGCGGGATGGTCGGCGGCGTACTCCCCCCGTCATCGAGAGTCGAGTTAGACGCAAAGAAAGAGCCTAGAAGATCGGCTTTCTCCTTTGCAGTAAGGGCCAGTGAGTCGTCCTCCCTGTGCAGAGATGGAAGAGATGGCTGACAGAAATTCCCCTGGACAGCCTTGGCGAGAGACCAGAATGCACGGGTTCCAGAAGGAAGGCGAACTAGTTTCTCGCCAATTCTGCCTATGTGCTCTGACTTTGCCTTGGCAATGACTCCTTTGAAGGACCTAGAGGCGGAAATATACTTCTTTTTTAGAGCGCTGGTGTTTACATCCCGGGACGCTGATGCATCAACCCAGGCTTGGTAGCACTCCTGCTTATAGCATGATGCTATTTTACAGGAGCGACCAAACCATGGCTGAGATTTGCCTCCAATGGGCACCACAGAGGAAGGAATAAAAAGTTCCATACCCTGAAGTACCACATCAGTAACAAAATCCGCAACAACGTTGAGATCATCCGGCGAGAAGCAAACCCGCCCCAAGGGTAGGATGCAAAGAAAGACCGCATCCCATCCCAATCGGCTGACCTATAGTGCCAAACACGGCGGCAGCCTGCAGAATGCAACCGCGATTTCAGCGTGAGTGGCACAACACTCCGGACCAGACAATGGTCCGAGGAGCCTAAAGGGGCGTCGACGGAAATCTGATATCCGTCCGGGTGAGAGGTCAGCAGAAGGTCCAACAGGGAAGGTGCATGATCCTCCACATCTGGAATCCGCGTAGGCGAAGTAACCAGTTGTGTCAGACCATATGCCAAGGCAAAATCATGAACAGATCTCCCCGCATGATCGGTTAAACGTGAACCAAGCCATTCGGCGTGATGGGCGTTAAAGTCGCCGAGGATCACGATATCTGCGGAGGGGATCTGCTGTAGCAACGAATCTGCAGCCATTTGGACGTGGTCGAAGAGTCGGTCTGTTTCGGCATTACCGCTATGGGACCTATAGAGGCACCCGTAGACGCGCGGATGGTCGTCGCTGTCTACGCGTAGCCAAAGAATGGACAGGTCCGGACCTTCAAGTCTGCCGAGGCGTCGAGAACAGATGTCCTCTCTGACGTAAACGCAAACTCCAGCCCGAGGCACAAAGGAGTGTTCCAGTTTGTACCCCGGGTAGGAGAAATACGAGACATCAGCCGGAGAGGACACCTGCGTCTCGGTCAGAAAGAGCAGAGCCGGCCTCGCCGTCTCGAGATGGTAGTGGACGGCGTTTAGGTTAGAGCGAAGTCCCCTGATATTGCAGAAATTCACGGACAGCGTGGCAGGGGTCGCCTTGGTCTTGTTGCTCCGTTTGCCCCGAGCAGTTGTAGTCTTGAGCGGAATTTGGCCCCCCCCCCCCCCAGAATACGCGGGGCAGCCTGAGCACCCACGCTCAGAAGTGGAGAAACATAGTCGTGGATGCTCAGCGAGGGATTCTCCAGGGGTGCTGGTACCTTTATTTAATTCCGCTACCATGTTGATGGGGGGGGGGGGGATTTGGGCCTCCGGCCACCTGCACTCACCAGACGAAACGCGGAAACAGAGCTTCCACTTCACGCCGGTATTCTGTGAGGTCGTGGTACCACCCCGGTTTGAGCCGGCCCATACGTGCAACAGCAAAGCTGCCGCGTGGCTCTACCACTGTTGAAACCTTAGTTGGATATGACTTAAAAAAAGAGTTATTGTTAATCTGTGATGCATCGGAATATGGTATAGGTGCAATAATTGCCCATGTAATGGAGAATGGGTCAGAACGACCCGTGATGATGGCATCCAGAACGTTACAACCCCACGAGCGACGTTATGGACAAATTGATAAAGAAGCTTTAGCCATAATTTTCAGGATTACAAAATTTCATGAATTTTTACTAGGAAGGAAGTTTTGTATTATTACAGATCATAAACCATTAATTGAATTATTTAACCCGAATAAACCTATTCCGGATCAGATTTCACCTAGAATGCCCTCAGCCCTTGGACTTCTATTAACGCAGCTGAAGTGCGAGGGATGGATTCGTTAGCCGATGTGCTACTTTTGGAGGAACCTCCCTCTGGATTCAACTTGGATGCAGCGAAAATTGCTTCTGAGACTAAAAAAGACCCAGTACTACAAAAGGTTTTATTTCATGTGCTACATGGATGGATTTGCAAAAATACTGATCCCATACTCCAGCCGTATTGGACGCGAAGAGAGGCTCTTTCACATAATAACGAGTGTTTATTGTGGTGTAACAGAGTCATTATACCCGCTTCTTTACAAAAGCAGGTATTAAGGGTATTACATGCACCGCATGCTGGAATCGTCCAAACGAAAGCCTATGCTAGAGGATACGTATGGTGGGTCGGTATGGACGCTCAGATAGAGGCCACAGTGACTGGCTGTGAGTTGTGTCAGGCCGTGAGAAACAATCCACCAAGAGATCTGCATACATGGATTTTACCTGACAAGCCATGGAGTCGTGTCCATGTTGATTTTGCAGGACCATTTCAAGGGAAGACATTTTTTGTTATGATTGACAGCTATAGCAAATGGTTTGAGGCAGATATTTTATCTAATATGAATAGTGGAGCTCTAATAGCAAGTTGTCGCAGGATGTTTGCTTCGCAGGGACTGCCAGAAAAATTAATTTCGGACAACAGTTCAGTTTTTAGCTCAAGAGAATTTAATAAATTCCTGCAGGACAATGGCATCGAGCACTTGTACTCACCCCATATCACCCGACAACGAACGGACAAATCGAACGGGCGATACAGACCTTCAAGAATAAGCTCAAGAAAATGTCTGATGCAGGTGTATCATGGACCGAGAAACTACCTAGGGTGTTATACTCTCTCAGAACGGTGCCGAATCACCTCGGTAAAACACCTGCAGAGATGTTGAATGGACGTAAATATAAAACTGCGGTGTCGGCCCTTCATCCCGATAGCGGGCCAGAGCGCTCTGAGCGACAGCTGGAGGAGGCAGCACAGCGTGCGCCCACCCGAGCCTTCGCGCTCGACCAGCCCGTGCTGGTGCGTGCCTATGGGCCAGGAGAGAGGTGGCGACGCGCAACCATTGAGTATATCGAGGGCCCTGGTTGTTATAGGGTGAGAACGGAAGATGGACTGTTAATCCGTCGACATGTTGACCAAATACTGGCGCGATCTACTGCCGTAATCGAGAACCAGACCCCTGATGACCTGCCAATACCTCAACCCCGTAGAAGATCAAATTCGTCTTCTGGGTCTGACCCACCAATACAAATACCACCACCAGAAATGTGGCCGGAAATTATTGGCATACCAAGTACTGATTAAAATTGTAATTAAAGTTTGGCAAAAAGCTGTTGGTCATTGGTGATTAGAAACAAATAATGAAAGACAATAATTAAAATGGTTTATTTCAACTTAAGTCATTAACTATGATTGTAACCATGTTATTGGGATAGAAAGGTATTATGTTATGTATTGATAATGTTAAGGGTAAAATTGTTATATATATGGAAGGTAGATTTGATTAAATGAGTTTGTTTTGCAACTTGATCTGGCGTGTATCTTTTACTGCGCCTTATAAAGTTGTAGGCGGTGAGCCTGCATGAAAGACTGTCCCGCTCTGCTGAGCAACCCAAGCTTTTTAGAGGCCAATTTGGCCTTCTCTTCCAAGTGACCACGAAACCACACGTCGCTCAATATGTCGACGCCGAGGATTCCGATACTGGCTGAGACAAAAAGGGGAGTGCCTTGAAACTGAGGAGATACGACAAAGAGGTTCTTTTTAGCAGTTAACATGCAAACTTGTTTCTTCTGAGGGTTAAACTAGACTAGATTTAGTCACCTCTAATCTGAGATATTGTTCAGCAAAGACTTGACTTCAGACACAAGTTTGTCCAGGTACTCTGAGATATTTTCCCGAAAAATATTGGCACGGCCGGTGTACAGAGCATCACTAGTACTGTCATATGCATATTCATTATGTTTATTTAACATTCATTATGTTGCAGGTTTGCAACATATCATTAATATGCAGAAGAAACAGCGTTGGTGACAGCACGCAGCCTTGTGGAACACCAGCATTAATGGACTTGCAATCAGAGCATGAACCGTCTACTACAACCTGATCAGCAAGAAAACTGATGATCCAATTGTACAATCTCTCGGGAAGCGTGTAGGAAGGAAGCTTCGTAAGAAGCGCTTTGTGCCAAACTCGATTGAAGGCCTTCGCTATGTCTAAACTAATGGCCAACGCCTTCCCCCCTTGGACTCTACTGCCTTCGTTCATTTATGAGTTAGGTAACCCAGAAGATCGCCAGCTAAGCGACCGCGACTGAAACCGTACTGGCAGTCCCTAATCAGCTGGTGATCCTCAAGGTACCGCATGAGCTGGCTGTTAATAATGGATTGATAATGATAATGGATTGCGGCATGGGCCAATGAGTCCTCCCTGTGCAGAGATGGAAGAGATGGCCGACAGAAATTACCTTGGACAGCCTTGGCGAGAGACCAGAATGCACGGGTTTCAGAAGGAAGACGAACTAGTTTCTCGCCAATTCTGCCTATGTGCTCTGACTTTCCCTTGAAAATGACTCATTTGAAGGACCCGGAAGCGGAATTATACTTTTTTTTTAGAGCACTTTTGTTTACATCCTGGGACGTTGATGCGTCAGCGCAGGCTTGGTAGCAGTCCCGCTTATAGCATGATACTATTTTACAGGAGCAACCAAACCATGGCTGGGATTTGCCTCCGATGGGCACCACAGAGGAAGGAATAAAAAGTTCCATACCCTGAAGTACCACATCAGCAATAGAATCAACAATCAGCAACAACGTTGGGATCGTCCGGCGAGAAGCAAACCCGCCCCCAAGGGTAGGACGCAAAGAAAGACTGCATCCCATCCCAATCAGTTGACCTATAGGGCCAAACACCGCAGCAGCCTGCAGAATGCAACCGTGATTTCAGTGTGGTCCGAGGAGCCTAAATGGGCGACGACGGAAACCAAGCAATTCAGCGTGGTGGGTGTTGATCTAACCAAGCATCACATACCTTTGCGGATGGGATCTGTTGTAGCAAGGAGTCTGTAACCATCTGGACGTGATCGATGGGTCAGTCTCTCCGCTATGGGACCTATAGAGGCACCCGTAGACGCGGTCGCTATCTACGTGCAGCCATACAATAAACAGGACCTTCAAGGCTGCTGAGGCATCGAAAACAGATGTCCTCTCAGATGTACACGCAAACTCTAGCCCAGGGCACAAAGGAGTGTTCTAATTTGTACCCAGAGTAGGAGAGATACAAAGTATCAGCGGGAGAGGACACCTGTGTCTCGGTTAGAAAGAGCAAAACCGGCCAGATAGTATTGGATGGCATTAAGGTTTGAATGTAGTCCGCTGATGTTGCAGAAATTCCCAGATAGGTGCCTTTAACTTCCTGCTCCGTTTGCCCCGAGCATGTTTAGTCTCAAGCGGAATTTCGCCCCCCCCCCCCCCCCAAATACGCGAGGCAGCCTGAGCACCCACGATTTTCTAGAGCCAAAAAACGAGGTGACTGCGATAGTATAAAATTAATTACCCACTGTTTTTAGATGTTGGAAATGCATTTTGAAGTAATTACGATAAAAGCAAATTTCACTAAACATTGCTTTATGTATTATAAGGTATATGTCAAGTACTTGATTATTTTATTTTGTTTTAAATATAGGAGGTTTGTCAGGGTTAAGGTCGAACATTTTACACTGTTTTTGAATTTCGAAAATGCCTTTTGAATTAATTATGATAAAAATAAATTTCACAAAAAATTGCATATAACAAAGCCCAAATATGTCAAAGTTAATTACTCATAAAAAAGTCATAAAAAAGAACCAAAAAATCCATTTGTGGCTAAAGACCGGCTCATACAACAAATTTAGTTCACAGTGGAGAGCAGTCAAGAGGCTTTTAGAAAACAGAATTATAACAATTCACATTACATTATTTCATTCACCACTATCATAGCAGAGTACTAGCATAGCACACCCGACTCTACGTAGTCTTGTCTGCCCTACCCCTAGTGTTTTTGTAAAGCCGTAGGCATGGCGGGAGAGCACTCCCCGCCTGCTGTAGCCAATTGCAGGCCCTGAGTGAGCTGTAGCAGCTGAGGCTGGTCCAATAAGCTAAACTCCAAAAAGCTCACCTCCGCAGCTTTGGCTTATTGGTCCAACCTCAGCCGCTACGGCTCACACAGGTGACTGCGATTTGCTACACAAGGGCTTCTGCGCTGCGGGAAGTGCAGCACCGAAGCTATTACAGAAGTAACTTTGTGTCAATATTCCTGTGTAAAAAGTGAGGTTATAATTTTACATAAAAATTTTTACTCATAATCTATACATTTCTGCAAGCGGGAAGGGTAGGGGAGACCTCCCATGAAACCTCCCCCTCCCACCACCGTACACGAGTACCGGATGTCTATAGTTTACATGAATAATCTTGATCAAATCACCTTTTGACAAAAAAAAAACTAAATCTAAATTAGTTCATCCGTTTGGGAGCTATAATGCCACAGACACAGATATACATGTTAAGCATACAATACATATAATACCCTTCTTTTCCATTGGGGGTTAAAAATACCTAGAGTAGTAAATTATATGAGTTTTAAATTAGAGCAAAATAAAGTATAGTAAGTGCCAACAAGGCAGGTATTTAAACCACCAACTGATGAGGAAGAAAGGTTCTTGAATAGCTTGTATGAAAGCGTAGGGCAGTCTCACAATAGAGTAGATGGAGTGACAGCCTGGTAACACATGCATAAGGAAATTGATGGAAGTGGTGTTCCTAAGGGGAGGCCTATGTTCAGCAGTTGACTTGCGGAAGGCTCTTACGATGATACTAATATATTATAGACATTATAGTATCTACGAACTCGTACACTTGAAAGTAATTAAAGGTTTACCTTTGCCAAGCTTAAATTTAAAGGGCTCGTTCCTATCTTTACTGGAATCAAATTTGGTGCCATCCAATAGCTTTCCTGTGTAGTGAACAGTAACCTGACAACCACGGTTCGGGGTGTCGGTTCCTTCACCCTCCTTGATAATTTTTTTTAACACTCCGCGATCTCCTGCTTCCGAAATATCAATCCCTTCTTCCACAGTCATATTAACAATGATAATTGAAAGAAAGTTTATTAGAAATTTAATAGTCGCTCCGCAATATCGTAATATTAGTTACTTTTTCACCGACAAGCAATTCAACGTGCCAATCTATCTCGTTACATAGATAAATAAATATGTAGCATCTTGTACATACAACTTTATAATTTGTGATGTAGCAAGCTATATTCCGTAGACAGAGAAATGTCTACGCTATATTCAGTAATCTATGCTCGTGTTTTCGAGATACGAGATATTACCGTAGACAGAGAAACCTATAGACTAATGATCGGCGTGGCCTCGAGTGAGAAAGACGATAACGAATTTTTAGGTTATAGAATAATCTTTATGACTTTTAAACACATTTGGATAAAAATTTTAATTGTTTTAAGAACTGAACTGTACAAGATTCACCAATCTTAAGCTCACAAAACACTTTTTTCTCACTTTAACCAACTTGTAAACTCCTTAAATCGCTACGCATTCAAAGTTGTTTAGCAAACTGTGGAGTTTGCTGAACAAAAAAACCGGCACGGAGAAAGAGACAAACAATCACACCGCTCTATCTCATTTCTATGAAGGATGTATGCATAAATCTATCTTTTTCATGTGCGAATGCGAAAGATAGTAATTAGTTAGTAGGGCAGAATTAAAAGTGTATTATGAAATATGTATGACTGAAAATAATAAAGTAATTATATGTTCGTTTGTTGCAAATGTTTGAGTTTTAACACGTTGTTTGCTTAAATTAATGTTTTCAATTTTGTCATATAAAAAATTAAGTGTTTAGTGTATATTTTAAACTAGGTAGAGCCACGCTGCAGCTATATTATTGTTGCAGCACGAATGAGTCAACTCGCGTAAAATACCAGCTTAATACTGCTGTGCTTCGTATAGTGAATGTAGAAATCCGGAGACCCTTTTTTACTGGAAACGAGGCATTCCATCTTAGTCCTCAGGTCATCATCATCATCATTACAGCCCTTCACAAGTCCACTGCTGAACATAGGCCTCCCCCAAGTAACGCCACAAAGCACGGTCCTGAGCCACCTGCATCCATCGACTTCCTGCATGTCTTACCAGGTCGTCACTCCATCTAGTGGGGGGTCGCTCTACACTACGCCTACCGGTACGAGGCTGCCACTCGAGAACCTTTCTTCCCCATCGGTTATCGGTTCTTCGAGCTATATGGCCGGCCCATTGCCACTTCAGCTTACTAATCCGTTGGGCTATGTCGGTCACTCTGGTTTTACTGCGGATATCCTCATTTCTGAGCCTATCACGCGGAGAAACTCCGAGCATAGCCCTCTCCATAGCTCGCTGAGCGACCTTGAGCGTCCTCATACGGCCAGCAGTGAAGGACCACGTCTCAAATGCATAAGTCATCACTGGCAACACGCACTGGTTATACACTTTAGTTTTCAGAGATTGAGGTATACCTGACTGATGAAGATATGTCGTAATTTCCCGAACGCTGCCCAGCCGAGTAGAATCCGTCGATTGACCTCTCGGTCGAAGTTGGACTTACCTAGTCGGACTATTTGTCCCAGGTAAACGTACTCGTCAACAACTTCGAGCATAGTGCTCCCAACAACTACCGGCATAGGTGTGACATGGACATTAAACATGATCTTTGTTTTGTCCATGTTCATCTTAAGACCTATCCGTTGGGAGACACCATTGAGGTCATTGAGCATAGTGCTAAGGTCCTCCAGCGATTCTGCCATAAGGACTATATCGTCGGCAAATCGAAGGTGAATGATGTACTCGCCATTGATGTTAATACCGTATCCTTTCCAGTCCAGTAGCTTGAAAACATCCTCCAACGCAGCGGTGAAGAGTTTCGGGGATATAACATCACCCTGTCTTACACGTCTCTGCAGTTGGATAGGTTTCGAACTCTGGATCTGTACTCGGATAGCCATCGTAGCCCTACTGTACAAACACTTCAGCACTTCGATATACCGACAGTCAACTTGGCACCGCTGAAGGGACTGTAGCACCGCCCAAATTTCGACGGAATCAAAGGCTTTCTCATAGTCCACATATGCCAGGCAAAGTGGCAGATTGTACTCTTCGGTCTTCTGTACAATCTGCCGCAGGGTATGTATGCGGTCTATGGTACTGAAGCCTTTTCGGAAACCGGCTTGTTCGGGAGGCTGGAAGTCGTCGAGTCTGCGTGCGTGACGATTCGTAATGACTCTCGAAAATAGCATGTAGACGCGGCTCAGAAGGGAAATCGGTCTGTAGTTCTCAAGAGAGCGTTGTCACCTTTCTTAAAGAACAAAACCACCGCGCTTCTGCTCCACGCCTCCGGAGTAGTGCCACCATGGAGGACGGAATTGAAGAGCTTCTGAAGGACTTCAAGTACCGGTGTTCCACCCGCTTTCAGAAGCTCCACTGTAATTCCATCCTCGCCCGGGGCCTTGCCGTTTTTAAGGTGGTGGAGAGCCATTCTAATGTCGCTCAGACTGACGTCCGGGATATCATCGGAATAGTGTCGGATAAGACTTGCCCTTGGATCGTTACTCACACTTGCGTGCGGCTCCAACGATGTTGCTTGTATGCTGTCAAATCTGTTGACGATTGCAGCTTCATCTCCCGTCTAACAGCCATGAGATTAAGAATGTGATCGAAGAGCTTTTGTGTTCTTCTGCGGCCGGTCTTGCAGAACTTAGCTCCGACCGCATGGACAGTTTCCACGAGCTTGTCATTCATATCGTCCACTGCATTGCAATCTTCTAGGCACTGAAAACGGTTACGTAACTAGAGCTGAAAGGATTCGGGATTCTGGATCAGAGCACGAGGGGGACGGAGCGTTGACTTCATTAGACGAGACCTCTCCAACTTAACGTTTAGATTCAGTGTGATCCTCTAACCATTCGGTGATCGCTGCCAGTTTTCACCCTTGCGATCACTGAGACATCACTGAACAGTTGGCATCTGGTCGTCATAATGAAGTCAATCTCATTTTTTGTCGAACCGTCGGGGCTCGACCAGGTCCACTTCCTGTGGGGCCGCTTCTGGAAGAAAGAGTTCATCATAATGAGTCCCTCTTTCTCCATAAAGTCGGCCAGCTGCTGGCTGCTTCGGTTCCGTTGCCCTACTCCAAATTTCCCTACCTTCAGCTCACCGCTTTCTCTTGTGCCTAGTTTTGCGTTGAAGTCTCCCATCAACACCGTGTAGTGGGTTTTGGAGGAATGTATGGCTCTGGAAATATCCTCATACATTTCCTCCACCTCCTCATCGGGATGTGCCGAGGTTGGTGCGTAAACCTGACCTTCAGCGAATACCGTTTGGTGATTCTGAGTATCAGGTACGCGACCCTCGTCGACACACTCCCAATCTTTACAATGTTGTTGACGAGAGACTTGTGGACGATAAATCCGACACCTTCTTGGGACAGATGTTCGCCCTCCCGGTGATAGAACAAGTTGCCGGACTCGAGGATTGCCGTGTCCTCCCCCTCTCTTCGGACCTCGGATAATCCAATAATATGCCAGCGCAACTTTTCTACCTCTTCTTCCAGCTCCAGTATCTTCTCGTCAGTCCTCAGGGTGCGTGCGTTATATGTTGCCAGGTCGAGTCGTCGTAGGTGGCAACCCAACCTCCACCGGAGATTCTTAGCACCCCCTGCCCCGCCGTTACCATGATTGCCACCGTAGCCAGGAATATCGGGGCCGCCGGGGACTGGGGGCCGTCGGTTTGCGTCTTTATTCATGGGGGGTATTTGCCATAGTTGCCACGCTTGGCGAGCGGGTTGGCAACCGCAGTTTTTTTTATTAGGTCACAGTTGTTATCAGGAAGATGCTGCTGCCCATCTCCTGCCTGTCTCCCTCTGTCGCCTCTTACGACACCCACGGGAAGATATGGGGTAGTGGATATTCTCAACCGCCACTACACGGCAAACTCCTCCTCAGGTGTGACAATGCATCTACGTTTTGATTCTTAAGCGAGGATAAACGTAGATGTCCATGGGCCACAGCATCCACTTACCATCGGTGTACTGTGTGCTCGTTTGTCACTCTTATTCTATAAAAAAAATATTTTTATTTAATAACGGTAAGTAATCAAACTTTATCAGCTTTTCATGTTAGTAGTTATTCCTTCAAAAGAAGCAATATTGATGATAATCAATTATTCTATTTTGGTTTATTACATTATACAGATTTTAAATTTAAATAGCATACAGATTTAATACAAATTTTAGCAGTTTCTAAAACAGATAAAAGTTTCAAGGCATCTGGCAACACTGCAAGACGTCAGTTGTGTCGACGGGGCGCGCTAAATATAAACAAACCATTCTCGATAGCTTGTTAAAGTATTAAGTTTGCTTGGTGAAAGTGGAGTTTTTGTGTTAAAATCTACTGAAGAATTCAAAGGTAAGTTCCTTAACTTCGTCAATTAATTGTGAGTGCCAAAATTATACAAGTTTTTTTGGAAATCAATGGTTGTCAGTATATTACATATTTATAACGATAAACAAGCGGGAAATGACTGTTTTTTTTTTCATTTTTAAGAATAATTATAATGGAACTAAGAGTGTAAGCTAGTGGTGAACAATGTTCGAACCTTTTGGAGTTCATGGAAAGGCAAGGAATTATTCACCTAAACCATGAACTTGATTTATATCACTTGAGAATGCTCCATGTAAACAATGACGTGATCCTAACAATCAGCTGCTTATTGCCCTATTCTTTGTTCAATTGCAGTCACGGGGATCTATCAAATCCCCGAAGTGGGCCTCAAGGGCGCCTGAAATCGAAGCGGCTGTGGTGCGACTTGACAACCATATTAAACTCAACTCGGTGGTGGAGTAAATAAATCGGCAGACAAATGAAAAAGTTAATAATTGAACAGCCATATATGGTAATAATAACTTTTTCTTAATTATATCTCTATTAACCATCTACTATTTATTACATACTATTACTCATTACCTAGCTTTCCTACATATTACTTAATTAATTTCGAAGGTTTGGGCGGACTGGAAGTCGAAAACAAAAAAAATCATCCCTAATAAGGCGTCATGCAAGTGGTACTGGTGGTGGGCCGAGTAGTCGACAAACCCTTACGACTTTTGAGGAGAGGTGTTGACTCTAATGGGAAATTGACTGTGGAGGGTCAGTCCAGCATTCAGGAACAAGGCTTCGTAAGTATTGCACTACTTCATTTAAAATTCAGTGTTAACTGATCACACATATTTAAAATATGTACCTACTCATATAATTAAATGAGTAATATCACTAAAGGTTTTTTATATGATATATCATGGTTAGGTACAACTTAAATGAAGATTTCAAGTATTTGTTTGCAGGGACTATCACAACTCATCCCATTGCCAACATAGGCCCTGAATCCACCACTGACTCACACCAACAAGATGCAATTGATTTTGCAATCGCAACAGCCGATCGTACGTCTATCTATTTACATCAAATTATTTTATAAATACTTTATTAACCGGGTATTTGAATTCAAGTTCATTTTTTCAGAATCTGAGGCTTTATCCCCCGCGCCTGCTACTCCTACGCTATCTGCTAGCTGGCAGCCACTGCACATAAACATCCCCACACGGTCATCAACTTTATGCAATCAATCTGCGAGGAGGAGTTCAAGGGTGCAACCTGCCACTCCACCAACCAGCAGGCGACGGTTGCCATCAACCCCGAGATCTGGGGCTTCTTTATTGGACTTTTTTTTAATTCAGACTCTTTTTTTGATAAATAATTATTTAATTATTTATCAAAAAAACAACAACGAAAAACGAGAAACAATCACGAATTGATGCAAACAATACCAACAGCTGACTAACAAACTAACAATCAGCCATGTTGTATTGCTTTTCGAAAGGCTTTAAGCGTTCGCTAAGTTGACGAATGAACAGTTCGACTTCTCAGCGATTTCGAATGTCAAAATTGCCACTTGTCTACACATTGAGATAATATCGTTCGTGTTATTAGTTTTCTTCATCAATTCGTTACGCGATTGGACATTGTGTAGCAATCAGCGGTTCGATATCGCTAAGACGAAATCGATTTTCGAAATGGAATAGACACGAAGCGATTGCCACTTGTCTAGGTCCCTACCATGAAGCTAATTATGTAGTGTAGAGGTAAAGAGTACAGACTCTGTATAAAAAGCGTCCGTAGGAAAGCGCTAAATAGGGGTGGCGTCACTGTAGCTACAGTCTAATTTTTAAAGAACTTTTATATTTTTTTATTGCACAGACTTTCACCAAAATTCCTTTTACAATAATTATTTTTTTGCTTTCAAAATTTTTATTTTCAAAATCACTCAATGTATTTTACGGCGATTTATCATTCCCCGTAGCTACTCGAGCGCTATTGTGAAGAGTTTTTAAACTGTTATTTACTGCTTACGGATTGACACATTTTCAACTATTCTCCTATTGGAGATTGTCCTCCTTACCTCTATACTCCATGAAGCTAATCTTACTTGTGGGCTAGTTATCCCCAAAAAGTATCGATACCTGAGTAGTATCGATACTTTTGGTTCGATACATAGTATTTTTGTACTCGATACTTTTATTAAAGTATTTTACTAAATATAGATACTTTCTTAGCTACTCGATACTTTTATCTCTTTACTGCCAGATAAAAGTCGGTAGATAGTAATTTCTTTTCCGTTGTATAGTGTCTTCCCTCTCGATGGGGTGAAGATTTTGCGGGGGAAAACCTATTATTGTTGGAAAAGTGGACCACTACCTTAGTATGCACAAAATCTAAAGTATAGCCTAGTAAACGGGCAATTACGACGCCGCGACTCGTACTTATGGCTGCCTTACTACTTGCAAAGAACTATTCTTCGCTTTGTAACATTAACCGCATTTATGCATTTTGTGACTCCAACGTAGCGCTACACTGTGATAAAGTGTCATATGAATAATGCATGTATGACGAGGTAAATATATTTTATGCATTTACTAGCAATATCTCAAATATTGATGAATGAACGTTATATATAATTGAATGACTTGTGCCAAAAGGATCGATTTTTTAATCGATATATAGAACTGAATCGATCCAGTAAATCGATTTTTCACCCTAGGAAATCGAGATCGAATCTTTTTCTTAAGAACTGAAGAAGAAATGAAAATAATCTTGTCATAGGAATTATAAAATTTACAATCAGTGGATGTAACCAAACACATAAAGAATGACAGTTTTTCTATTCAAAAACTCGCAAAACTGCCATGTGCTCGGTTTCTTTCGTCCCTTCTTGAAGGATTAAAGAAATGAAAATAATTAAAGTTTATAATCTGTACTTTCTTGTATATTTTGATATTGTTAATATAAACTCTAAAAGGTTAATCGCTTACCATAAATCCACATCCCTTTTGTATCGCCATCACCTGAGAATTTAAGCAAAAATAATTCGAATAAGTAATTAGTAAATTACCTAACTAAACCTTGAAATAGTATACCTAAAGTCAGCAGCTAATTGCTATGCATTAGATTTACTCCCTGATGATGAGAAACAGATTTTCCGCTATTTAAAAAAAATATTATGAGCGATCATATTTCGCCAATATTTTAATACTATATAATCGCAAAAGTTTTTGTCAAAATGCTATAGTTTCGGCAATCAGTATGGTGACTCCCTGATGAGGAGCAGTTTTTGAAGATCTGGAGGTTTCTCCACACTAACTGTCACCCACCGATAAAATTCTTCATGAATAATTTTTACCGCCGATGGCTCCTTCTTGGAGTACAATTATGTCAATGAGTGAGTCAGTCAGTCAGTAAGTGAGTGGGTTTGTAAAACTGTAATTTCGATTTCATATTATAATTACAAATAGATTAATACACAAATGCAATAGAATGACTGTTCGTCTACACAAAACATAATAACAAAATAAATAGTCGATAAACTTACATCGATACCTTTTTGGGCATCTATACTTACACGTGCCGCCTGCAGCCCCTCTCATTGATAGACAGAGACGCAACTATAAAACTGCGTGCTTGAAAAGGACAGCCTCAGAAATACGACCTGAATACGTTGAACGCAAAAGTTTTTAGTGTTAAATGTGACACTTACCGGTGAAACGTGATTTAATCCTTCTTTAAATTATGTTTCCTGCTTGGCTACCACACCACTTTATTGCGCAAGTAGGTATGTTTTACTGTTTTTTATTTCTAATTTTTTTAACGCTAAGGATGCAGTGCACAGGTCTGTTGTCTGGTTACTACTAAACGGGGTGGCGTTCGTGTTCAACTATATAGGCTCTGGTTGAACAGATGAAACACAGAAATGGGATGGCCAAAATGTGCCCCAAGCTTTACAACAATAAGACTATTGCTATTTATATCAAATAATATTTATATCAAATATACGAAAGTATCGATACTTTCTAGTAAAATACTTTAATAAAAGTATCGAGTACAAAAATACTAGGTATCGAAATATCCACCACTCTGCCCCAATGCGTGTAGGTGAACTTCACATGTCTTGTAAATATATATATTTTTTTTTAATTTATCAGACATGCAGATTTCCTCAAGATGTTTTCCTTGACGGCCAAGCAATTGGTAAATCAGCACTTAAAATTGTAATTCAAATTTTGTCCCTTTGTGATTAATAGCGTTGCCCTTGTAAAATTTCAAGACTATTCATAGCCGTACTTACTGTTCGTACTTGCTAAAGCACTCTCTATAGCTTGCTTATGTTTACTCTAAGATATTATCACACTGATAGTTTAGTATATATATCATCATAACAGCCCTTCACAAGTCCACTGATGAACATAGGCCTCCCCCAAGTAATGCCACAAAGCACGCTCCTGAGCCACCTGCATCCATCGACTTCCTGCAAATCTTACCAGGTCGTCACTCCATCTAGTGGGGGGTCGCCCTACAGTACGCCTACCGGTACGAGGCTGCCACTCGAGAACCTTTCTTCCCCATCGGTTATCGGTTCTTCGAGCTATATAGCCGGCCCATTGCCACTTCAGCTTACTAATCCGTTGGGCTATGTCGGTCACTCTGGTTTTACTGCGAATATCCTCATTTCTGAGTCTATCACGCAGAGAAACTCCGAGCATAGCGCTCTCCATAGCTCGCTGAGCGACCTTGAGCGTCCTCATACGGCCAGCAGTGAAGGACCACGTCTCAGATCCATAAGTCATCACTGGCAACACGCACTGGTTGTACACTTCAGTTTTTAGAGATTGAGGTATACTAATATATATATATATATATATATATATATATATATATATATATATATATATATATATATATATATATATATATATATATATATATGTATATATGTATATATTTAACATAAAAGAACCAAAGAAGTATAATTATCAAACATTTTGTTTATGTTATTTTAGGAAGTGTTGCACTCTTTATTATGAGCCTTGGTAGCTCAGATGGTTAACGCTCGCTGTAAATATAACATAACGCGAGTAACCCAGGTTTGCAACAACCCCGCCGGCACCAATGAAATTGTTATTTGCAATTTTAAGTGCTGATTTACCACGTGCTCGGCGGTGAAGAAAACATCGTGAGGAAACCTGCATGTCTGAGGAATAACAAAAAAAATATTTCGAAGACGTGTGAAGTTCGCCAACACGCATTGGGGCAGTGTGGCGGACACTTCCTTGCCCTAAAACTCTCTCAGAAATGAGGGGAGACCTGTGCCCAGCAGTGGGAAGTATATAGGCAACTGCAACTGTAACTTTAACACTATTTAATCTTACAGATTTATTTTTATCAAATGATTATTAATTTTTAACAGAAAATAAGTATTAATTAAATATTTGTTACTTCTATTTCTTTAGAATTAAATCTAAAAATAAAAACTTTGACTATCTGGTAAGCGGTTTCTCTCCAGAGTGATTGCACCTCCACCCTCTGAAATAACCGCTCACTGTGTACCCAAACACGGTAAACGATAGGCAATAAGGTCTTAGCTAAGCTACGAAGCCCGGGAAATAACCTCTTCATGTAACCCTACGTCTCCAACACATCTCCCTTTAATGAAGTGTTATAAGATCGTTCTTAAGCAATTGATCAAAGAAAAGCTGAAACAATATAATTATTGGTAAAAATTGAATAAAACAAATTTAATCCATTGCAATATTTCTAAACTTATGTTAATTAATAAACACAATAAATTAACGACAATTTGATATCGGAAACGAAATTAACGATTGAAGACAATTATTGAACTTTTGAAATTCGAGTATTTTTATGTTTGTTTTTTTGTTTATTAGTAATTAAAATTTTCTGGATTGAGTTATTGCTACTTAAATCAGTTAAGTTAGAAGGTTTATTCTAACTTTAAAAGATTATACGTTATTTAATTTCGACATTATTTTTTAATCTTATTTTTCGATAACATAAAATTCATGATAAACATCCTTCGCAATTTTTAACATACGAAAATTTACACTTTCAAATACCTAGTTGGTTATTAGGGAAGCTAGCGTGGCTCTGACATTTTGACGGTAAGCCAAAACATCGTTCGTATTATCGAGTGTAGAGTATGTATTGTCTTTATAATCCATGATTCGTATAACATCGCTCATGAAGAACGATTTGTTATCGAAATTTTGGGTTTCAACAGTGATGTTTAAGAATGATATATTGATGTTTGAAAATATCGATATATCGTTTGTATCCGTTTTCTCTTCGCTAGGAGTAAAAGTATTCTGTGGTATTATTAAGTGTTATCTAGCTTTATATAAGGTAAATGTACTTTTTGGGTTAGGGGTGGCGATTCATTCCGAAAAAGATCGATTTTTAAATCGATTCAAATCGAGGTCTGATGTATCGATTCACAAAAAATCGAGGTCTAAAAGATCGATTTCTATAAATTTTCTCAAAGAGTTTGGGTGCATTCAACTAATTGTAATGGACCTCACACAGGGTCAGTTAAAGCCACCAGTTGAACTGATATCAGTTTCTATGGATTTAAGCCAGAGAAATTTCCACACACACGGTCAATTCAACTGAATGTTCCAACTAATTCAAATCAAAAATCAAAAATATCGATATATCGGTTTTATTTTAAAAAAAATCAAACAAACGTAAGTCATTTAGTTTAGTTCATTTCCTATATTTATTAAGCAAATTAAATTGTAAATGTATGAAAATGTTGTATTATAGTTCCTATTACTTAATTATTGTTTAATTTAAATAAGACGATTATGTGAATCAATATTTTTCAGTAAGGGTTTTCAAAAATACTCGTCATTTTATATGTTTAGCTGTTTATATTTAACAGCTATTTAGATAAAACGGGAGTAGACAGTTTACCCAGCAGACAGTCGATGACGACAGTAACTAAAGTTCATAAAACGCCCAACCAATCAAAATAACTTGAGGTTTATATTTACATCGAAGCACTTGTTTCGTCGTTCTCTCTAATAGTTTACACGGGCAGACACTTAAATCGCAAAATCGCATCACTTTTATGAATCAAAATCCACTTCAAACCATTGTTTAAGCGATAAAACAGAAGCGAAAATCCGTCGACGCTCAAGTTCCCGCCAAAACACACAGTTATTAAAGTAGTTGTAAGTTTCGTAGATTATAGTAATTTTAATACCACAGAGATATACTATACAAAATTACATTTCTTTTTAGGATAATCCATACTAATATTATAAATGCGAAAGTGTGTTTGTTTGTTTGTCATTCTTTCACGTCGCCACAGAGCGTCGGCATGGCATGATTTTTCGTATGGGGATAGTTCGGTGGCTGTAGAGTGACATAGGTTACTTTTTTCCGCGGAAAAACATCTCATTCCCGTGGGAAAATAGAATATGTTGCAAAAGTTTGTCCTTCTTTCACGTCGCAACAGAGCGTCGACAAGGCATGATTTTTTGTATGGGGATAGTTCGGTGGCTGTAGAGTGACATAAGCTACTTTTTTCAGCGGAAAACATATTATTTCCTTGGGAAAATCGAATATATTGCAAAATTTAATTCAGCTAGGTGGCGCCACCGTGATTCTACAAGACGGACGACGGTACGATGGGCGAACACAGAAGGTTAGAATATCTGGATTATTATGTCTTTTTACCAAAATTAAGATAAAAAATGTATGGATCTGTATTTTTCTACGCAGGACCGGGAAGAGAGCGATAAAAAAACATAAAATTAACCAGCTGATTTGCTTCAAACGTTTTGGTGCATTGTGATTCGTGATTATAAGTATGGATCAGAAATACTACGCTTTCACCCTTAACTATTACTTAACTGTGGTAGAAACAGTTCTTAGTAAGCCTTATTAATAAGCCTTAGTAATATTTATTGAATGGAAATGAATACAGTTCTTATGTGTGGTTATGAATGAATCGGTATTACAATAAGAAAAATTGTGCAAAATTAGAAGAAAAATATTTTTTGAGAGTTCTTATTAACTAACGTATACATATTTTAAATTGATTCCGCTAGATGTCATTACTAGGTTTTTAAAACGCGGTAACGAAATGTTTCCTGACATGTACTTAACTCCCGCCGTTGAGCCGCGCGTCAACTTATAGTGCATACGGTACCTATACACTTAAATTGTGTCTATTTCGTAGCTTATTCGACTACCTGCTTTTGATTTCGGTTGTTTGTTATTTGCTTTGTGATTTGGTTAAGATTGAATGGATCTATATTGGCTTTCATTTTCGGATTTGTGTATTTTCTTGGATCGGTTTTGTAGATTTGGTTGGTATTCCTTGATACTTATTTAGACTCTGGCTTTCATTTTGGATTTTGTTTATTTAGAATCGTGAATTGGTTTTCGTTGTTTTAGGTTGTTTAACAATATTTCAAAGGAATATTAATAGTACAGATAATGTATACGGTACCTATACACTTACTTCTTTTTTCGTTGGTTATATTTATATTGACTACTGCTTTCGATTTCGGTTTACTGCGATTTGGTTTAAGTTGATTCGATTTTTTTTGGCTATTGTCTTCGGATTCGTGTTGTGTCTTGAATTGGTATTGTTGTTTTGATTATAAAAAATATTTAGAAGGAGAATTCATTCCTTTTAGATATTTTGTATTTGATTTTAAAAAAATATTTAAAAGGAAATTTAATTCCTTTTAGGTATTTTACCTTTTTGTATAAATAGGTTTTTTGTTACTTCATAATGCCTCGCAAACGTAAGTCCAGCCTTTCAAGAGTATCTTCTCAAAGACAAGATCGATCGCTAGAATCTTTAGAAGATGCTGAACTGAGAAGGCAAGAACAAGCAGAGCGTCAGGCTGCTTTTAGAGCATCTGAGACACCTTCTCAACGTCATCAAAGGTGTCTTGAACAGACAGAGCGTCAGGCTGCTTTAAGAGCTTCCGAAACACCTTCTCAAAGTCAGGAAAAGCGTCTTGAACAGGCAGAGCGTCAAGCTACTTTAAGAGCTACTGAAACACCTGCTCAAAGTCAGCAAAGGCTATTCAAACATGCGGAACGTCAGGCCGCCTTAAGATCCAAGGAAACACCTGATGAAACACAACACAGACTTATTGAGCAAGCTGAACGTCAATCTATTATAAGGGCATCTGAAACACCAGAACAGATACAGGCGCGAAGAGATGCAAATGCACAGATTCAAGCTGAACGTCGACAAAATTTTCAAAGAAACAATTGGTCGGTTTTTAATGACGCAGCATGGAAAGAAATTTCCAAGAAAGAATTGCATCACCGCCAAAAACTACACTAACTGACTTCTTTCAACTTTTTCAAACCGACCCCTTTGCAAAAATATTGTTATATTCGGAAGTCCCCCGCTATTATACTTAGAACACATCTAGAAAGGAGTGGAAATGCCGTATTCAAGGCGCGCCTGTTGCAAATTGGTCCGGTGTAAAGTCATCAGATGCCCTTGGTCGTGTGTATACCGTCCATGTAACCAATTTTTAATGTTTCTGTTTACGATTGCTACTGCACCATGTTCGGAGTCCTACAGGATATAAAGACCTTAAAACTGTCAACGGTCAGGAATGCGCAACTTATAGAGAAGCATGTGAAGCTCTGCATCTTTTAGAAACGATAATCACTGGGATGAAACCATGGAGGAAGCTGTGCAGTGCCAGCCACCATCCAAAATTATGGATCTTTATGCAACTCTCATATCATCTTGCGGGCTATCTAATGCACATGAATTGTGGGACAAATATAAAGAGTACATGGTGGAAGATATTTTGCGAAGGTTACAGTAGACACACGCGAACATGACATACAATGAACACATTTATAATGAAGCACTTGGAAAAATTGAAGATAAAGTAATGGCAATGGTAGGCAAAAAATTAGGCGACTTTAGAATGATAAGCCCTCAGCGAACAACCGAAAATGAACTAAGTGATGAAATTATACGTGAAACAAACTACGATATACGAGGTTTGCAGCAGCAAGTAGCCGAATTTGTACCCCGCTTGCTTCCCGAACAAAAACGAGTTTTTGACAAAGTATTAGGACAAATTGAATCTGGAAATGGTATACTTTTCTTTTTAGATGCCCCTGGAGGAACTGGGAAGACATTTTTGTTAAATTTATTATTAGCGCAAGTACGGAAAGATAAAAACATTACTGTGGCCGTAGCTTCCTCCGGTATAGCCGCACTGCTCATTCTGTTTTAAAACTCCCTCTAAATCTAGCCCAGCCAGCCAAAAAGCTGTAGAAGCACTAAATCGAAAGCTCCAGGATTTGCGCAGGAGTACCGATGTAATGGGAGGAATGGTGGTTTTACTGGCTGGTGACTTTCGCTAAACTTTACCTGTCATTCAAAAGGGCACACCTGCAAATGAAATTAAAGCATGCCTCAAGTCGTCTATTTTATGGAACAAGGTGACAAAATTCAGTTTAACTACGAATATGAGAGTGCATTTGTATAATGATATCAATGCTGGAAACTATGCTGACACACTATTAAAAATTGGCGATGGGCGGTTGGGAACGGATGCTGAGAGCCGCGATAAATTGACGAGAGATTTTTGTAATTTAGTACAGAGTCATTCCGAATTAATTGCGAGCGTTTATTCAGATTTAACGAACAACATGCATGAAGACAAATAGTTATGTGAAAGGGCGATTCTCGCACCAAAAAATGAGAGCGTTAACAAATTAAATTCAGATATATTAAGCGAAGTAACAGGAGAAATAACAGAGTATTTGTCAGTAGACACAGTTATGGACACAGAACAGAGCACTTCATATCCCGTGGAGTTTCTAAATTCTCTAGAGTTGTCAGGTGTGCCCTCACATAAGCTTCAATAAAAATTAGGCGTCCCAGTCATGCTAATGCGAAATTTAGATGCTCTTCGGTTATGTAACGGGACAAGGCTGCGTGTGACACATCTTGGACGGAACATAATAGGTTCTACAATTTTGACAGGCGTAGAAAAAGGTGCAAATATTATTACACCACGGATCCCTATAATTCCCACAGATCTTCCTTTTCAATTCAAAAGGTTGCAGTTCCCCATTAAGTTTTGCAATGACAATTAATAAAGCGCAAGGGCAAACGTTACAGGTAGCGAGGGTCAACTTAGAAAAACAGTGCTTCTCTCATGGTCAGCTGTATGTAGCATGTTCGCGTGTGTCAAATGCCCAGAATCTCCACATTCTTTCCCCGAATGGAAAAACATATAACATTGTGTACAGTAGCGTCTTAAAATAGTGTTCAGTTAGTTTTTTTTCCAAAATTCTCACAATCAATTAATCAGAATTCCCACAGATCTTCCCTTTCAATTCAAAATTTCCTATTTAGCTCAGTTTCTTTTCAATTCCAAATGCTGCACCTCTGACGGACCTATTAGTTTCCTTTCAACTCAAAAGGCTGCATCTCTGACGGATCTTTTATTTGGCTCAGTTTCCTTTTCAGAAAACTGCATCTCTGACGAATCAATTTAGCTCAGTTTCTTTTCAAAAGTCTGCATCCTTGACGGATAATTATGCTCAGTTTCCTTTAATTAAAAAAAAATATCCCATTTCCATTTGGAATAAACAGGCTATTTTCATGCTTTCCTATACGTTGCGTTTCAAAACATTTAAATAGGCTGACAAATCAATTTTGCTGAGTTTCCTTTTAATGGCTGCATCTCTGACAAATCTATAAAACTCAGTTTAAATTTAACTAGATAAAGGGAGTGGCTCCACTTAAACACTCAACGTCATCGATTCTTAAAACTTATGAGTCTCGAATCCCACAAACATGGCTCTGTTTGCAGAATCTCAAGAAACGTAATAACTTTTTTACCGTTCTGCTCATCATAGCCATACGTGCGACCCTGTTTCGCTCATCTTGCACAGTCAGACAAACTTACTACTCTGTGTAAAAAGTATCGGGAATATGTCAATAAAAAGACCCGCGTAAAAGAGGTCGTTATAAATTTTTTACTGCATGTTGGTAGCACTGTACTGATTTAGCGCGCAAAGTTTGAGCGGGATATGTCATTCAATTTGTTTTAAACTACACTTTTTGTTGGTCATAGTTTTGAGTTCTCGGCGATTTTTACAATGGAAAATATTGTTGAACAAAGAGTGTGCCTTAAATTTTGTGTTTCGAATGATATTTCATGTGGTGAATCACTAAAAATGTTGCGAAATACCTTGCGCGAATCGTGTATATCGAAAACAAGGGCTTATGAATGGTATAAGGCTTTTAAAGAAGGCCGAGAAGTAGTAGTAGACTTGCCTCGTTCTGGTAGACCTTCAACCGCTACGACCAAAGAAAACATCGACAAAATCAAGAAGCTAGTGCTCGAAAATCGACGTATGAGTCTGAGAGAGTTGGCTAGTGAGGTGACCATATCTTTTAAGTCCGTCCACAACATTCTCATTGACATTTTAGGCATGAAACGCGTCGCCGCTCGACTAGTTCCAAAAGAGCTCAATTTTGTTCAAAGAGCGCAGCGAAAGCATGTCGCTGAAGACGTGGTTTCCCGAGCTTCTACGGATCCCACCTTTATGAAACGTATAAGAATGGCGTCTCGAAAACGAGCCGAAACCCAAAAAACCGCGGCAAAGTCGCTCTAAAATCAAGGTGATTCTGACAGTTTTTTTTGACTACTGTGGTGTGATTCACTCCGAATTCCTTCCAAAGGGAGAAACAGTGAATAAAGAATATTATTTAGGCGTCGTAAAGCGTTTGCGTGAGAGTATCCGCCGAAAACTTCCAGATTTGTGGCAACACAACTCATGGATGCTGCACCATGATAATGCACCATCACACACAGCCATTATAGCGAAAGAGTTTTTAGCAAAAATTCAACAAAAGTTCTCGACCAAGCTCCGTATTCACCTGATATGGCTCCGTCTGACTTTTTTTTATTTCCCAAGTTAAAATTAACACTTCGAGGAAAACGTTTTGAGTCGATAGAAGCCATAACAAAAAATTCGCTGAATGAGCTAAAGGCCATACCGGAAATAGCCTATGAAAAATGTATGGAAGACTGGGTGAAGCGTTGGAGATGTTATATTGCAAGCGATGGGGCCTACTTTGAAGGCGATAAAATAAATTTAGATGAATAATTTGTATTTTTTGTTTTATTGACAAATTCCCGATATTTAGTACACGGAAGGTATTCTCTTTCATGTACCGCTACTTGAGTTATCACCAAACGGCAAACGGCATTGTTTATGTCATTGTCAAATTAACGCGTTAGGTAACGCGTTGATCTGACAATGGTATGTAAGTAACGCGTAACGACATTTCTCGCTAGTGTAGCCCTAGCATAAGATTGTAAAAAATGATAAAATAAACAAATCTAGAATTAATAAAATAATTATTTGATTTGTTTGATAATCTAATATGTTGAGTTTTCTAAAATAATAATTTTTTCGTATTGTATTAAGTTACATAACACATAGGTACATATTTAGTTTAGTTTTCTTATTTATCTTGTGTTTTCTCTCCCTGGGGGGGGGACATAAATTTTAATTTTTAATTAAGAAGTGTTACAAATAAAATTGCGTGACTTCTATAAATTAAAAATAATGAAAATTTAAAAATAGTACCGTCACTGAGATAATAAAGAAAGAAAGAAAGAAAGAAAACATTTATTGCTCAAATACGCCACATGTACATTTAAACCATAAACATAAAAAATACATAGTAAAACACATCACATATTAAATACATCACACATTTTACGCAAACAAGTGTGTGTGGCATACACGGCAAACAGACCGCACTCAGCTTAATGCCGCAGTCGATACGAGACTACAGCGCTGGTTTTCAGTGGGCCTGTGAATTAAGCGACGTGCGGACGTTCACACCGTCATTGATAGACTAATAATAATTAACATAGATTACATGAATGAACTAACTGGATCTAATACCAAGAATGTCCGAAACATTTTAAAAAGTATTGTTATCACCATAAGAGTCATGTATCTATGAGGTATCAGTTGGAAATAATATAAAAGGAGAAACACTAAATGATGGTACCCTACAAAAATATTTTCTCATAGGTATGTAATCATAACCATAGTCTTAAGCAACAATATTATCATTAAAAACAATATTCTAGTAAAGTCAATAATGATTGCACGTTAAACATATACTTGTATCATGGTTATAATTAATAGCATGAAAAACACTTTTATTTCAGCCTTTAAGTATCAAAAAAAGTACTATGCACTCATACGCTTTCCGTATGACCTCGCCGGACAGCGCTAAGTGGCTGTAATTATTTAGGTAGGTAAATATCAAGCAATAGCTTTTTGAACAATAATTAGGTGAGTTTTATATTTTATTTTAAATGTATTTAATGTTTTCAGACTACGAAGCGGTGGCGGCAGGTTATTCCAGCATTTAGAGGCAGAATATGATGGTACGATGGTAGGGAACAACCAAAGAGTAACATGACGAGCGAGTGATCTTTGATTGTACGTCGCGAGACCACACTAATTTGTGATAAAGATAAGGTGGTACATTATATTTAATTAATCCAAATAGAAATGTAGCTAGATGGTGTTCTCGCCGATACTGCATTTTTAAGATATTGTGCTCGTTTATGTACGGCGTGACGTGAGCGCGGGGAGGTATTTTAAAACAAAATCTCGCACAAGCATTCTGCACCCTCTGGACAAGTTTCTTGCTACGCACAAGCAGACGAGGGCCATACACTATATCCATATAATTAAATTTAGACAGAATCAAAGAATCGCACAGTCTTATCCGCATATCGGTATTTAGGCAATTTCTAATTTGATATAATACTTTTAACCTATAAAAACATGTTCTTGCAGTGTTTATTATGTGACTTTCAAAGCGTAACTTGTCATCTATCAACAAACCCAAATTACGAGCCTCAGTCACGCATTCAATTATTTCGCTCCTTATGGTTACCTTAGCTTCATGTTTTGCTATTTTTTGTATTTGCTGAGCCGTGCCTAGAATCATATATTTAGACTTGCTTCCATTAAGAACTAATGCGTTCGAATCTGACCAAGCTGCAATTCTTTCGAGATCGTCATTTAATTTTTCCACCGCTAATTTAGTCTCCCCCGGTTTACAAGGTATATAGATCTGTGTATCATCCGCGTACATATGGTGTTTGCAATGCTTAATACAATTTGTTATATCCGCACAATACACGGCAAACAAAATAGGTCCTAGGATAGATCCCTGCGGAACGCCTTGTTTGACAGCCTGAGCGTTCGAAATGACTGGTAACCCATTTTCGTCTGATATTTCTACTTGCTGTGTACGATGCTCGAAATAACTTTCGAACCATTTTATCGCAGATATGTCGAAACCGTAGTAATGTAATTTAGACAAAAGCAATGGCACATTAAGACAGTCGAATGCTCTGGAAAAGTCTAGCAAGGCTAAAATCGTTCCTTTGCCACTGTCTATATCTGGTAATATATCGTCGACAACATTTATCATAGTGGTTGACGTACTGTGGTGTTTTCTAAACCCTGACTGAAAACTGGGAAGCACATCGTTAGTTTCTAAGTATATTCTTACCTGCTCAGCCACGACTTTTTCCAAGATTTTTGATACACAGGGGAGTATACTAATCGGGCGTATGTCTTTCATGCTAATAGGATTTGAGTTTTTGGGTATAGGCCTGATGAGTGCGTGCTGCCATTCTGAGGGATATGTTTGCGTTGTAATTGATTTATTAATTATCTCCGTAATAACAGGTGTTGTTACGGGAAAAGACATTTTCAACATATCCAAGGAAATACCGTCTGCACCTACCGCATTTGACTTTAATGACTGTGTTATTTTCACAATATCACTTTCCTCAATTGTCTTCAGTTTGAATACATTTGAGACTATGACGTGTGATTTAAAGAATGTCATATATGAAATAGGAACTTGATTATTTCCGGGCACATTTAAAAAGCTTGTATTAATCAAATCGGGGTCGTTGAAAATATGGTGAGGCAGGTCCGGCTTAGTTTTTAACCTAACGTTTTTTGAATAAAACTACTATTTACGGATTTTATCGCGTTTAATTACTTTAATTTATTTTTATTTTTATCCCGACGTTTCGGGTGCTTTACAGTACCCATGGTCACGGAACAGTCTGCGAACATGTTCAAGATCGTCCCCACCATTACATTAGATTTGATAAACCACAAATTCTCGCAAAAGAACACCGATTCCTACCAAGGATGATACGCGAGGCTATTGAAATTAAAAAAAACATCCAAATTTCAATAGAGAAGATGGTTGGGTGCTACCATCTGCTTGGGATCCTATAATTAACAAAATTAAACCCAAACCCAAGCATACCACTGCAAGACTTCATGATACTATAAGCTCGTTTTGCGTAAATCGGACCAAAAATTAATATAAAAAAAAACTGAAGGTAGCCGGATTAACTATGACATTGGGACGTCAAACATCTCAGTCCCCCCCGTGACCATGGGTACTGTAAAGCACCCGAAACGTCGGGATAATAATAAAAATAAATTAAAGTAATTAAACGCGATAAAATCCGTAAATAGTAGTTTTATTCGATGTGTAGTATTCGCGTAAATTTAAGAAATCACTAACGTTTTTTTTATATGTGACCATACGATGCGAGTATCTTTTTGATTATTTATAAAAAAATTGTAGTAAGCTTTCTTTTCTCTTATTAATGCTTGTGCATAGTGTTTGAGCTCTTTATAAAGTAATTTTTGTGCTGCTGGACCACCTGACTTACGTGCGACAACACCTGCTTCATCTCTGACTTTCATCATTTTTTTATATTATAAGTAATCCAAGGATATTGAAAGTGTTTTAATGATTTTCTGCGTACGGGCGCATGAATGTTAAATAATGTTTTCAACATAGTATTAAACAATGATACCATGTCATTAACGCTATCCAATGTTTTGAAACGTGTCCAATTTAAAGACTTTAAATCTAATAGGAACTGTTCATTATCAATCGCATGCAAATTTCTACGCGATATAATAATCGGTTTCGGCTTTGGTTTTTTTATATTTAATTCGCAGGAAATAAATGCATGACCGCTTAGTTCCGGTATATGATTCACAGAAGCGAATGATTGTTGAATGTCTGCACATACTAGGTCTATTAAAGTTTCACTGTATTCCGTGAAGTGGGTAGGCTCAGTAACACACTGATTTAATTTATAACATTGTAAAATTTTTTTTCAACTTCTTACAGTTATTATCCATATCATTTAATAAATTTATATTGAAATCGCCTAATAAAACTACATTATTACACATTTGAGATGATAATGTTCCGATAGTTTCCGATAAAGCATCGAAAAAGATGTCAACACTCAACCACGGCGGTCTGTAAGCAGTACCAATTATTAATTTTGTACCGTTAATTGTTAGTGCAAGCCACATTTGCTCTACGAGTGGGGCTGGGGGGGTGCGGTAGCGTGCGGACTGCAATGCCCTGTCGTATGTAGAAGCCCACTCCACCTCCGCGCGAGCGCACGTCGGAAGGGCGAGGAACGTGACGTAATCTATAACCGGGCACCGCAGGTGAGCGCCCCTCTTCGCCCTCTCGCAACCAGGTTTCATTAATCGCCATTATGTCGACAGAATAACGATCCATAGCTACGAGAAATTCGTCATGTCCTGTACCAAGCGATCCCACATTAGGTAAGCCTAACTTAAGATTATGTTTAGAATTGAATGAATGAGATAATAGTCAAAAATGCTATACTTGTGCAGCAACGAAGTGAGAAAAGATATCTACGAAGAGTGCTCTTCAGATTATGATACGCTAATATACTTTTTATGAAGCTCAATGTTTTAAAAAAATATATAATGTAATTAATCATCAATAGAATAGAATTATTATTATTATAACTTAAACATTTTCCCTTAAAATAACTGTTTTAACACGAATTAATGGTTTTAATTGTAAATAATTATAAGTAAACATGAAAGTAGTAATTAGAAACTCGGCCCTTACCATCGTACCATCATAGCCATAACAGCTGTAAATGTTTGTATACATAACATTATGAATAATTAAAAATATGGTTATAACGAATCTTAGTAGTAATAATTTTCTTATAATCAATATATTTAGACTTATATTGTTTACTTTATGCAGAGCTGCTAATGCAAACAATATTTCACTGAAAAACACGATTAAAGTCCTCGTCTGTGCGGATGCAGTAAACCGGTTTGCCCTCTGCTTGGCGAGCGTAGACACGACCCCTTCTTGTCCAGGAGTAGCGCCATGAAAGCTTTCGACAGGCTTCACGGACCCTATGGAATAGCTGCCGATTATTCCTCGTCAGGCGCTCATTTACGTAGAGGTGTTGGGGCGAGGAGGCCAGCCCGATGTCCGCGGTAGTGATTGAGCGACGCACGCGCGCAGCGCGCAGCAACTCGTCGCGCAGGCTACGCCGCGCCAACCGTACCACCACGCGGCGCGCTCGTATCGCTACGCCTCCTTCCGTACTAGCGCTCAAAGACAGTGGCGCCGCTCCAACACGCTCCGCAAAGACGACGTCCCGTTCTTCCAGTGGTACCCCCAGCCTTACTGCTAGAACAGATATGGTGTGTATGATATTCTCCCCCTTCTGCTCAGGTAGATGTCCGATCTCAAGATCCGAAAGCAGTGCCTCTTGATCCCGGTCATTGAGCTCCTGCTTTAATAAATTAACTGTTTTCTCTAACTCATTGACCTCCACTTTGGTAGGAGTATGCATTTGCTCGATTACCTCCAGCCTTCGTTCAAAGCCATTCATTCGCTCCGTGAAACATGCAACGGATGCATGGAGTTCTGCCATTTCTTTACGGAGTTCTCGCATCTCGACCACGCAGGCAACAATTTGGCGGCTAAGCTCTCGTGCAGGGGAATCATCATCGTTCAAAGCAGTCTTCTGAGTTCCATCGCTGCATGGTGGGCTCTTGATCACTTGAGGTTCTTGAGGGGTGTTTCCGGAGATACCTCTTACAGGGGTACAGCTGTTATCACCCTTTCTTGACTTTTTTTTGCATTCCGGGCACACCCAATCTTTGCTTATCGTTGTTTCATCAGACACCATTAGACATGCCCTATGAAATATATTTGGACAGACTGTACAACCAACGCCACCTGTCGACGAGAGGAATTTGCCGCAAGCTCCGCACTTTGTCATATCGTATTTATTTTAATTACTAATTAAATGCCGAAGATGTCGTTAATGTTACTGTTTCTTACTGCTCACCAGATGGTCCTGAGGTGCTGCCTACCCTCCACTGAGATTTAATGAAAGGAGACAATATTAATTACACAGTGAAATAAACACCATTTTTTTACACTATTACTTATCCACTGCAATCGACAACGATAACACAGCTCAGTTAAGATATCCGAACCTTAATTTTGACACAAACAAGTGAAATTATACTCAAAAACTATTTTTACGAAGAAAAAAAACAACAGCTTATGTTGACTGTATACCGTCCGTAACGTCACTCCGTTACGTTACGGACGGCATTACAGATACTACACACCTTCAGATTGCACCATCACAAAGGTGAGATCATAACTGTCACCTCGGTCTTTATGAGCCCTATCAAATGAGATCAAACACAATCATCCTATCTAGTGTCGTCACTGAGATCCTACACTCAACTTCTGAGTCCACCATCATCAGTTAGGTGAGACCATCACAGGCACCTTGGTATTTAAATGAGGTCTAAAAGCGATGGTTCTACGTAGCGGCATAACTGAGATCCTTTACCCAGATATTGAGTCAGCCATCAGGAATGTGAGATTATCACAGTTACCTAGGTCTTTATGAGTCCTTTCAAATGAGTCCAAACATAGTGGTTCTATGTAGTGCCGTCATTGAGATCCTAAGATTACCTTCGGATTCCACCATAAGGAAGGTGAAATCATCACAGTCATCCAGGTCTTTATGAGTATCTTTCAAGAGAGTTCAAACACAATGATTCTATGAAATGACGTCACTGAGATCTTTTAAACCCATCTTCGGGGTCCACCATCGGCTAGATGGTATCATCACAGTCATCTAGGTCTTCATGAACCTTTTTGAAAATGAGTTTAAAAAAAAACACGATGGTTCTACGTAGCATCACTGAGATCCTTTACCCATCTTCTGAGTCCATTATAAGAGAGGGAGTTTCGGAGGAAGTGAGAGATACAAGTGCCGTGCCTTTTTTGCTTAAAATTTATTGTTTTATTATGTGTTGTTGATTTACTATAGTAAATTTTTCTGTTTTGGTGGAGGTTTTAACATCCGTAAATTAGTAAGTGTTTGTAATTGTGCCGTTTTTATGTAATTTTTTTTTTGTAGTAATATAATGGAGGACGAACCTCCCGATCCCGGAAGGGTTCGCAATGATTCCTTTTCCTTACCCATTAACATTGATAATGTAGAACTAATTAACTGTAAACGTGCCCAAGTAAGTAACGAGTCTACCCATCCACAAAAAATAGTTATTACTGATCCAAATCAACAGTTTCCTTCAACAGAATCCTCGTATACCCATCCTGATTTTATTAATAAAAAAGTTAAGTACACTCAAGATGATGCCGCTCCTTTTCTAGTTCACGTAAGTAAAATCTCAAATGATCAGCTGTCGGAAGTAACTCTTAAACCAATTAAATTCGGTCACTTTCTGTATCATAACAATATTAAAAATATAGTCCATGATGGAGTCAATAAAGTTGGACGAAATAGAATATCAGTGGAGTTTAAAACAGATGCAGATGCAAACACCTTTATCGATCACCCAGCTCTCCAAATTTCTAAATATGAAGCAACCATCCCCTTATATAGTATCACTCGTATGGGGCTAGTTAGACAAGTTCCCATAGAGTGGACACTAGAAGAATTAATAGCAGCTATAGAAATTCCCTCTGGCTACGGTTCTATAATTAAAGCACGGCGACTTAATAGACGATCAGTGAGTGACAGCAATAGCGTTTCATGGGTTCCAACCCAGACGGTTGTTCTAACTATTTCTGGACAAAAAATTCCTCCCCATATTTATAGTTTTTACACCTCAATGCCAGTGGAAAAATATGTTTTGCCACCAATTCAGTGTCATAAATATTGTAGATTTGGCCATGTTACTTCACAGTGCCGATCATCCCCTCGCTGCTTTGTATGTGCACAAAATCATGAAGGTTTATCTAGTACTCGACAAACTCCTACTTGCCTATTCTGCTCTGGTCCCCACACCGCAAAAGACCCTACGTGTCCTGAACATCTAAGGCAAAAATCTATTAAACTTGTTATGTAACAAGAAAATATTTCATATTTAGAAGCTTCAGCTAGATTCCCTCAGACAAAAAGATCCTTTGCTGATACAACAAGAATCCAGCCTCGAAATTGTTCTCAACAGACCCCTTATACTATAACTGACAGTCTTTCAACCCTTCGGCTCAGCTCTCACAAACTGCATCATTATAAAAAACAATTTTTATCTATTAATTGAACTTAGTTGCATCACTTGTAATGCCGGATATATTAAATTGACCTTCCACCTGGGCAAACCATATCTCTGGCTCCTCCGGCCAAAATGGTGGTACACGAACTCCGACCTTAAATAGTTCTAATGTAGGCTCATTTTGCGGCGTCTCTGTAGTTGCTAAGCGAGACTGGACGCGGTCGCCTGCAAACGTTCTATCATCTTCGAACTTATTCTCGACGTTGCTCATTTTTGTGTTCAATCGGGGTCACCAATGTTGTGGTGTGGAGTTTGTTGTTATGTGTATAGATAAATAATGTTCAACACTTCGTACACTAACACATTTATTGCACAGAAATACAAAGTCACACCACTAATTATATAGTCAGAAGGAGAATGCAACACTTACAAGAAGAAACAAGCTTATAGATATAAAGAAAAGCGAAGAGAAGCTTAAGAGAAAAGAGTTAACAGGATTTATTACACACGTAAATATTTTAATAGCAAGCGTCCGTAAGCTAAAGTGACAACCTCTCTCCGTCGTAGTACGTAACTGACTGATCAAATCAAGGTTCAAGGAGGCGTTGCGCTCCCGCCAACCGCTTGTAGCCGTTGCCTCACGAGACAGCACCTTATATGGTAATGAATCGATGACACCACCGGGATCGAACCTATGAGCGTCGGCCAACTGGTAAGTATGATGTTGTGTTATTTGCGTTGTATTGTTAAATGCGTGTGTGTATGTGTGAATGTATATTTATATTATATATTATGTATGAGTTGCAAGTTCCCCACATCACCCCCCTCCAGAGACCTGGCTAAGGGCGATAAAAATCGGTAAATTTTACACGACGTCCTGAACGTGTTATGTGTTCTTTCGTGGTTTTTACAGCATTATTAACATCGAGTTTATCTGATGCGTCACATAGTATATGGGCTGGTTTAAGGCGATCAATTGTAACCGTCACTTCCTTCCCGTTAACCAAGACCTTAAATATTTTGTCGCTTCTAGTGAGGACTTTGTGAGGACCGCTGTATTTAGGCTGCAAGGATCCATGTGATGCGTCCTCACGTACAAATACGTGGTTGCTGTGGGCAAGATCTTTAAAAATGAAGACGTTTTTATTGTTATGGTGAGACATAGGCACTGGACGTAATTTTTGAGCAAACGCGCGAATGCGGGATGCAAATTCAGTTATGTCCGTTGTACCGCTGGCACTGGGCTCAAAAAATTCTCCGGGCAAAGATAAAGGTTCACCATACAATAATTCAGCAGAGGATGATTGCAAGTCCTCTTTGAACGAACTGCGTATGCCTAACAATACTCCTGGAAGTGACTCGGTCATTTTTCTCGTGTATGACACATTATGGAAGATTTAAGCTGCCTATGGAATCGTTCCACCAGTCCATTACTTGCCGGATGGTAAGCCGTCGTGCGTTTGTGCTGGAATCCGGCTATTTTGGCGAGTTGTTGGAAAAGGTTTGACTCGAATTGCTTACCGCGGTCAGTTATAATGTCCGTGGGGCAGCCAAATCGAGCTATCCAACAGGATAACAAAGCCTTCGCAACTGTTTCTGCTGTTATATCAGCGATCGGAACAGCTTCGGGCCACCTTGTGAAGCGGTCAACACACGTCAAACAATAACGGTAGCCATCCGACAATGGCAATGGCCCTACCAGATCGATGTGAATTTGTTTAAACCTTGCACGCGGTGTTTTAAACGTGCCTATAGGTGAGCTAACATGCCGATATATTTTCGAACGTTGGCATGGTAAACACGTTTTTGACCACTCCCGACAGTCTTTTCTAACTTTCGGCCAAACGAAACGTTCTGCCACTAACCTGGCGGTTGCGTTAGCGCCTGGATGACTGAGCGAATGTAAAGTATTAAAAACTTGTTTTCGGAAAAACTTGGTTACAAATGGCCGGGAAGTCGGTGTACTGAAGTCGCAGTACAATGGGGTTCAACCCCTGGGTATAGTAAGTTTTTCTAGGCGTAGTTGAAGAGCCTTCTTTTATGATCTTCTCAAGCTCAGGGTCAGAAGCTTGGCTTTTAGCTAATGCTTCTAAGTCAATAGGCGCCTCCAATGCCTCTACACGCGAAAGTGTATCGGCAACAACGTTTTCCTTACCGGAAATATGCCTGATATCAGTAGTAAACTGGGCTATATAATCTAAGTGCCTATACTGCCTAGGCGAACAGTTGGATTTCCTTGCATGAAATGCGAAACTGATTGGCTTGTGGTCCGTATATACTGTGAAATGTCTTGCTTCTAACATGTAGCGAAAATATTTAATAGCCTCATAAATTGCTAGGAGCTCCCTGTCGTAAGGGGAATATTTTGTCTGAGAAGCGTTCAGCTTTCGGGAGAAAAATGCTAGTGGCTGCCATACGTCTTCTTTTAACTGCTGTAGGACAGCTCCAATTGCATTATCCGAAGCATCAGTGACTAAAGCCAATTTTGCTTGGCAATCTGGATGCGCTAATAACGCTGCCTCAGAAAGGCTTTCTTTGCATACTTTAAATGCATTTAAAGACTCACCAGATAATGTAATAGGCTGGTTATTCTTTATTACGCCTGCCAACAAGGCGTTAAGCGGTGCTTGTATTTCTGCAGCACGTGGTAAAAATCGCCTATAAAAATCGACCATGCCCAGAAATCGTCGAAGTTGACGAACATTGGTGGCCAATGGGAAGGTTTTTATGGCTTCAACTTTAGTGTCTAGTGGTTTGGTGCCTGATGCCGAGATGTGATATCCCAGAAAGAATACTTCTCGAGCACCAAAAACACACTTGGATGTATTAATTAGCATATCATATTCTTTTAGTCTTTGAAAAATTGCACGCAAATGCTGTTCATGTTGTGCCTCGTCCTTTGAAAAAATTAAAAAATCGTCTAAATAACAATAGCAGAAGTCGAGTCCCCTTACCATTTCGTCCACAAACCTCTGGAACGTTTGTGCAGCATTCCGCAAACCGTAACCCATGAATGGAAACTCAAAGAGTCCAAAAGGCGTTGTTATTGCAGTTTTTGGTACATCTTCAGGACTAACTGGTATTTGGTTGTAAGCCTTAACTAAGTCTAATGTACTAAAAATTTTGCAACCAGATATACTATGAACAAAGTCCTGAATGTGCCTGATCGGATATCTATCGGGCACTGTTCGAGCGTTAAGCATTCTGTAGTCCCCGCAAGGACGCCAACCATTATCTTTTTTTGGAACTAAATGGAGTGACGAAGACCAAGGACTTTCAGAAGGCCTAGCTATCCCATTATCTAGCATGGATTGGAACTCTTGTTGGGCTATTTTCAGTTTATCTGGAGCGAGGCGACGGGGTGAGCAAGAAACTGGAGGTCCTGGTGTCGTACGTATATGGTGAACTGTGTTATGCTGTATAGTGCGGTGTATACCAGCTGGTCGGGTAATTTCCGAAAATTCTGTTAAAATTTGGTGGTATTTTGTGTTACCAGTTAAAACCTTAATTGATGAAATATTGGTTGATTTTACTTATGAGGCAGTGGCTACCATAGATGTTGTACTATCAGTAATACGCTTGTTACGGCAATCTACAATTATACTATAATAGTTTAAAAAATCTACACCAATAATGGGCTTTGTTACATTTGCAACTACAAAACGCCACTTAAATATTCTACGTAAGCCAAAATCTAAGTTTAAATGTACATAACCATAAGTGTCTATATGAGAACCGTTGGCTGCACTTAGCTGGTATGTAGTCCGAGCACGACGTTCACGTAGCAATGACCGAGGAAAGACGCAGAGATCGCTTCCTGTGTCGACCAGGAACTGAGTCTTCGAGATGCGGTCGGTTACGAATAGACGACCAGTTGAGTAGGGGCAATCGTCGGTCGACATCACCGATTGCCCTTGGAGTTTTCCGACCGATAGTCGCATGGGCGTACACATTTATTTGCCTTATCGCCGAATTTGGAGTGGTACCAGCATAAAGGAAATTTTCTGTAGCTGGACTGAGACCTTGATGAAGAGCGACCTTTACGAGTATCTCGTTTAGAACGTGATCGTGGTCTACTTCTGCTGTGCATTAGAATAAGCGCTTGCACTTCTTTTCTAAGCTCTGCAACTTCTTTCGCAAGGTCGTTGTACACCGGTTCATTATGAGAACGACTTGTTGATGCCACCTGGGGTGATGATGGTACCAGGTCGTGAATCTTATCGGCTACGTCCGCTAGTGTCTCGATGGATGTATGCGGTTGGCCTGCTAAAAATGTTTGGATGCCAGATGGAAGACGGCTGATCCAAATGGTTTTCATAAAATCATCCGAGACCTGTATGCCAGCAAGACCTTGCAGGTGACGGAGAAACTGTGATGGTTTTCTGTCACCCATTTCTTCGTGCATTAATAACTGTGTGAGCTTTTTTTCTTTGGACGCACTCAGCCGCTTGATTAGCTCGTTCTTCAGCTTGTCATATTTATTACTAGTTGGTGGGTTAATTATAATGTCTTTTACCTCCACTGAGTACTGGTTATCCAGCTGACCAATAACGTAATTGAACTTAGTTGCATCACTTGTAATGCCGGATATATTAAATTGACCTTCCACCTGGGCAAACCATATCTCTGGCTCCTCCGGCCAAAATGGTGGTACACGAACTCCGACCTTAAATAGTTCTAATGTAGGCTCATTTTGCGGCGTCTCTGTAGTTGCTAAGCGAGACTGGGCGCGGTCGCCTGCAAACGTTCTAGCATCTTCGAACTTATTCTCGACGTTGCTCATTTTTGTGTTCAATCGGGGTCACCAATGTTGTGGTGTGGAGTTTGTTGTTATGTGTATAGATAAATAATGTTCAACACTTCGTACACTAACACATTTATTGCACAGAAATACAAAGTCACACCACTAATTATATAGTCAGAAGGAGAATGCAACACTTACAAGAAGAAACAAGCTTATAGATATAAAGAAAAGCGAAGAGAAGCTTAAGAGAAAAGAGTTAACAGGATTTATTACACACGTAAGTATTTTAATAGCAAGCGTCCGTAAGCTAAAGAGACAACCTCTCTCCGTCGTAGTACGTAACTGACTGATCAAATCAAGGTTCAAGGAGGCGTTGCGCTCCCGCCAACCGCTTGTAGCCGTTGCCTCACGAGACAGCACCTTATATGGTAATGAATCGATGACACCACCGGGATCGAACCTATGAGCGTCGGCCAACTGGTAAGTATGATGTTGTGTTATTTGCGTTGTATTGTTAAATGCGTGTGTGTATGTGTGAATGTATATTTATGTTATATATTATGTATGAGTTGCAAGTTCCCGACACCCTGCTTGTTTAAAAGTTTTGTAATTTTTCTTCAGCTTCCTTACCCAATCTTTCAATGTAAAATAAATCCACTCTTTGATGTTCCTTACGAGGCTATTGTTTACCAACCCGACATTCATCTAGATCTAGGTATAGAAAAGGGTTCTCCAATGGCAAATTTGAAATTAAAAGAAATTATAGAAAACACCTTTAAAGATTGGCTTGTCATGTACACAGACGCTACAAAACAGTCTGATGAAGACTATACTGGAGCTGCTGTTTGGATTTCTAAGTTCAAAATCATTCTTAACTTTAAATGCCCCTCACTATCCTTCACTTTTACCGGTGAAGCAACTGCAATCAGTGAAGCTTTGTTATATGTAGAGTCACATAATCTTAATAAAACAGTTATTTTCACAGATTCAAAAAGTTGTTTGTTAGCCATTTTGTCCAATCAGTTCCATAACAAACATAAATTTCCACTAATTCTTAAAATAAAAAAATACCCTATTCAGATGCCATCTTAAAGAAATCCATGTTTCAGTGACCTGGATTCCAGGCCACAGTGGTATCCATGGTAACGAAACAGCTGATGTACTCGCTAAAAATGCAATTGCTAATGGCATTCTACAAAATTTAATTTACTCACATGACCTAATTTTGCTAGCTAAAAGGAAACTGAATGAAAATTGGAATAAATTATGGGAAGTTTCCAAAAATGTTAAAAGTAAGCACTATGCTGCCATCCAAGAGGTTATCCCTCCCAAGCCTTGGTTCTTTAAATTTAACAAAGCAAATAAACATGCAACTTCAATCATTTGTAGATTAAGAATTGGACACGCTTGTACACATGCACATCTGGCAAAAATCAGAGTAAGGGATAGCTCATTGTGTGAATGTGGCTTAGGTGAAGGTCCCACAAACCATATTTTTTTCAACTGTCCCAAATTATCCTCCTCCCTTTATGATTACCTTCCTCCTTATATTCCTCGACCTATAGATTTTAATTCTCTTTTAACATATACCAGTACTCCTTTTGTGTATATTTTATGTGATTTTAGTAATACTAATAATATGAAACTTTGAATCCTTGTCACTTTTAACATACGGGTAAGAGTCTAACACCTGTGTTTGTCATATTTGTTCTAGGTAATTCAAAAAATAGATTTGTCAAAATTCTCGGAGGAAAACTGAATCCTTGTATTATCACAGACTCTTATTTTAATTAAACTCATAAGCTTTCATTTTCTACTCAATACGTCATTGGCGAATTTTATCAAACCGCTACAAAAGAAAGAAGAAGAGTCAATTATAAGGAACGTGACATCATCACAGTCACCGGACGATAGAGAATAACTCTATCGTCCGTCAAACGAAATTCTCTAAATATATAAAATAATAAAAAATGTAAATATCATAAAAATAATGTAAGTAGCTATTAAGAAATTAGGTACTTATCGTTATCGGTAACGATAAGAAATACCTTACTACCCACTTTATTTATTACTATCTACTAAAAGATTGCTAACTTGTACATCAGTACACATAAAGATAATATTGGAAGTATTAAGTTGTACGCCTAAACTAGTAAGAAGTTGTATGTCACGAACCTCTTTCCTTCCTTTTTTATTTTATATATATATATAAATATATATATATATATATATATATATATATATATATATATATATATATATATATATATATATTGCTATCTGTATGCTCATAACCCATTTATAACTCGTATATTGTAACTTCTCATTAAGTGAAATGTATATTTCTTTTGAGAATAAAATATCTTTAATCATAAATAAGACGAACTGAAGCCAGCGGATTATGGTGCGCACGAAAAACTCCGTGGAGTGCCATCAGTTAAAAATTTCAACGTAAGATTTCACACTCACGATCAATTCTTGTATGTATGTATGTATGTCAGTTCGACTGAACAGTATCAACTGATAGTACGCCCGAAAAAACCGTGGGTTATCGTCCGTTGAAAATTTCAACTTAAGATTCCACACTCACGGTCAGTTTTTGGATGTACTTCAGTTCAACTGATCATTTTAATTGACCGTGTGTGGGGACCATAAGTAATTTTACAGTTCTTATAAAACAGAAAAATATTCGATCACGATTTTCTAGGTTGAAATATCGATTCACTGGATCGATTCAGTACTATATATCGATTTAAAAATCGATCTTTTTGGCACAAGAAATCGATTCTTCGATTAATCGATCTCAATTGCCATCCCTACTTTGGTTATTACCTGGTAAAGTTGTTCAAAACGACTATAAATCAATTGCTCGCTATAGACTATACACTATAAATTTCTAGCGTGCTATTAAATATGCTATGTTATAGCGCGCTATTTATAAGAAAGCGTGTAGGAGGCCGGCAAGCGCGTTAAGTTTTGCAGCACGCTATATCTCGTAGCACGCTACATTACATGTCGTTCATTGGATAAACCGAGTGATATATAAAAACATTATTTCGTAATAAGTCGCATTTTAAACTAAAATAAATTAAAGAGATAAAGAAAAAACAATGAACACTCCTTTATACTTTTTAGGCTTACGGCTATCTATAATCGATGTAGACGTTATTTCAACATTAATGTAAATTATAGGCGTATTTAAGTTTATTGATTGTATATACAAAAATAAATTATTTACGTACACCATTATAATATACACTTTTGTATGTATATTTTATTTACATTTAAAAACATTATTTAGGCTACTTTAGTAGCAGACAACTGTGTCCTCAGATCATTTATAAATATACAGTATACACTAACTAAACACGTCTAATACTAAATTAGGTCGCGAGCGATGAATAGCGTGCTACTAGAAAAGAATCATGTCCAGTTTTGACCAGAAAATTTTCTAACGCGTCTAGTGATATAAAATATCTTATAAATTTGCATATTTTTTTCTTATTTCGTATCGCATAATTGATTTTTCAAATTAAGCCAGGAAAAAAAGCAATGTTACTTTGTTCATCATTCTCAATAGACTTTAAGTGATGAAAAGTGTTTTACAATAGCTCAAAGGCCCAGAAGCCATGCCAAAATATATTAAAAACCTGTTTTACACGTTCCGTTTCAGACTACGAAAAACTTGTTCATTCGTCATGTGGTTTATAAATGTTCAAAATAACCACTTTCTTTTTTTATAACTTATTAATTTACGATTAAATACGATTTTAATGGTTTTTTTTTACTATGGTGTGGAAAGAAAAATAAGTGTAAGACCTTAATTGACGGCTGTTATAACCTCAAAATTTTATTTACTTAATAGCATTTTTCCCTGGCCTCTAAATGAAAAGATGATAAGTTATCACGTTATTATAAACAATAATTGTTTTTATACAACAGTAGTTGTAGGTAGACGCGACCCGTTAAAAAAATCAAGTGACAGGTCAATCAATGTATGGAAAGTGGGCATGATTCTTTGCGTCACACGTCCACTCCCAACAGCGCTGCTGCTAAAACCTAAAACTAATTCCCGCTAGATATTAATACTTACTAGCGCCGAAGCGTCATAGCGCCATAGCACCATGGCGACTACTTACATAGTACGCGCTATGCGCTATGGAGAGATAGATAGATATTAAACACCATTATATTTTGGTATTATCATTAGCTTGCTACATATCTATTTATCTTTGATTATCTATCACAAGCAATCACAATTTTTTTCTGTACAGCCGCATACATACAACTATGGAGTGTAGAAGTAAGGAGTACCAACTCCCATAGTAGAATAGTTGAAAAAGTGGCCATCTGTAAGCAGTAAATAACAATTAAAAACTCTCCACAACAGCGCTGGACTAGCTACTGGAATGAAATGAATTTAGCAGTTGTTGACGGTTTAAATGTAAAACTACTAAACTGCTCAGTAGCTCTAAAATCTAAAATAATTTTATTTAGTAAATATAACCTCGAAAAAGTCATCTATCCCACTAATATTTTTCGGTGCGTTCTTTAAAATTTACCCCATAGTTATAGTCGCGCCACCTTTATTTAACGGTTTTCTATGGACACTTTTTAATACACAGTCTGTACTCCTTACTTCTACACTCCATACTCCACATTCTACACTCCATACGTACAACTTTTATAGCTCCTCTACACGATGGGCCAACGCTGGCCCAGCGAGATGGCCATGCGATGGTTGAAACCATCTACACGACGGCGATATCGAAAACGTTTTTCGAGATGGAGGTGGAAGAATTAGCCGCTAAGGCAATAATATTTATACGTGTCATTTTTTTATTGTCTTTTTTAAATGTGCACAAGAAGAGAGTTATCAAAAAGAAATGGGGTAAAAATGGTGGATGTTATCTTCTATCCATCGCAATAGAACTAAATATGTCCGGAGTAAATTTAGTTTTCTTTAAACAAAAATAATTATAATTAATTATTAATAATTTAATAAATAATTATTAATTAATTTTTCATCATCATCATCATCATTACAGCCCTTTACAAGTCCACTGCTGAACATAGGCCTCCCCCAAGGTATGCCACAAAGCACGGTCCTGAGCCACCTGCATTCATCGACTTCCTGCATGTCTTACCAGGTCGTCACTCCATCTAGTGGGGGGTCGCCCTACACTTCGTCTACCGGTACGAGCCTGCCACTCGAGAAATTTTTTTCCCCAACGGTTGTCGGTTCTTCGAGGTATATGGCCGGCCCATTGCCACTTCAGCTTACTAATCCGTTGGGCTATGTCGGTCACTTTGGTTCTACTGCGGATATCCTCATTTCTAAGTTTATCACGCAGATAAACACCGAGCATAGCCCTCTCCATAGCCTTTGACTATATCGTCGGCAAATCGAAGGTGAGTGATGTACTCGCCATTGATGTTAATATCGTATCCTTTCCAGTCCAGTAGCTTGGAAACGTCTTCCAATACAGCTGTGAAGAGTTTCGGGGAAATAACGTCACCTGGTCTTACACCTCTCTGCAGTTGGATAACTTTCGTACTCTGGTTCTGTACTCGGATAGCCATCGTAGCCCTACTGTACAAACACTTCAGCACTTCGATATACCGACAATCAACTTGGCACTGCTGAAAAGACTGTAGCACCGCCCAAATTACGACGGAATCAAAGGCTTTCACATAGTCCACATACGCCAGGCAAAGTGGCAGATTGTACTCTTCGGACTTCTGTACAATTTGCCGAAGGGTATGTATGTGGTCTATGGTACTGAAGCCTTTTCGGAAACCGGCTTGTTCGGGAGGCTGGAAGTCGTCGAGTCTGCGTGCGAGACGATTCGTAATGACTCTCGAAAACAGCACGTAGACGCGGCTCAGAAGGAATATCGGTCTGTAGTTCTTCAAGAGGGCGTTTTCACCTTTCTTGAAGAATAAGACCACCGCACTTCTGCTCTACGCTTCCGAAGTAGTGCATCATGGAGGACGGAATTAAAGAGCCTCTGAAGGACTTCAAGTACTGGTTTTCCACCCGCTTTCAGAAGCTCCGCTGTAATTCCATCCTCATCCGGGGACTTGCCGATTTTAAGGTGCTGGAGAGCCATTCTAATCTCGCTCAGACTGACGTCCGGGATATCATCGGAATAGTTTCGGATAAGACCCGCTCTTGGATCGTTACTCACACTTGCTTGCGGCTCCAACGATGATGTGTACAGCTGCCCATAGAACCTCTCAATCACACTCAGAATCTCAGGTGTCCCGGAAACGATGCTGCCACACTCAGTCTTCAGCTTTGACAGTTGACTCTTACTGGCAGACAGATCTCTGGCAAAGATTTTTGGAGCCCTGGTTCCGCTTAATCGCTTCTTCAATACGAGCAGTATTAAATTTGCGTAAGTCTCGTCGCATGCATTTGGAGATCTGTCTGTTCAGTTGCTTGTATGCTGTCAAATCTGTTGACGATTGCAGCTTCATCTCCCGTCTAACAGCCATGAGATTAAGAATGTGATCGAAGAGCTTTTGTGTTCTTCTGCGGCCGGTCTTGCAGAACTTAGCTCCGACATCATGGACAGTTTCCACGAGCTTGTCATTCATATCGTCCACTGCATTGCAATCTTCTAGGCACTGAAAGCGGTTACGTAACTAGAGCTGAAAGGTTTCGGGATTCTGGATTAGAGCACGAGTGGGACGGAGCGTTGACTTCATTAGACGAGACCTCTCCAACTTAATGTTTAGGTTCAGTGTGCCTTTAACCATTTGGTGATCACTGCACGTTTTCACCCTTGCGATCACTGAGACATCACTGAACAGTTGACGTCTGGTCGTCATAATGAAGTCAATCTCATTTTTTGTCGAACCGTCGGGGTTCGACCAGGTCCACTTCCTGTGGGGTCGCTTACGGACGAAAGAGTTCATCATAAAGAGTCCCTCTTTCTCCATGAAGTCAGCCAGCTGCTGGCCCCTACGGTTCCGTTGCCCTTCTCCAAATTTCCCTAACTTCAGCTTACCGCTTTCTCTTGTGCCTAGTTTTGCGTTGAAGTCTCCCATCAACACCGTGTAGTGGGTTTTGGAGGAATGCATGGCTCTAGAAATATCCTCATACATTTCCTCCACCTCCTCATCGGGATCTGCCGAGGTTGGTGCGTAAACCTGTATGACCTTCAGCGAATACCGTTTGGTGATTCTGAGTATCAGTGTTAGCGACGCGTCTATAAGAATATTTCAATTTATTAGTTAACCGATTACGAATAGCTTTTAAAAACAAATTATCAAGCAATAATATTCTTATAAGAAAACACTTAGTTGAATCTTAAAGAAATATCGAATTAATGATTGGAAGGTCTTGGGTTCGATTCCCAGGCCGGACTAGTTTGTCGTTTTCTTAGTAATATAATAAATTCATATAGGGAATTTTTAAGATATAAATTAGAGACCAGGATTTGTTCCCCGGTCGAAATGATCACTTTGTGTATAAATAGAATTAATGGAGATTAATTGCATAAGTATCATCTTATGTAAGTTTGATGCGTTTTGTATGAGAGTGAATTGTTTATTTTCAATGTTTGATTCATAAAATGTTTGTCTATGTTATCTGATAAGAGACATGATAACTGATAAAAATCTAGTTAGAAATATTTTCCTACAATTTGGGAGTCTTGAAGAATCAGTTGTGCACCTAGTATTGGTTGATAGCCGTGTGTGCTAAATTTGCCATTTTTGCCGACAATTGAAAGTCGTGTGAGAATTAGTTGTTCAAATAGCGTGAGTTCATAGCCGCGCGTTGACTTAGGAGGTCTAAATAAGTAGAAATTTAAATATTTGCAAATTTCAGCAATTTATGTAAAATTGACTTGTAAAATATTTCAGATTAACTGTATGAGCAAAATAGGTGAATTCTGTGTTTATTCCTTTGGATTAGTGAAATGTTGATAGTTTTGTGTAAGAAATTTAAGGAAGAAATTTAATAAAAGAAGTACAGGAAAAATGTAAATTAAACTATTGTATTAGTTAAGATATTTATATTTTCAAATGAAGAACATTGTTTCAACCTTATATGTTAGATATTTAAGAATTCTAACTTGGTACATATGTTGTAAAATAGGCATATTTTGTTGAATAAATAAAAGGTTTTTTGTGATATAAAAATGTAATGTATATCATAGTATAGATATTTTTTGTGCTATCTTTATAAGTAAAATGTATAAATGTATATCTTATACAAATAAAGATATTGGGCAAACCGTGAGAGAGTTATAGTACAAATTGATGTAATTAAGTGGCGTAATCGAACAGAGGGCGCGGCTCTCTTTCGCGTATAGTTTTGTGGTAGCTCAGATAACGAGTTTTCATACAAATCGTTCGGGACCAGCAGTATATATAATAATCAAGAAAGAAAAAGTGCATAGGGAAGTGATAGGGAAAGTAATTACTGTCTCACGGAATGGTTTGAAGATGATTACTGATTTATTCCCAAGGAATCCTTCACCCTTTAAGAGTAAAATACAGTCCACTGGTGTCGCTATTGCGACACATATTGAAAAATTAAGGCGTTAGTCTTCGGAAGACCCGTAATCCCCGCCTGAACCTATTTGAAGAAAAGGAAGAGGTCGACGCCCTTGTGTGTTACTCCGTTGCGGGGTTCACATAAGTTGTTCCCGAACCCAACGTAGGTGTCATAGGAGGTTAGGAAATCCGCTGCTGAACCAGCCGGATCAAGCGACCTCTCTCGTTCTCCCTGGTTCCTTTTCAATCAGGTACGCGACCCTCGTCGACACACTCCCAATCTTTACAACGTTGTTGACAAGAGACTTGTGGACGATAAATCCGACACCTCCTTGGGACAGATGGTCGCCCTCCCGGTGATAGAACAAGTTGCCGGACTCGAGGATTACCGTGTCCTCCCCCTCTCTTCGGACCCCGGACAACCCAATAATATGCCAGCGCAACTTGTCTACCTCTTCTTCCAACTCCAGTATCTTCTCGTGAGTCCTCAGGGTGCGTGCGTTATATGTTGCCAGGTCGAGTCGTCGTAGGTGGCAACCAAACCTCCACCGGAGATTCTTAGCACCCCCTGCCCCGTCGTTACCATGGTCGCCACCGTAGCCAGGAATAGCGGGGCCGCCGGGGACTGGGTTACTCATGGGGGGATATTTGCCATAGTTGCCACGCCTGGTGAGCGGGTTGGCAACCGCGGTTTTTTATTATATCATTGCTGTTATCAGGAAGATGCTGCTGCCCATCTCCTGCCTGTCTCCCTCTGTCGGCTCTTACGACACCCACGGGAAGATATGGGGTAGTGGATATTCTCACCCGCCACTACACGGCTAATTAAAAAATTAATTATTAAAAATAAATAAATAAAAAATAAAATATGTAGGTATATGTTCTGATTTCAGTAGCTCTATGATTAAAATTTTATAACTTTATTAAGTGGCCTCATATTCGTCATTTTTAATTCGTTAATTAATAAACAAAGCACGAACGTCCACACGCAACTGTCGAGCGTGCACAACTGTGGAATGGGCTACGTGTGGATGCGTACCGCCATCGCTGGCCCACTGCCTTTGATGTGCGGCGGAAAAACCGACATCGTCGCCGTCCCTAAGACCATCGCATGCGCCATATCCATAAGCCATCCAACACAACTACGCCCTCCACACGCTGGCCCATCATGGTGGGCCATCGCGTTGACCCAACGTATAGAGGGGCTATTATAATTTGTGACAGCCGCCACAGCCAGAGCCCAGAGCCAATTGTCTCTAGTATATATTCCGTAGACAGAGAAACCTATAGACAAATTGACGCCTTCTTTCGCATTCGCACACAAAAAAGATAGATTTATGCATACGCCTTGCATAGAAATGAGATAGAGCGGTGTGATTGTTTGTCCCTTTCTCCGTGCCGGTTTTTTTGTTTAGCAAACTCTACAGTTTGCTAAACAACTTTAACAGCGAATTACGTTAACTGCAGCCGAAGGACCCAAAAAAAACCGAAACTAATATAAAATACTTTATTATAATATAAAAATTACAATATATTTATTACAATTAAAAAAGAAGTGAATCAGATCGATGCTATATCTAGAATGATTTTTAATTATTACATTAAAATAAGGTAAAGTAATATTGCAGAGCTCCGATTGCATCCGTTGACGTCAATGCTCACGTTCTGCTGAGTTGCGCCTCGTGCCGCTGCAATGTATCGGGGTCGCTGCTGTGTAGGCTCTTTACCTATGAGGCTATGCTATAACTAGCGTAGCGATTTAAGGAGTTTACAAGTTGGTTTAAGTGAGAAAAAAGTGTTTTGTGAGCTTAAGATTGGTGAATCTTGTTCAGTTCAGTTCTTAGAACTATTAAAATTTTTATTTAATTGTGTTTAAAAATCATAAAGATTATTGTATAACCTAAAAATTCGTTTTCGTCCTTTCTCACTCGAGGCCACGCCGATCATTAGTCTATAGGTTTCTCTGTCTACGATATATTCAGTAATCTATGGCCAATTGTGTTTTTATCGTACAATGTAGGTAATGAAAATGAAATTTTGGCAAGAATCATATTTGAATCAAAGAAATGGGTCTAAAAAAAAAGAAGAATGTTATCATTTTGACTGTGTGTATGGTGGTTTCTTATATTTTGTACCAACTGTATTTCTTCCTAACAATTACGTCGGAGACCGTTAACGGTAACAGAATCATTCCAGTGTTAGATCATCAGAAAATTAAAAACTCAATTCATTTAAGATCGGATGACGACAGATTTATAAATGAACATGGTTTTATAAGAGGAGTACACTATTTACAGATGCCTTTTTATCGACCAAATTCTAACAATGAATTTGAATGTAGAACTTCCAAGATAAGAATACCGTTTGAGAGGTTAAATGATGATTTCTGTGACTGTGATGATAGTACTGATGAGCCAAGCACAAGTGCTTGTCCTAATGGTACATTCTTTTGCCAATATCAATATAAAAAATCTGTTTCTTTTCTCACTGTACCATCAAATAAAGTTAATGATGGAATTTGTGATTGCTGTGATGGATCAGATGAATGGATTCATGAACCAAATAAAAAACTTGTCAGTCAAGCGTCTTCAAAAAATTACAGACATTATGTTTTAGAGTGTCCTAATAAATGCCAATGAATTTAAATTATTTTTGTTTCTTAGAACCCAAAAACAAAAATTTATCAGGATTGTGCAAATTGGAAATGAAAGGCCTGGTGCCTAAGGGTGATAGGCTGATAGGAGTGAGAGTTTACGCACATTTACGCACTGTCATAATTATCAAACATGTTTATTACAACTTTATAAACATTTTGTAAGTTGATAAAAGCTGTGAGTGATATTTTTTGTCTCTGAACATATTGTAAGTAATAAATAAGAAGAATAAAGAAGGAAGTACTTACATGTTACATACACTATGCTGATTTCTCATTGTGATATTTTTTTTTAAATATAATTGTTTACAATTTACATAAATGTCAAGAATTAGCTGGTTCATATCAATAATAATAAAACAAAAAAAAAATGGTTAAGTGTAACTAAACGTTTATGAAAAGTAAAAGTTTATGTGAAAGAAATGTGACCAATAATCCCATGTCCTACCTATTTTTGTCTGATTTTGTAAGTATTTTCCCAAGACTGAAGTAGATTAAATAAAAGGTAACTAATATTTTGCCTAATCATTTATATGGACACTTCCTTTGTCTAAATAATTTCATCAAAGTATGAATTTATTATATAAAAGTCTTAAAATGATGAAACTTAACAACTAAGCAGTGTAATATTACTATTTCCTTGTACACCTTTTTTAATTAATATTGTTTATATCAAACTCCGTGAATAATTTTTAAAAATTATGTAAATAATACTTGTATAATTCTGCTCAATAATAAAACAAATAGGAACAGCATATAAAGATCAAATGGCTTTGTGAAAACTATCAATAAATAGAAGCAGTTTTGTCAGCTACATTTCTTAAAGAACTGACAATAGATAACTTGGAAAATACCAGATATAACAGAGGTTTTTAAAAGATGAACAGAAAGTTGATTGTGACTTTTTAACCCCTGACAAAAAAGAGGGACGTTATAAGTTTGACCACTATATGTCTGTCCAGGGCCAGTCAACTACCTCCGGGCCAGTTAACCCGCCTAAGGGTATTAGTGTTCTGTGTGTCTGTCTGTCTGTGGCTGAGTAGCTCTTAAATGGGTAAACCGATTTGGGTGTGGTTTTTTTTTTTCATTTAACCTTTTGAGCGCCAAAGTCGTCTATACGTGACCAGCACCTGTGTGCCCTGAGCGCCAACGTCGTCTATAGTTGACAAAAAACCCGGCCCACAAAAATATGAAATATAGACATTGGAAAATTATTACTGGTATTTTAATTCTACACCCCTCAAAAAAGAATAACTCAGCAACATGTGAGTATAAAAAACAAGTCTCCTAGAGCCACAAGTAGTGAGAAACATTGAACTAAAAAAAATGGATTTTTATCTAAGCAAATACTATGTCCAGCATGCCAAAGTCGTCTATGTTAGACCGCTAGTGTTGTAATGCGTTAGGCATAAATTTATTGAAAACTATTCAAAATTAAGCTCAAACGTGTTATTTTTTTTCTATTATTATTGATATTTAAATAAAACAAAAGGTTAGAAATATAAAACTATAATTAGCTACATGAATTAAAAAAATTATCAAATTATCTTCGCATAATAAATCTAATATCTCAACTCTGGCGCATCCTTAGCGAGACATCGAAAATCAGTTCACTGGGCGCCGTAGTCTAGTATAGACGACACGCTGATGACGTCATAAGCGATTAGCGGGAAAATTAGTGAAATGCAACATGAACGATTCCTCAGAACTCAGAACTCATTCGGATTTTGGAAAGCGTCGACGATGATGAATTTTCGGAATCTGAATCATTACCTGAAGATTTAAGTGAGGTAAGTGTCTTAAGTTCCTAATAAATTAAACTTATTTTACTAACATGCATATTGCCTATTTTATGTATCTATTGTTTTATAATATTTTGTTTAATTTTAAATATAATAAGTTCGATACATAATGGAACTGTTTCCCGGGCGACTCTTGTGAGCACATTTTTTATGTTTTTGTTTTTGAGTTTAGAATAACTCATCATGTTCGTTCACTTTTATACTGCAACTAGTAGATATTTTTTTCTGTCAAAAAGCGAATGGTAATATTGTTTAGCGAAATAAATATCTTAAACCATATTTCACCATAATCCTTCCGAAAAGTAGGTACCGTGAGTAGACCATAAATCATAAATCAACCTAATGAAAAAGCATTAAAGTCCAAAATAGTATATCGACTTTCTACCTTTCGGCATTACAATCGTTTCGAGTAGTATTGTGAGTAGACTAAAAATCAATGTAATGGTAAAACATTAAGATCTAAAATAGCGTGTCGACTTAGTACTAAATTGCTCTTTTGTTCTCGGCGGCGACGTTCTTTTTTTGTTACTAACACTTTCGCGTCTTACAGTATAGCCGTACAAAAGTTACCTACCTAAATAAATAAAAAATTGAAAATATCCAAGTAGAAATAAATATATGCACATAATTTAGTACTTATATGTTTTTAGTGAAATATATATACATATTGTCTACTATCCATGACAGTCACATGGAACCATCAATGAGAGAAAATAGGAATACTGGACTCCCTGTAATGATACCAAAAGCTATTTTAGATTACTCTAAAAATATGGGAAGTGTCGATACCTGCTATTGCAATCAATCTGCTGCTATTGTCGATATATGCTATTGTCGTCATTGCAGTGCATTCGTAAAACCGTAAAGTGGTACAAGAAATTATTTTTCCATATATTTGATATGCACGTTTTAAATGCGTTCTATTGTTTCAAACGACTTAAGGGTACGCCGAATTTAAAATTTTCTGAATTCCAACTGGCCGTCATTCGACAATTGATAGAACGGTACCACACTACTAATGTTTTGGAATAACCCAGGTCAATAGCAAGAAGCAGCAGCGACAATCCCCTTCGTAAAATACCGGAAAACGCAGCAAATCATATGCCGTCGCGAATGGGAAAATACCAAAGATGCAAACAATGTGCTACTAAAAAAGAACGTAAAAATACTCGTTTCACATGTAAAATTTGCAATGTTTATTTGTGTGCGGCGCCATGTTTTGAGCAATATCATGCCTAAAATTATCATGAAACCAAAGTCTTTCATTTTCGATTAACGTCTTATCGAAAAGATTCTTTTTTATAGCATAGGGTAATAAACGAGCACGCAGTCCACCTGATGGTAAGTGGTTGCTGTGGCCCATAGACATTTACATCTATCCTCGATTACGAATCAAAATGCAGATGCGCTCACCCGTGAGGACTTAGATGGAATGCCTCGTTTCCAGTAAAGAGGGTCTCCGGTTCTCTACACTTGCCATACGAAACACAGCAGCATTAAGCTACTATTTGACGCCGGTATTCCGTGAGAGCGTGGTTCTTCCCCGGTTAAGCCGACCCATTCGTGCTACAACTACTCTCTCGTAATATAACTGCAGCATGGCTCTACCACGTTAGAAAATTTGCTTTGGACAGCTAAACATTTGTTTTATTATTCCATAAGATTTTTATTATTTTAAGACTAATATTACCTATAATTTATTAATTATTTTTAATTGTTGTTTTCTATATTAAGTACTGATTGAGTTAAAGACCAAAATTTTAATATTTTAAGACTAGACCTAGGGTAAATAATTATTTACAATTGTTGATTAGTGAATAATTATGTACCATTTGTTGATTTCTGTAATAAGTACTGATTTTTTATTCCTTGACCAAGATTTTAATATTATAAGACTGATTTTTCTAGTGCGAATAATTACCTATATACAATTGTTGATTAGTGAATAATTATGTACCTTTTTATTTTAATAATATATAATTACAAATAATAAATGTGTTTTCTTTACTTAAGGTATGAAGAGCAATTTTTCATTTTGTGTTGTGCGATTTTCTTTCTCAATCCAAAATCATTTAGCAACATCAGCATCATATGAAACCCCCATTGTCATAAGAGCGTAAGACTTTTCTTCTGTGATTCACTTGGCCTACGCCTCGCCATAAAATATTTAGAATCGATGTCTGTATATTTTGGTTAGATCGATTTTGAAATCGATACACAACGTGCGACACGGCTACATCTCTAAGAAAGTTTCAAAAAGAAAGGTCAGCTACGCCGTTGTCGTCCAGTCGTGACAGTGACGTCATCACGATGGAGAGTAGTGTTGTGGTTTACTATTATTTTATTGTTATTGTTTCTTTTTTATTTATGTATAAAGTACATATATAAAAAGAGTGGAAGACAGCACAGGATTAAATAAAACATACCCGATTATAAAGAGTCATTTATTGTATAAAAAACCAACAAAAACAAGTTATTTTGTGTTATCGATATATCAACTCTTGGCAGCACTGTTTTTTTCGTAGGTATTTTTGTTTACTTTTCGCTTTGGCGTACAGGACACGGTAGTGAGTTTTTGGCGTGGCGCTCAAAAGGTTAAAAGTAGCTTTGCTAGCGGTGGTTCTTAGACATGTTTTATAAAAATTAGTTCAGCCGTTTGAGGATCATCAGTTTTTTGTTTTGGGGGTTTTTAAATTTAAGTTATGATAAGTGTTAAATCAGAAATGAATAGACGAAGAGTGAGGCCAATTATTGTGTTGTGTGCCTAGCACACCGATTTTGATGTAATTATGTGAGTATAAGTTGATTCGAGAATGGTTTAGGTTCACAAATGGACCCGATAGGTAGCACTGTTGTCAAGATACAGTTCAACTGTGCTAAGCTAGGGCACATCACTAGAAGTTATAATATAATATAATAGCAACCCTGTCTGTTCAGCCTATAAATAAAATAAAAACAGTTTATTCAGTAAATGATCATACATGAATTATAACCAGGGACGGGGTCTCTTAAGTATGTATACTGTATTGGCTAGTTTCTGACCAGAGGTTACTCTTGTGTGAAGCTCCAATAATTGTGCTTAGGAATTTCCCTCTAGCACTAGCGATATATTGAGATATATATAATGCAAGTTATATATGTACTATTACTATTATATCCTAAAGTAATATACCTATATAAATTTGAATAATACAAATATTTCCTTTTAAGTACAACAAATTAATAAATAAAAATTTATTATTTATTGCACAGTGTTTTTACTTTGTATTGCCTACAAATAATTGTTGCAGGTTTGGATGTTCGTCCTTGTGCAGTTTATGTATGTAAACTGCCTTACAGACAGGGCTGCCAGAAATGTTCTGATTATGAATCTGAAGGAAACTTTGTGGAAAAATCGCATACTAATAAAATAACACAGAAGGTGTTTGAATACAAATATTGTATTGTTTTTTTTTGTAACTTATTAGAATATATTACCGACAAATAAGCTGGCCACATACATACAGAATCCCGATTCGGGATTCCGAACGCAGAAAGTACATGTAAATTTAAGGACTCACCACACATATACGATAATTTTCAGTACGGAATTTTCTCCAATTCAAGATTCCGTTTGTAGTAGTGATAATATGACGTAATTGCTTATATGTGTGCTCCCGGCACTTATATTTAACACTAATTCTATTTTATTATATTTCTATTCTCAATTTCATGATATTGTGTGTCAAACTGACAAAAAAAGAAAACTGACAAGGGACTTCTGCAGTTCCTCTGTACTGAGCTGCTTCTATCTTGTACAACCATTCGCTTCGGTTGTGCAACCCACCAACACCACAAACTAATAAGAGTACCAAGACCCACACTGGGCTGGGCGCGTTCCGTACGGAATTTACGAATGTGTGTTGCGACTCACACAAAATCTATGAAAGAATTGCGTTGGAAGCGGCTTTTTCCTGTGCGGGATTCCGCACGACAGAAGGTCATACGGAATCTTGAATCGGAGAAAATTCCGTTCTGAAAATCACCGTACGTGTGTGGTGGGTCCTTAAATGTATATGTACTTTCTGCGTTCGGAATCCCGAATCGGGATTCTGTATGTATGTGGCCGGCCTAACTTAGCCTGTTTGATTGACAAGTTCCCGAACAGATCTAATGGCATATGCATTAAGTACCTACGTAGATTTAGGTTCAAGCATTCGGCCTTCATCGGAAATACTTGGGCTCGACAACACACTACCTGCGTGTGTCCCGCCGCCAACGCGACGGTCCAGCCCCATGAGTATTAATATACTCAAGGGTCCAGCTGCGATGTCAAAGGTTTGAAAATACTTGCATAGGAATTCGACCCGTATTCCATATTATCCTACTAAGAATAAGGAGCAAATTTGTATAAATAAAAAATACTTTGAAGTTCAAAGTATTTTTTATTCATAAATACGATTTTCTTATACCAATTATGATATGGATCATTTTTCTATGCAAGTATTTTCATGTGTAGTGTTCAAGATCTTCGAGCATCTGACTTACAACACAGATACTTTACTTGCAAGTATTTTTTGCTCGTACCAGGGCGCCGTACTTTGAAGTAAAAACCTGGTTTTAAATACTGGTAGCGTAAATATGTAGTATCTCTACTTTGGTTCTTTTTTTACAAATGGTGGTAACTGTTAATTATGCTTATAATTTAAAATAATTATAAAACTTAACATTTTGGTGTTTTTTTGAGTGTAAGAGCGAGCGAAGCGAGCTCGGGTCTTAGGGCACCCCGACTCGGATAGGTTAGGTTAGAAGGGGAAGGCGGGTCGAGTGAGCGAACGAAGCGAGCGAATAGACATCGCCTTCGTGGTTATTTTTTATAAACTACTTAGAAGTTGGAGCCTCGTGAAGCGGGGCTCCGTCGACTGGGCTTCCCTCGACTGCGCCACGTTGAGTGGCGTGGGGCTTTTCTTAACCAAATCTTTCTTCCCATAAATCAGGTTTATATTGTCAAAAAAATCACGAAAATACAACCTCAAATTAAATTTTTAAAAATTTATTTAAAAAAACTAAGCACGTCCGGCAGGGGAGGAACTGGCGGTGCCTTATGCGAATGTAGGATTTATGATTAAATACCTATTATAGGAATAATTTAATAATTGGAGTTTCGTGCCAGGGATAAACGTTATACGAGTCAAATTCTTTATAAAAACCTTACTGCTATTTTAAGATTTTCGTCTGTATTTTGCAGACAGTTCACAAGGACAAACATTTGGAACCGGAACAATTATTTGTAGGCTATACAAAAACTTGTTCCTTCTTTCGAACCCATTGCTATCAGCACAAGCTTCAAAACAATATACAAATACGAAGCGCATGAGCCCGGCATGTGCGCCTTCCCTCCACTACCCGCGCGGCGTGGAATATTAATGTAATGAAATGCAATACTTTGAGTATTAAACCAAATGCAATACATTTGTACCAAAAACGAGCGTGGTAAAATTTACGTACAGGCCTTACATAGAAGAGCTTTGCGAGCAAAATTAGCTTATTTAAACTTGAATAAATGCGCTTGTATGTAAATTAGTTTAGATTTTTTATACTTCTGATGTTATTTATTTACGCTCAAACTTGTGTTAAGATTTGTGTTAAAATATGGATGTTTCCAGGCCTCTTGCATTCAAATCAATATTTTTCTTACAGTTCTGTCTATATAAAAGCCTAGATAAAGACGAGCTCCAAATTATGCTATTTTTTGACGTACCTACATTGTCAAACGGTGGAGAAATCACATTCCTACTTTAATGTGTAAAAATGATTGATTAGTGGCATTGAGTTACAATACCTAGGTATTGTAACTCAATGATTAGTGGGCGCTGTCTCCACGAGCGAGAGAATCGCGACGAGCCAGCGCTTCTATCGTCGGGTAATCTCCACGAACGAGCGATTATTCCGCCAGCGTATCGTCACGACTCGTGACGGAATCGCAGCGTATCCGCGACGACTCGTAACGGAATCGCCGATTTTGCGTTGTGCTTTTATTTGATGAAAGAGTTCAGTTAGGTGCCAGACGAGACCGAAATAAGTAGTGTCTCAGTCAATAAAATAATTCTTTATTACGGATATAATGTTATGGGGTGCTTGTGCAAGTACGCTAGAGAATATGCAGTTATTGTTATTAAGAAAGGAAAAAAAGCTATGCTACTACGTCGTAAAAGTCATGTTCTTCATAATTCACATGTGAATTATGAAGAATATCGACATCATCCAGATTGGTTTGAAACTGTTCAGTTTACTGTCAAGAAACTTATCAAAGCAAGATACTAATATGAGGAAAAGTATCGGGCCATGTGAAAGATTAGCAGTAACACTACAGTAAGTTTTAAGCAGTTTTATTTGTGTTAAACGCTTACATCAGTTATATAAATCGTAAAGTTTATAATATTCCATCAAAGTGTTCTAACATTTAAGCAATATCGTCATCGCTTGTAGCATCGAACGGAAAAATGCCCCATTTCCACGCTCGTCATTATACTGTCGTTAAACATTATTTCTTTGTATATCTATACTCTCGCGCATAACATTCGATATCTCTTTATTCGATTCCAGAAACATTGGGACTAATGTTTTCTTTTTATTAGACGTGGATGGTTCGGTAACACTGGGGGTGGTATTTAACCGAACTGTCGTCATCCTCAAAAACTTCTTGACTGTCCTCGTTGAGCATGTTTGACGATGTTAAAGCGTGTTCTGTGTGTTTTTTTAAAAAAAAGTAATGCATCATAATGGATATACTTTCGTCGTTTTGAAGCAGCTAGACTGGATTTTGAACATTGCTGCAACTTTAACTCCTTACGAAATTGATTCCTTAAAGATTTCCATTTTGTCATTAACTCAAGTCCTGAAATAAAGAATTATTACATTAAATTTTATTTATTTAGAATATCACTGAAGCACTTTTACAATCTGTCCAGACACAAGTGAACCAAAATTGATTGTTATTTGTTTTTCCTAAAAATAATACAGATTACACACACATATGTATGTGTGTAACATATATTCACATTACTTGTAGTAATACCTATATTAAATTTATGCATTTTATGTGAATATTATGTAACATATATATAATATGTATGTAATTATGTATATATTATTATGTATATTAATAAAAAACACAGATTAATAAAAACCTAACGCTTTGGTGGTGTCTTCGTTTTTTAACAGATTTCAAAAAAGTAGAATATGATAAAAGTATATTTCTAAAATAATTAAGTCATTTTTCAGATATCTCGCTACTGAAACAAGTTATAAACGCCTTCAGAATAAGTACAAAATTTCGGAAAAAAAACGTTAGCTAAAGTAATAAAGAATCATATGGAAAGTGCTAGCACCTACAGAAATGGCAACCCCAAACAAAGAATCATGGAAAAGAATCTCAGAGGGATTTAAAGACAATGCAAATTTTCCACATTGCTTGGGAGCGCTAGACGGCAAACACATTCGAATTCAGTGCCCCCGAAATTCCGGCTCTCTATACTTTAATTATAAAAAGTACAACTCAATCGTTTTATTGGCTTTGGTGGATTCAAATTATTTGTTTACTGTTATTGATGTAGGTTCTTATGGCCGTGAAAATGATTCTACTATTTTTAAATCTTTATGAAGGAGCTCTTGATTTGCCGGAAGAAGAAGAACTGGTATTTGACGAACCAAAAATGCCATATGTGATTGTAGCCGATGAGGCCATCGGTATTCATCGAAATTTAATGCGAATGTATCCAGGTCGATGTCTTCCTACGAATAAAACAATTTTCAATTACAGACTGTCTCGTGCGAGACGTTACGTGGAATGTTTCTTTGGACAGCTCACATCAAAATTTCGCATACCTATTTCATAATACAACAAATCTTCAACCGGACACTGCAATTCTTGTAATAAAAGCAGCTTGTGTTTTGCACAACTTCATAAAGCGTCGAGCATTAAAGGCCAATGACGGGGAAAATGAGCACAAGGGTCGGCTTTAGTAATCTGCTGCACGATTTAAGTGATCATTTTAGTTTAGTTGACAGGTAATGATGCTATTGATTACCATCTAGCTGCTTTTTATGCCGGAAATCTTTAGTTTTCGAGATATCGTTAATTTCAGTTTTGAGGTTATGTCCATTTAAAAATGATACGAAAACGTAATAACAACATAATTATTTGATCATTTTAGCTTTAGTTGGCAGGCAATGACGCTATTAATTATCATCTAGCTGTTTTTTATGCCGGAAATCTTTAGTTTTCGAGATATCGTTAATTTTAGTTTTGAGGTTATGTCCATTTAAAAATGATACGAAAACGAAATAACAATATAATTATTACAAAGAGATAACAATATATGGGCAAAATAAAAATGTGGGCTCCTTCGTGTGCAATAAAGGAAATTGCAGAGCCCGATCCAGGGTAGCTCGTGGCAAGGGCACCTAGTTTGAAAATATTAAAAGTCATTGCCACGGGTATTCTATCTGATGTACTGTTATGCGCATCGCTGGAGCTATGAAGATGCAATCCACGAAGACCCTGAAAAAGATATGGAGGGAGGCTGCTTATCTATGGGGACTGTCTGCGATTGGTACAATTACTGCCGGGAGACAGTCGTCATTTACCAAATAGAGCAACAAGAGGCCATCGGCAAGATTGGTGGCCCAGGAAAAGTAGTCCAAATTGACGAATCAAAATTTGGAAAATGGAAATATAATAAAGGTAATTTGATTTTCTTATATTACAGACTGAAACAATATATTTATTTAAAGTTTACTTTTAAACTCAAAATATCTTTTAATAAATACATTTGAATACCTTTTAAAGCCAAACTATCTGGAAGAAATCACTTTCAGAGTGGTAAGACAGCCTGTTGTACATATTCTACTATAAAATTTTGTACTTTTGTATTTGTTTTTTTTTTTTGTAATTTTGTACTGTTGGGTTTTGGTGTACAAAATAGAGTAAAAATAAATAAATAAATGTCTTGAATATTTACTAACTCTAAATTGTTTATTATTGTTTATAGGAAGGCAGATTGAGGGCCACTGGATCCTCGGCCTCATTGAGGATGGAAGTGAGGATTTAAGAATAGAGGTGTGCCCTGAAAACATCAGGTCAGCGGACGTACTAGTGCCTCTAATTAAAAAACATGTGGTTGAGGGCACCACAGTCCATACCGACTTCTGGAGGGCTTATGATTGTTTGGGGGAACATGGGTACATTCACAAGAAGGTGAACCATTCCGATCCTGATAACCCATTTGTTGCCCCTGATGGCACGCATACTCAAAGAATCGAATCGCAATGGCGGGTGGTTAAAAGATTTTTCAGTAAATACAATTGTAACCACCCGGAAAACTTTTCAGATATTATTATAGAATATTTGTGGAGAAGGTCAGTGCAAAGAAAGAAAAAGGATCCTTTTATGGAACTAATTACAGTAATCAACCATGTATATAAATAAATGTTTTTATAATATTATATTTGGTCGTTTCTTTTGATCAAACCCTAGTGCCAGAAGGTATAAATCATAAAACTGAATCTGTCAACCCCAACTTCCACGTGGTCTTTCCGCTCTTACCCCTAGAGTGTATATGAAAATCCGGAAGCGCGGAGGGAATGCAGCCCTCGCCCGCTGTAACTAAGCGCAGGCAGCGTACGAGCCGTAGCGGCTGAGGCTGGTCGCCGAAGCTGCGCAGGTGACTAGGTGCCTGTGCTTAGTTACGCAAGGTCGAAAGGGATGCACTTCCCGCAGCGCTGGAGCAGAAGCAGAGTCAAAATGGTGTTAATTCCCACCGTTTTTTCCCACCCTGAATACTCCCACATTCCCACCGGGACCCGAATGTGAGTTTTTCGTCGCCGGACGCCCTTTTTTTATTAAACGAAAGCGAATTTTCCTTAAATGTAACAAAACTTTAAAAATTCATAAAAAAAGGGGGGGGGTTCCGGCACTTTTTCCTTTCATTCCGCCCCCTCTCCCCCCCCCCCCCCTCCCCCACCCACTCGGAGACCATATATTCATGCAGCAGATTACTAAAGAAAACCTCTTATAACAACTAAAATTACCTAAATAAATAGTATTGAACGCTTACCCTTTTCTTTTTTTTTCTTTAGAGGTTAGGTCATTCCATTCCGTAAACATAGCACTTCCCACATCATACCAATACCTTGCCTTTATTTCTCTGTTCCGATACTCGGGCAACTGAACATCGTAAAGGGTAGGTCTCTCTCTCACTTCAAATATAAACTTTTCAATGTTAAACATTATACTTATATTGTATGCTTGTCGATACGTAAAGTATTTCAGTTTATACAAAGGTACTCTCATTAAATCTTGCGGTTGATCATGGGCGGCGCTAGTCACTTAACATCAGGTGAGCCACATGGTCGTTTGCCCCCTCTTCTATTAAAAAAAAAAAAAACTTGTCCTCAGCCGAATAACTTGGTTTTAATACCGAGTAGGGTAGACTGGGTATGGTTGTGACATTCCTCATATTAGCGAATTTGTAAGGAATACCAGATAGGGTCCAAGGGGAGAGAGGAGCAGTGTGCCCGTCTGAATGTGTATGTCTCACTGTAATGTGTGGGCCTATATTACTTTTTAATAGTCAAAAGTAAGTATTTTATCATTAATCAAGATTTAAGGACAGTGACAGTATATCATCTCGTCTAAACAACTTGCATCAGACCTTGATGCAAGTTATTTGTCATAAGCATAAGTGTTAACTAAATAAGTTTTTTTTTATATGTATCTCTTCAGTATTTTATGCAAGCATCATGTTCTTCACGGATTTCCAAACATGGAAAACGATAGTGAACGATTTAGGGCATGGCTTTACGCAATTGGCGGTGATTTACTAGACCTCGAAAATATGCACATATTCAACTTGTATCGCCATGTGTCACTCACATTTTGAAGAAAAGTTTCAATGCAGAAATAACAGAATCAGTAACATTGCTGTGCCTACTTTGAATATACCAGGTTTGTCTTTATAGATTATAGAATAAGTAAACATATTATGGAATGAATTAGGAACATAATATAGTATGAATTATGTTATAGTTTCTTTATAAAATATGCCTAATTAAGTAGTTATCTAACTAGTAGTAATTTTACCATGATTCATTCATAAATCTAACTAGAATATTATTACATACTATTTATATGCACTATCGGACTTAAAAGGATAATGCATGTAATGATTACGGCTGACAGAAGGATGACGCTTTGATGATCAACCATTAATAGTCTAGTTCTCATAAATATTAAGCTTGCAATGTGTTATCACCCCTCTTTTATACTTTTTAAAAATAAATTATTTTATATTATACAGTGAAAATATACTTTTGTAAGTCGTCACAGATACTGGTATAATGATATAAATAATTTCAAAGCTAATCCTATTATTGTCTTTTAGCTACATCATCAAATAAATCAGCAGTTATGAGAAGAAAACCCATGAAATATATTTTGAACCTGGCAAAGTTGTCAACACCTACAGGTACTGATATTTTTCAACAAGTCTGCTATATATACTTATAATCATAATACTATCATCATTACAGCACATTACAAATCCAATGCTGAACATAGTATGTGATCTTCTCAAGGGCACTAATATTTTAATACTTCCATCATTGTTTATTTATGAGTATGTCATAATATACATATGGAAAAATGTAAATTTATTATTAAAAAAAGAGAGAAGTTTCAAGTTTCAAGGGTTAAGATGATACCATAGAAGTTCCAAGTAAATTTGGATTGACTTAAGAAGTCCATAAAATTAAATAATAAAATCTCTATAAAAATATAATGCAATAATTGAACGTAAGATTTATAAAACTTACGAAGGAAATTTTGTTAAATAACTATAAAAATTTAGTAAACCCAAAACAAAAAAAAGAGCTGATGATCTTCAAATGGCTGAACAGATTTTCTTGAATCATAACTTAGAACACTCTTGATCTAGTCACATTTCAACAAAAAAAGGTAAATAATAGTCCATCTATGCGGCCACTATGATACTTCAGACAGAAGCTCAGATACATATGTTCAATTTATAACACCACTTAATTTACTCAGTCCCTAGTTAAGGGTCCTTCTGTTTTAAGTTATTATGAAATTAGCTAACCTAACAACATTTTATACTGACCATACCAATCTTCGATCAACAATACCAAATAGATAAGGGGTCACGTACAAAATCATAGCTAAATACTGTCCGCATGAATATAAACTATGAAAAGACAAATTAAATAACATTTAGTGTGAAATCAACCTTAAATAAAATAAAGTTTCTTTTCCCGTTATTGCCTTGCGAGCTACACTCTCACGTGCAAGAGCTCACGTCTCATGTGCGCTCTTATTTACTGAGATGGATTTCTTGCGACGACCCGACATCTAGTTGGTATTGTTGATCGAAGATACCAATGTTAAAAATCTTTTATGTTTTAAATATTGACTTGGCCATCGCATGAAAACGCAATGTATCTCACAAGTAATACATATTATATTAAATTTGATTGCTTAATGAAACAGAAGGACCCTTAAGTAGGGGCTGAATAAATTAATAGACTTGGTATTACATGGATCTCACAACTTTTTACGGTAGAAGACTTAGTTGCGAGACTTGGTTTTTATACAAGTTATGGTTTGATGGCATCTCATTTCTTTTTGTAGACAAGATAGTCCTAGTTCTTTTTCTTTCCGGTACCTTGTACTTCTTGTATACCAACAACGTACCTATCTACACCTATTATACATATAAAAGAACACTGATTCATTCACTGCAAATGTAACCTTGTAATTCTATATATTTATATCGGATTACAAAGTTATTTATGCAGTTGGTGTATCTAGAAAACTGGACCGAAATTTAAAAATATTTTAGTTTTTCCTTGATTTATACACTAAACTCTAATTGTGTTCTAAATTTTAAGCTTTTATATCTTCTAGAAGTGCCTTAGAGTTATGATGATCGGTCAGTCAGTGAGTGACAAAATTAAGAAATTTTGACTAGTTATAATTCTTAAACTACTGGTTCAAATTGAATGAAATTTGAAATATACCATGTTTATACAATGCCTACTTGGTTACTGAAAATTCAGGCTTCTAGTTTTATCCACTACGAAGTTATAGACACAATATGACAAAATATTTCATAGCCTGACATTGTATGGTTGCGACCTTTTTCTTTTTATATTCAGCTGCTGCAGCTGCTAAAGGCTTATAACGCTAATATTGCATAATTGTTTAATTTATGATTGTTATTTTTAATTAGTAAGTAATTTATAAGTGATAACTATTATTTAGTTTGTTATAATTGGATGAATTTTTTTAATATTTTTTGCATGTAAAATTAAACCTTGTGTGCGTGTTGGATTTTCTGTAAGCCACAAGAGTTTTTGAATTAAATAAATAATAAATATAGGGGGAAGAAATTGGCCTGAACCACTTCGAGAAAAGTATGGTACGGCCGTGCTGCTTTTTTGCTCGACTTGGTGGCACTTGGCACTGCCATGCCCCCAGATAATTAACATTCCAACAGACAGATCCAAATAGAAATTGCAATCCCCGCAGCATTTTCCTCAAAAAGTATGTAATATTAAATATTTAAGAAAAGGCCATATTTATATGCGCATTTAATTTTCCTTTTCATCATATCCAGTATAATTGTGTCAATTCCAGTAAATTACAGTTAAATTCTTTTTTTTTTATTTAACAGTTTAATAATTATTCAGACTGCGACAGTGCACTTGCAGCGCATTGTCTGGCGGGGTCGCCGTGTAATGTTGGTAAACATGGTAACGAGAGGAGACATACTCTAAACTTAACACTACATTGTCGTGGGATCTACACTCCAATCCACTGAGAAACACCCATTTCTCCCAACCTACAGTGATATATTTAGTTTGGTTATTTCTTTAAATCTTTCCTTGTCTTCTTTTGATATTGATTTATGAATTTCATTTCAGGTCATTACTCTGAACGTTCGGTACATCGATTATACACAAAAATGGAAGGAAATACTTCTCACAAAGAAAATCTTGGTTAGTCTGACTTATGATGCCATTTTTTAACAGTTTCAATTTATTCAACATAAGATTTTTTTACAATGCAAAAATTTTGAATTACTCTGTATATTTAATGTGTTTCTATGATTGTAATTATAATTCTAACTTTTTAATGAAGTTCTTATAACTTATATGTGGTAGAGCCATGCTGCTTAGTGTGGGTGAGTTTTGTATGGTGTTTAGGTTTTACTGGAAATGAGGTATTCTATCGTAGTCTTCAGGGGTGACAACGCATCTGCATTTTAATTTTTAATTGAATTTAAATGTAGATATCCTATAGATATCGTTTTGTGTTTGTTTCATTCAGTGACGTGCAGTTTCGTGGTCACTTGGAAGGGAAGGCCAAATTGGCCTCTAAAAAGCTTGGCGTGCTCAGCAGAGCGGGACAGTATTTCATGCCGGCACACCGCCTGCAACTTTACAAGGCGCAGGTTCGGCCGCACATGAACACAAAACTGATGGTAATTTGATGCTGTACCTATGTACAGCATCAAATTACCATCAGTTTGATTGTGTGCTCATTTGTCACAAACGCCTGTGAAAAATCATGGCTAAAAGTATTACAATAATATAAAATAGCAAAGGAATAATTATAAAAGTGAAGCATGTTGCTGAAAGAAAATTAACTAATGTTTCAGATCCAGTTACTCCAATGCAAGATCCTGTGATATCAACTAATCCTGTAGTTATAAAGAAAAGGGCTGAAATGTTTTTAGGTATGATTTATTTTGATTGAGAGATGATAACTATTTATATTTAATGTTTGATAATATGATATATATTTCATATTTGTTCTGACATAGACAATATTTATATGTATCATTCATTGACACATGTTGCTTCTTCCCCGGATCTCTGTGCTGATCAGACGTGATAGATACACTTAGTTCTTTTATCAAATAATTAAAAATTTTCGAAATTGTGAAGTGTTAAATTGTACGAAATAATAGGAGAGCATAAACTATAAGAAGACTGTGTTGTCGCTCAGTGTTAATAGTGAGTGAATCTAACACGCATTCACTTGCACTCTGATAAGTTTAATTTGCCCACTGAATACATACGCAGCTGCATACTTGTGTAACGACTACGTGCCTTGCAATGCAATGCGTGTGCATTGCTTCAAATTTTTCTGCTTGTCTGGTACTTGCAGTTTGCTCACGCCCGGCTACTATGCCGCTTAAATGTACACCACACCGTCTACTACGCCGACCGCAATGTTGCATTGTAAATCAGACTAATATTGCCAGCCGTATTCTTAAAGAATAAAATAGATAAGTCCGTCAAGGCATACAACAAATAATATACGAGCTGCAAGTTGAATACCTCAAACTTAAAACTTGATGGTCCACCCAAACTGATTTTCGTGTCTGAGAGTTTGACAATTAAGGCGAAGAAACTCTTCTTTTTGACCAGGGAATTTGCTAAAATTAATGCCTTTAAATATTGCTGGACATCAAGGTGTAAAATATAACTTCGGAGGGCGGATGGAGCTCCACTTGTAATACGTAAAGGTTAATAACGAGAGCGACCTAGATAACATTAGCAACAAATGACTATTTATTAATTTGTATTATTTATTTTCATAAATGCATGTTTTATTGTTCTCTATGTTTTATAAGCTTTTGTTGTTTAATCTTAATTATTTTAGCTTTAATTCATATGCGTATATCACTGATACCTATTCATATAATTTCGCTGACAACTCAACACATAAAATTACAATAAAGACATTAATTAATTCGCAACCATCCGCTTAAAAATACAATGATGTGTCTTATCTGGATTGAAGAACACCTCCCGCCCTCCCTCAATTACATGAACTAATCCCGTCACCACTAATCCCAGCACCAATACTCCCAACACCACTATTCCAGGAAAGACACACCATCGACAATACAACACGTGTTTCGCCTCTACACGAGGCATCTTCAGGTGATGTAGATTCTACGGCGGCTAACCGTTAAGAGTAAGGTAAGACATATCATTGTATTTTTAAGCGGTTGGTTGCGAATTAATTAATGTCTTTATTGTAATGGATTACCGCAAAGTAACGCCTGATTGTATAAATTAACATAAAATTACATCATAAATTACATACACTTAGTAATCTAGTACATAAATTTCACTCTTACACTTTAGACTCAAGAATTATAAATATTAAATACTCCAGTAATATGTTACAATTAAATCAAAATATACGTCCGAGAAGAAATTGATGCATCCTCTTATGAGCCAACCTTTCACGATGGAAACTGCCTTATAATAAAAATCTCGCCAGATTATACAATCATATGCTCATACCGTCCGCCTAGTTTTCTTTAAAAGTTTTCTAGTAAATATTTAGAATCTATTGACGCGGTCTTAATTAGTATCTCAACTAAAAATGTAATATTTACTGGTGATATTAACTTAGATATTCTATCATGTACCTTGTCAGCATCCTCACAAGATTATTTAAATATTATGGGTATGCACGGTTTAAAACAAGATATTGACCGTCCTAATAGAGTCAATACTTGCATTGATCATTTTATGGTCAAAATTTATAGTTCTTGGAAAACTATAGTTTTTGAACAGCAAATAACTGATCATTCACCCATAATGATTTATATAAACAATGCTGGTGTTAGTAAAGATATATATCTATATATCTAAAAAATAACCGTTAATTATGAAAGGATCAAAGAAATACTACTGGGAGAAAACTGGCATGATGTGCTACATATTAGTAACGTAAATTCAGCCACTGAGCTTCTCACGGATAAACTTTATTCATTGGTTAAACAGAACTCACAAATCAAAACGATTACTAAAAAGCACCAACCTCTCAAACCATGGATAACAAGAAAACATCGTTATCATAAAATATTTTAAAATTCTGTTTTCATTTCGACACACAAACTGAGAGAAGCTGCTGCCGTCATCAAGCTTCTGGTAAAAATGGATAGGATAAGACTCATAAACAATGTTTATACATGTGCGATGACGAATTGCAATTTGCCTAGTATTATTAAGATACTGCATACTGCACATTATGAAATAATGGTATAAATAGGATAATTATACTACGAAATCCGACCCTGGTTACGTCGTGTTATGACGTTTGTATTATGGCAGATGCGCTACTTTTTCTTGTATGAAGAATCCTTCCTTTTGAAATCATTGGTATCATTACGTTAGCCTAATGGCAGGTTACGGGCCGCGAACTCAAAAGGTCGTGAAATCTAATCCGCCATTCGACTACTCTCGTGAACTGTTCCTAGCACAAGCATTTTAAGCTGGTGAATATGGGGAATATTAGTAATGATAATATCATTGTTAGTATTTTATCAGCCCTTTTTTACGTGGTAGAGCCATGCTGCAGTTATATCAGTAGTATAGTTGTAGCACGAATGGATCGGCTCAACCGGCTAAGGACAACGCTCTCACAGAATACCAGCGTAAAATAGTAGCTTAATGCTACTGTTTCGTATGGTGAGTGTAGAGAACCGGAGACCCTTTTTACTGGAAACAAGTCATTCCATCTTAGTCCTCACGGGTGACAACACGTCTGCATTTTTATTTGTAATCGAGGATAGATGTGGATGTCTATGGGCCACAGCAACCACTTACCATCAGGTGGACTGTGTGCTCGTTTGTCATCCTATTCTATAAAAAAAACCTTTCTATTTTGATTATTGCTCCACCACCTCTTACATGTTCCTCTGTTTAGCTTAATAGTTGACTGATAGAATGCCCTATGGCATTAAGTGCGCCCTATGAACTATTTTGTGCATGAACGTAAAATAAATTAAAAGAATTTAGATAGGTACCAAAATTTACATTAAATTATTGGTCAACAAATTTAAAATTATTAGATTCAGGAAAGTCAATTCGCAACCACTAATAAATACTTAATGATGTTTGTGGGGTGTTGCAATAATTGTTTCCTTTTTTAAACAAAACTGGTTGATAATTTTTTTTAATTTTTAATTTTAAGGAGGAGCATTGGCAGACAAGAAAAAGACAACGGGTATCCTTCGAAAAGAGTACGAAGATGCTGATCTGCTGCTTTTATGGATAATATTTTCGACTCAGTTAATGGCAGTTTTTAAAAGAAAAGATGCCAAAACTCGACTTGGACCTGCAACAGCTCACTCCATACATCACAAAACATGTATGGATGCCAAAAAAGTTTTTGCGTCTATGATGTTTATCTTCCACTAGTAGAATTTATTCCAACTGTAAACAATTGGGTGTGGACACTAGAAGGGATGGAAGTTTTATTAAAAAAAATTGAAATTGATTTTGGCATTACATCAGTTTGGTTGCGTCATCTAAATCAGGACCCACTGGAAAATTTCTTTGGATCGGTTAAACGCCATGGATGCCGTAATATTAATCCAACTTGTGACCAATATGAGTCAGCTTTTGCCACCCTTTTGATTAATAATTTAAGTAGTGTCCACACTCTTGGTAAAAACTGCGAGCTAGATTATTGTAATGCTGTGCACACTCATTGTTAATGAATACTTAAAGGCATCGTCAACCTGCACATTTGATTTCACAAAAATTTTAGAAATAAACCTCACGCCAATTATAATGAAACTAAATATAAACATTGTGTTAACTGTAAATATGCAATATTGTTACTTTAAACGACTCAAGGAGTGCGCTTCAACACCTTGCTTGGTGGACTTCGGTTTTTCGAGGCTTACCAGTAGCATATGCGATTTTAAAGCTTCTAGTTAGTTACAGGCTGACTCCAGAATATATATTTACAATGGATAACTTCGAACATTGGCTTAGAGAGTAATGAAAAAGCTGATTCTAGCCAAACAAGCTATTTCAGCTATTTTATTAATATTACCCCTTAATTTCAAAATTATACACCTTTATTAAAAAAATATTGCTATGACCTTTGGAAGAAATATTTTGACGAAAGCGCAAAAGAAAAGGGTATATGGTACCGTACGATCCAGCCGTACCCAATGCGCTCAACCTGGATAGATAACGGAATATTGTGTAGACCCGATACTGTAATAGCATTAAGACTCAGATCTGGGCACTGTTCAACTTGCAATGTTATCGATGATGCTTATCACATTTTGATAGAATGTGCCCATAACTCCATAGAAAGAAAAAATTGTATTTTACATTTGTCATTGATTAGCAGTATTATAGTCAACCAAATCTAAGAAATACCTTTTGACGTTTCACATTAATCATTTCGCAATAACTTTGCTCAAGCGTACTCACGACATTTAAAATAACCTTTTCCGTAAATCCGAAGAATTATAAAGTTATGTATATTTCTTTACCTCGTGTATAGTTTTTATTACTAATTTAAATTCGCATCTTTCAAACAAAGCAAGATACTAAAAAAATATCCAGTATCACCTTTTTTTACTTGACGTCGCTATGTACCTTACCGTAGTGTTTGTATCATTAAAATTCATTGTTATGTGAATAATCGGCAAAAATATTCAGATAATCGGTAAAAATATTCAAATAATGGAATCGTTATTTTTGTAATTTATGATTTGTTCAACTTAATTTTATTTTAAAAGTCATCAATCATGAACAAAACAAGTTTTTTTTTTAAATTTGTGTAAGCAAAAAAATTCACATACAAGGCCGTGCTGAAAAAACTACTACGTAATTTCAATCTTCCGCCATTTCGGGAGCTTACTACGCGTAATTTTGTGTTTGTCTTCTTATTTTGTTGCTTTAACTTTTTGGACTATTTCTTATATATTCGTTGAAGCATGTGCCCATATCACAAACGATGATTGGACAAAAGTGGTATAAAAAACAAAAAAAATTTGATTATGGATGACTTTGAAAGAGACATTAATTTTGACTGCATTATCGAAAATCAAATAATAATCTAAACAACGACAGCTCAACTAGTTGTACTGATAGTGATTGAATCTAGTTTCAATCTTAAATTTTTATAAATGTGCCTCTAGAAATAAGCAGTAACAACAAATAAGAAGAAACTGATCAATCTTGTGTTTTAAATTATGCGTCTTTTATTTATTCTGGTATTATTCAAACCAAACTGTAAATGATTCTCTCTTTGAATGGAACTCTAAATAATCGTTATCGATTTTTTTAAAGAATCGAATTTTGTACGTTTCCATTTTTTGGTTGGCATACTTGGTGCAATAAGTCTGACAGCTGTCCAAATGTATTTCTTAGATTTGGTTGACATAATACTATTTTTTCAGACCCGTTATCAGATGATGCCAAAAAACTTTGTGTTAGTAAATAATAGATTAAATAATTAATAAGTTTATTTGTTAGTATTTATCCTATTTAAGAATTTTGTTGTACCAGGGCGTCATAATCGCTTCAGTGACAAAGCCCTTTTTCTAAGAATAAAAAAAACTGTAAATATGACCTATTTTCTGAAGATGAAGCAGAATACATAAAATACTTGGCTTTGTATTCCTTGCAATGATTTGATTTAATCAATTTCAGATATGCGGGATATAATCAATCATATTTCAAAGGACGATTTTGAAAATGATCAGTTAAGAGAAATTATGAAAACAAGCATATTATATACTTTAATTGATTTTGATTTTGTGAAATGTAATGTGCATAAAAATAAATTAGTTGATTATTTGATAAATATTGTGATGCGTTGTCTGATTTTTAATAGTTTTAAAAATATTAATAGAATATTAGCTGGGAGAAAAGATGTTCTGGTAGATGATGATGAGAACTATTTCCAAATTAAAGCCCAAAGGTTAAGAAGTAAACTTTAAAAAAAAAAGAAATGATTACTCTTGTTGCTACCAAAATGAGTTAATAATATTTAATTACTATTACAAATTTTATATATTCATGCATTCTAAACTGATTTATCAATGATATGTAATAATAAATACGCTTAAATTGAACCACCAAATTATAAAACTAAGATTAATGAATCTTATTTTTTTTATACAAATATATTTTTATAATTAGCAGATATGTCGTTATTAAATAGGTTAGATATACTCTATGAGTCTATAGAATGCATTATTACAATATTCATCAAATAATTTATTTTTGAACACAAAGTCTATTGCTAAAGATTCGTGATACCATAGAACTCTCGTTAGAGAGTAGTATGTTCCTTGCCATAGAATACTATAATACACAATAGAATGGCTGTCAACTTTATTTTGTACGAGGTAGGGCGTCGACAAACCCGATTTGCTGTGTTGACAGAGTGAATCTCATTAAAAAAAATCGCTCAACACATACGTTTAACACTTACATATTTATTTGTAAATAGGGTGCAATTTGGCATTTTCTAAATAATTTGCATGCAAATTTTGGAGACCATTGTAAACGTCAAAACACATATCGTGTTGACATTTATACGTGTGAATTGACGTATTAGTGACATTTTAGTGGCTACGCGGGCTCCGCCCACTTCCCCGTTCTAATATGTATGTATTATGGTATTCTATGCGTGATACTATGGGAATATTTGCCACAGTATATCAGGTGGGTTGGCAACGGCAGCGTATTTTTTTTCCGAAGAGGCTGCTACGCATAGTTCATGTTTTAGTTTATCTCTGTCGCTTCTTACGACACCCACGGGATGACATTGAGTAGTAAATTCTCTTACGCCGTCATGACTTATTACACTACAGGGTACAATACAGCACATAATTTTTGTATTACATATTTTATTCAAAAAAATTGTTAGAAATAATGCAAAGAAGCATAATTTATTTTGAGCTTTAAATTATTTGATATAAGTTATTATATAATGTGAGTTTAAGACGTCTTCATTGCTAACATACTGCTTTAATATTTGTTTTCAAATATTCATTATTATATAAATATTATTGCTTGAATATTTGTTTTTGTCAATATTCGATTCGATTTTAATAGAGCAATATGCAGAATTGCTTACTTGATTGGCAATTGGTTTAAAATTCATTTCAAAAATTATAAATCGCCGCAATTCCAAAGGACCTCAATTTTACTATCATTTCAATTTAATCTTAAAAGATTAAGAAAAACAAATATTCAAGATTGGATTTGATTTTAATTTGATATAGGCCGAATATGGTTGTCACCGAATACGAATATTCGGCCGAAAGTTCGGTAAAACTTTTACCGAACCGAATATTTGGCCGAACATTATTCAACGGGATCACCTCTGTAACTAACCAATTTATATCGAAACTTGTTACCATAAAGCGCGCGAGATTATATAGAAAAACTGACGACCAAAGTAAAGTGAAATGTACTAATGTAATTTAATGTTTTCTTTGTTTAATTCCAAAAAATTTTTATCAAGCTTTCTATTTGCTATAATTGGAAATAAATCTAAAGTACCTCGAAAACATAACATTTCGAGTAGATTTAACCCATAAATAAAATATACTTTCAACAGTAAAATTATGAAAGACATGAAATTACTCAATTCGTACAAATCAAGTGGACATTTTCAGTACCACTTAAACGAATATTCGGTGATTTAGCCGCATATTCGGCTGAGTACGAATATTCGGCCCATCTCTCAATATATATATATATATATATATATATATATATATATATATATATATATATATATATATATATATATCTTCGTCTCAATTTAATGGAGCAATAATGTAGAATTGCTTACTTAAGTAGCAATTGGTTTCAAATTTATTTCAATTCCAAACGATCTCAATTTTATTCTTGACGCATTTTAAATACATATTATAATATAAGAAGTTGAGTGCAGATTTACTGTATAATTTTTTTTTAAATTTAGTTCTTATTTTTGTTTTCAGGCTGTTCATTAATTTCTATATTTAAGTTGAATAAATGTACTGATATTTATTATTGTCATAACTATTATTGTATTTGTGTGCTGTTTTTTAATAAATCCTGTAAATATAATGTTAGTTTTATTTATTTTGATTTTAATTATTAATATCTGTGATGAGAACAAGTATATATACGTAGGTGCTATATATATACGGCACGTGTGTATATATATGCTTATATTTATAGATATTACAATAAAGTTGCTAACTATGGATACTAGAGGCGCTAGTTATGCATTGCCATTTTATAGGTCGAAGATTGGTCTCTATTTCAGTTTATACCAGGGCCTTTGTAGTTAGAACATTTTTCTGTTCTATAGAAACTGGCATTGCATATTTAGTTCCTCAACTCTCCAAAGGACAGCGCTGGAGTAAGTTTACGTTCGGAAGTGCGTTGTTTTAGTTAATTAAATCAAATTAAATGATCGTATCACATTGACTAAATCGACGTGTTAATAATGTGAATTTAGATATTTTCACCCGGAAATGAGTTAAACAACTAATTTTATTAAGATTTAGCTGCTTTAAGTCTAGTTTATTCGTTTAATTGGGAGATGGCATATTGGTGTTTTAATTTCTAAACGTGAACATCCTCTACCACCATTTTGTTTGTTTTTGAATTTGACATTGGCGATTGGCGTTTTGTTTTTCTGACGTAACGATTGTGCTTTGAATGTTTTGATTTTTTTATATTTTTCCTATATTTTCTTACGACTTGGCTATTCTTGGACTTTGATTATCTTTGCTTAATATAGTGGCCCATGCACGTGAAAGGGACTTCGATTATCTTTCCTTCGGACATAGTTCGTATAGTTTAGTGGTGGCCGCGGATAAAATTTGCTGTGTTTCAGGATGTACTAAGAGCTGTGAGTAAATTTAATTATTTACAGGTTTTACCAGTCAATATATTATTTCTTCTTTCTATTTTATATATAAGTCAGTGTCACCTTGGGCAACAATGTGATACCTAGCACAGACGCAGGTAGCCCAAGAGTTCTGCTTCACTTTTCCACCCTTAGAGTCAATACCTTGCTATGTATACTTATAACACTACTACTTATACTACTGTCATTACACTTTTCAAAAACGCTTCTAAAATATTAATTTTTTTTGTAGGTTTAGATGGCTTTATACTTCACAAATTTCCAAATTCTACAAAAGACCCAACACGCTTTTGTACACGGGTTCAAGCAGTTGGTGGAAACTTTCTGTGCTTAGATGATATGTATGTGTTTAAGTACCGAAGAATTTGTCATACACCTTTTGAATCCAAGTATTGGACCGGAGTAAAATGTTAAGTAATATTGCAATACCAGCATTGCATATGAAAGGTTAGTAAAAATTTGCATTAACATTGTAATGATCTATTCTTAATATTATGAATGTTAAAGTTAATATGGAAGTTTGTTCCTCAAATAATTAATTTTACTATCAAACATGAATAATTGAATGTATAAATTTTGAATCATTGTTAAACTATTTTCTGCAATACTAATTTTCAACTTCCAAATATTATGTATGACATGCAAAGCAATTTTATGGAAAGTTTGTTATTTCTTATTAACAGTTTGATTCAAATGATAATAAAAAGCTTATAAATTAAGGCTTTTTCAAAGTTCATAGAATATCAAAATCTACACCAGTTTATAAATATTAAACATGCTCAGAGTACAACTGGAAAGAAACATGAGTTTATGTTGTAATAACAAATATATAGTGGTCTAAAGATCTTTTCCAGTACTAATGAGAATATATCGTCGCTTTGGTAGTGAAGAGAGTCAACCCACACATAACAAGTTCCGAAATAATGAATAATTAAGCGGCGAGGTTAAACAAAAAATATTTATTAGTCTATACCTTCTAAACCGCAAGTTAGTTTTTAATAAAAATGGCATCGGTTTAGCTAAACATGGTTCTTGTGTTTTTGGTATATTAATAGTTTTTGTTTTTTAACTAGTTTTTCTGTTAATCGCTATTATGTACTTGGCTCTTTTTACCATTTAGATATTTTGAAAATGATTTACTAATAAATAGGGAGGTGAAAAGCTGTAAGTGTCATAGATCTACTAATTTATTCAAATACTTGTTAGCAGCAGGGTTGGTTGGTAGTTGGTAGACAAAAAAAAGAATAATAGGGTTATTTTAAATATTGTTATAGTAGAAATAATAAAATTAGTAATTATTTCTTAAAAATCTTCATTAAAAAAATCAATAATCTTCTATAATATCAACATCCTGACTTGAAGCAATAAGATTCATTCAACATCATTCATAAGAGGTAGGAATTGTACCTTTTTTACAGAGATATTGTAAGTCTTCTATTATATCTATTTTTAAGCTAAACTTATAAAGATTAGCTACTTCAGTGGCAAGTATTTCTTCATCATTTCGAGTTGATCTGAGGCGAATACATAGTCGTTCAAGTTCAATTTGGCTTAACTTAGTTTTTTAATAAATATGCATGGGCTTTTCACGTCTATATTGCAGCCATTTAACAAGAAGCCATTCCATGATGCCACTCTTTCCTTTATTTTTATTTGTAATTAATTTTTGGCTGTACAACTTAAAATCAAGAAATTGGCTAAAATCCATCTCCTTTACGATATATGATGGTCGAGTGGTCTTCGCTGTTTTTGCTACAGTATACCATCCATCTAGGACAAAAATATCAATCTTTCTACCCCATTATTCAATGGCAGAGTGAACACTTACATTCCATTTCGGAATATCCAGACTCCATGTACATTTGGTTGATAATCTTCAGATTTGGAAATGAAGAGAGTGCACTAATGAACATAGCAGAAATGATATGGTTTCTGTTTTGTACTGAAGCAGTATCAGAGTAAAATGTTACTCCTGTCACCTCTAGTGGTAGTTCAGAAAGGAGTTTCCAAATACATGTGGCTCAGATGCTCAGTGGCTCTCAGATGCTCCTTTTGTACAATTGGTTTCATGCTACATGTAGTTAATTGCGGTGCCTTAAGCAAGGTCATAATTGGTAAAGTTATGTTTTTAATTTTCTCTTATAATACAATTGACTAATCTCTAACTGTAGGGTAAGTAAGTTTTTTTTAAATCCATAAGGTAAGCACAAAACGTTGGAGCGGTCTTACCTCTTGCCTTGTCTTCTCTTTTCTGTTCTCTAGCTTCTGTTTTTCTTATTAAATGCAAGTCGTAATTACTTCGTTCTTGGAGTTTCTCTTCTGGTGATTTGTTTTTAAATTGAGCGCAATAATTACAATGGTCTTTTTATGGCCTATGGAAGCCATAATTGAACTCAGTAGTAAAAAGACACTAATAAGATGATACAGGTAATGGTCCGTTCTCTTCACAATATTTGATGTAGTCTTGATACAAGCGATTTTCAGTCAGGCCAGATGGCAGATATTTCCACTTAGATGAACTTCGGCAGTAGTGAGAGTCTACTACAGGTTAGGACTTGATGTGATCACGAACAATATTCTTTTGTTCTTCAGAAATTTTATTTGATGCAGGGTTTAATCAAAAATTTCAAAGTGTAAACATGAGTATAATTTCTCTTATCAGGAACATCAGCTGCCACTGAACTAGAGAACTAGAGCCTTTCGACTTGTAACTTCTTTTTGGTAGCTCTTTACTGACTGAGCGGTTTATAAAAGCCCATTTGGCTCTATCAAGATGATAGAGCCAAATGGGCTTTAAAGTCAAAAACTCTAAAAAAATGTTCTGTCTATCATTCAAAGTAAATGTATCATTGCATTTGTAATGACACCTACAGGGTAATTCCTTAACAGCTTTTTCTCTCACCTTTTTACCTGACTGAGAAACATGTTCTTTACTTTCAAGTCTCAGTTTTTTATTTTTATTTCGTGGCTCTGCTACGGGGTTATCATATGGGGAAATAGCACAGACGTTTCTAATTTTTTAACCCTACAAAAAAACTAATAGGAATAATATTTAACATACAAAATACTGATAGCTGCAAACCATACTTCATCAAACATAAAATACTTACCGTACCGTGCATTTATATCTTGGAAATCTGCAAATTCATTAAAAAGTACCCAGAATTTTATATCAAACGAGGAGAAAGTAATACCAGATACCAATTACGCCATAACGAAAAACTGACTATACCCATATCTTGTCTTAAACTACATTCATCAGGTCCCTTTGTCATGTCCATCAAAAGTTTTTACAAACTCCCAAACTCGATAAAAAAAATAGAATAACTTACTAATTTTATAAATAAACTAGTAAAGGAATTTTTAATTTGTAAACGTTACTACACACTAAACGAATACCTAAATGGCAAATTTTAAATGTCTACCTAGAATAACTACAGTTGCTATATTATATAGTGTATTCATCATTATTGTTTCATTAAAACGGCCCTTCTCTGCCGCGCCCTGCAGGGCCCATAATGATCTCGAAGTTTTAAGTAAAAACTTAAAATGTTCTCAACACCTTAACTGCAACATTATGGATGCAATAAATAATATGAATATGAATGTTTTTAAATTTCCATAATTTTGTACACCAGAAATGGTTAATGTGTTATACTATATATTATTTATAACAACAGTAAAATACACACATTATGCAAAATAACCAAATAAATAAATAGATGAATAAATATGAATCTGAATAAGATCACGACAGATGTCAAGCCATACAAAATAGCGCTTTTAAATGCAGGGATACATTGAGTTCGTTCAAAAACTAGTGATATAAGCGGCTTGACTTTCTTCACTACTGATTTCAACCACTGACCTATTTCCAGAAGTTAACTAAGCTATGCGGATTGTATTCCTTTTTATGCCATAAAGAAATGTATGGTATTTCCGTTAACATTTTTTCACCTTTTTGATTATTTTTTTTACCTTAACTACAGGCAGTTCGCTCTATTCACCACTGTAAAAATCACATTGTTTTGATTCGAATAGTATACTTATTTCATTTTGTACAAAGTTGTGGCTTGGCTCTCTTCACCACCAAAGCGACGATATATAAATGCTATCTATCACATTGTTTTGATTCGAATAGTATACTTATTTCATTTTGTACAAAGTTGTGGCTTGGCTCTCTTCAACACCAAAGCGACGATATATAAATGCTATCTATCACATTGTTTTGATTCGAATAGTATACTTATTTCATTTTGTACAAAGTTGTGGCTTGGCTCTCTTCACCACCAAAGCGACGATATATAAATGCTATCTATCACATTGTTTTGATTCGAATAGTATACTTATTTCATTTTGTACAAAGTTGTGGCTTGGCTCTCTTCACCACCAAAGCGATGATATATTACACCAACATACTATATTGTAGAATATGTTTAATTATTTTTTAATCATATTGTCCTTTAGTATCTATTTAAAGTTATGATGATCTTCAATTTGATATCCCATTCTTTCACTTCATTTAATCTTAGAATATCATATTTAAAGTTTAGATGCCCAAATTTGTGCAGTACTCATTTGCTTAAGAACAAAAAGTTAGTATTTCATTTGGTCTTATTATCAAAATCATAAGAGAAGTTGAATAAAACTAAATTTACGGATTTTATCGCATTTATTTCACTACTTTTACTTATTTTTAATTTCCGACGTTTCGGGTGCTTTACAGCAACCATGGTCACGGGGGGGGCTGAGATGTTTGACGTCCCAATGTCATAGTTAGTCCAGCTACCTTCAGTTTTTGAATATTAATTTTTGGTCCGATTTACGCAAAACGAGCTTATAGTATCATGAAGTCTTGCAGTGGTATGCTTAGGTTTGGGTTTAATTTTGTTAATTATAGGATCCCAAGCAGGTGGCAGCACCCATCCATCTTCTCTATTGAAATTTGGATGTTTTTTAATTTCAATAGCCTCGGGTATCATCCTTGGTAGGAATCGGTGTTCTTTTGCGAGAATTTGTGGTTTATCAAATCGAATGGTAATGGTGGGGACGATCTTGAACATGTTCGCAGACTGCAGACTTCCCGGAGCGTCGGTGCTTCACGTCAGCTATATGTTCTTTCACGCGGGTTTTTATGGATCTTTTTGTTTGACCTAAGTAAGAGAGACCACATTCACAATCTAACTTGTACACTCCTGCATCTCGTAGAGGGATATTACACTTGACGGATGGTAAAAATTGACTAATCTTCTTCGGCGGCTTGTAGTATGTTTTAATGGAAGCTCGCTTCAAGATGTAGCCGACCTTGTCTGTGACTCCTCTGACATATGGTAGTACAGCAGGTACACGCTCGACTGGTGGCCGGCTTCACTCGGTCACTGTGACGTAGGCGCGGGACCCGAAGCTTATTGTCTTGCAATACTTGCTTGACGTGCTGAAGTTCGGCGGCCAGATGTTTTCTGTCACAGATCCCTCGTGCTCTCTGAAACAAAGATTTACCCACGGTAGCTAACTGTGAAGGATGATGGTGAGATTCACCATTTAAATATCGGTTGGTATGGGTCTTTTTCCTATACACAGTGTGACCAATTGTGTTATTAGGATTTCGAATGACTAAAACATCTAAGAAAGCTAAAGAATTATTTGCCTCTAACTCCATTGTGAATTGTATTTTAGAGTGTATAGAGTTAAGGTGGTTTAAAAATGCAGTTACTTTGTCAGATGGTAAAATTGTGAAAGTGTCGTCTACGTACCGCTTGTAGAATCTTGGATTTACAGGAGCAGTAAGAAGGGCTTTCTCCTCGAAGTCCTCCATGAATATGTCGGCGACTATGGGAGATACAGGTGAGCCCATCGCCACACCATCTACTTGCTTGTAGAACTCCTCCTTCCACAATAGATAGCCAGATGTGAGGCAGTGTTTGAGTAATACTGCATATTCAGCAGGCATGTTATTATATTCTAGCTTTCTAGTTACAATTGATATGCAGTCTTCAATAGGTAGGCATGTGAATAGTGTCTGAACATCAAAACTGACCATAGTTTCATTGTCAGCGAGATGTAGGTCTTTTATCTCACTAACAAAATGGTATGAATCCTTTGTGTGTGCTCTGGTATGTCCTCTCAGTGGTGACAGTACTTTTGCCAAGTGTTGTGCCAGCTTATAAGTTGGTGAATCGATCTGGCTCACTATAGGACGTAGTGGAGCGTTTGGTTTGTGTATCTTTGGTAACCCATACAACCTCGGTGGTTTGGTACATGATGGTATTAGCGAATTCACGTCGAGATTTAATTTTTCGGAGTATTTCTTTATTAAATCGCTAGTTGCTTTAAGCGTGTTAGTTGTGGGGTCTGTTTTGACCTTTTTGTATGTACTTTCGTCCGATAAAAGTTGTAGTATTTTAAAATTATACTCTGACGTGTCCATTATTACAATACAGGTATTAGCGAAGGGAATGAATTTCGCATTAACACCGCGAAAAATCCCGTACGAAGAAATTATCTGCAGCGTTGAGGATTGTCTGTTTAAAAATAATATTGGTAAGGAAGATTTGGAGGCTATACGTCAAGATATTTCGTCCTTGTTACGTTGTAGTTCAGTGCCGAAACCAAACCTTCCTAAAGACGAATTTACAGCGTTGATTAACTTACGGAACAGACCAGAACTAGCGATTCTCCGCGCGGATAAAGGAAATGCTACGGTAATAAAGGACACGTCAGAGTATAATTTTAAAATACTACAACTTTTATCGGACGAAAGTACATACAAAAAGGTCAAAACAGACCCCACAACTAACACGCTTAAAGCAACTAGCGATGTAATAAAGAAATACTCCGAAAAATTGAATCTCAACGTGAATTCGCTAATACTATCATGTACCAAACCACCGAGGTTGTATGGGTTACCAAAGATACACAAACCAAACGCTCCACTACGTCCTATAGTGAGCCAGATCGATTCACCAACTTATAAGCTGGCACAACACTTGGCAAAAGCACTGTCACCACTGAGAGGACATACCAGAGCACACACAAAGAATTATACCATTTTGTTAGTGAGATAAAAGACCTACATCTCGCTGACAATGAAACTATCGTCAGTTTTGATGTTCAGTCACTATTCACATGCCTACCTATTGAAGACTGCATATCAATTGTAACTAGAAAGCTAGAATATAATAACATGCCTGCTGAATATGCAGTATTACTCAAACACTGCCTCACATCTGGCTATCTATTGTGGAAGGAGGAGTTCTACAAGCAAGTAGATGGTGTGGCGATGGGCTCACCTGTATCTCCCATAGTCGCCGACATATTTATGGAGGACTTCGAGGAGAAAGTCCTTCTTACTGCTCCTGTAAATCCAAGATTCTACAAGCGGTACGTAGACGTCACTTTCACAATTTTACCATCTGACTAAGTAACTGCATTTTTAAACCACCTTAACTCTATACACTCTAAAATACAATTCACAATGGAGTTAGAGGCAAATAATTCTTTAGCTTTCTTAGATGTTTTAGTCATTCGAAATCCTAATAACACAATTGGTCACACTGTGTATAGAAAAAAGACCCATACCAACCGATATTTAAATGGTGAATCTCACCATCATCCTTCACAGTTAGCTACCGTGGGTAAATCTTTGTTTCAGAAAGCACGAGGGATCTGTGACAGAAAACATCTGGCCGCCGAACTTCAGCACGTCAAGCAAGTATTGCAAGACAACAAGCTTCGGGTCCCGCGCCTACGTCACAGTGACCGAGTGAAGCCGGCCACCAGTCGAGCGTGTACCTGCTGTACTACCATATGTCAGAGGAGTCACAGACAAGGTCGGCTACATCTTGAAGCGAGCTTCCATTAAAACATACTACAAGCCGCCGAAGAAGATTAGTCAATTTTTACCATCCGTCAAGTGTAATATCCCTCTACGAGATGCAGGAGTGTACAAGTTAGATTGTGAATGTGGTCTCTCTTACTTAGGTCAAACAAAAAGATCCATAAAAACCCGCGTGAAAGAACATATAGCTGACGTGAAGCACCGACGCTCTGGGAAGTCTGCAGTCTGCGAACATGTTCAAGATCGTCCCCACCATTACATTCGATTTGATAAACTACAAATTCTCGCAAAAGAACACCGATTCCTACCAAGGATGATACGCGAGGCTATTGAAATTAAAAAACATCCAAATTTCAATAGAGAAGATGGATGGGTGCTGCCACCTGCTTGGGATCCTATAATTAACAAAATTAAACCCAAACCTAAGCATACCACTGCAAGACTTCATGATACTATAAGCTCGTTTTGCGTAAATCGGACCAAAAATTAATATTCAAAAACTGAAGGTAGCCGGACTAACTATGACATTGGGACGTCAAACATCTCAGTCCCCCCCGTGACCATGGTGGCTGTAAAGCACCCGAAACGTCGGGAATTAAAAATAAGTAAAAGTAGTGAAATAAACGCGATAAAATCCGTAAATTTAGTTTTATTCAATGTGTAGTGTTCGCGTAAATTTAAGAAATCATTATAAGAGAAGTTACTTGATTTGCCTCAGTCTTTGTAAAATTCGACATTGCTGTAAGATCCATAATTTACATTATACAATAGAACACCTGTGAAAAATATGTAGTATGCATATTTTTCACAGGTGTTCTATTGTACAACGAATACTAATAATAAACTTCCATTTTAATAAAATGGAATGTGTAACTTTTAGCTTCATTTTTATTTGTTTTATTTTGTTATGCTACTTATGGTATTTGTTGTTTGATATTGTCTGTTGAAAGATGTTGGTAGTCCTTCACTCTTAGTCGTTCAAATTCTACATGGCTAATATGTTTATGCTGTAATTTTTTGCTGATTGGTAGTAGAGGAATTAACCTTTGCAATTAATAAACCCAAGCAGGTTAGAATTTTTATTAGAGCTGTCAGTTCACATTTCTCTTTGTACTATTGTTAAGTTGTCAATATATTTGAAGTACAATATAATCATTCATTGTATATATTGATTTTACAGGTGCTGTTGTTAAAACACGTTATACACAAGAAATTGCTTCAACATCAAGTTATGTGCATGAGACAACTACTGCTCAAACATCCAGTAAGTTAAAATTGATTTTATTGTATAAATTAAATTGAGGATAATATATTGTAAATTAATTTTATTTAAAAAAAAGTCCCACTGGGTTTTGTGCTGGTTCTGGTAAAGCTTTAATATCAAGTTGCTTTAATAGGGGGTTGTGGGGCGGGGGGAAGGGAGGTGGAAAGGGATAGATTCGCCCTCCACCTGTCCCCCCACCATGAGATGCACGGTATTTTTATATTAAATGTTAAAGATCAAAATTTTATAAAATAATTTATAAGAAAAATCACCTTAATAGGTAGTCGGGGAGGGGGCGTGACCTCTCTTCACCGAAGCAATACCAAAGTTTAGTTGATGGAGCCCCCGTTATTTCTGGGTGGTTTATGAAAAAATAACCACAAATCTTTCTAACCAAACCTATCTGAGTTGGTGTGCCGCAAGTCCCGAGCTTGCTTTGCTCGCTCTTGTACCAAATAAAACACCAAAATGTTAACTTTAATAATTACTTTAATAAGTAAACATATTTTATCACTTTTGCCATTAGATTTCATCATGTTTCGCCTGCACAAGTACTCCACTATTGCATTACTAAAATTTACAATATCTTAAAAACGGTTAAGTTTCGTGTATGGTGTTTCATGGTCGAAAAAGTCGGTAATGATGCAAAATACAACCCCCTAAATGATCTAAGTCGACTTAACCTGTAACCCTATCATATTGGATATTTCAATATTTATCTACTATGTTCCAAATTATGATTCAAAATGCAATCAACTTGCTACAATTAAATTTATTTTTACTAAACTATAGTACAAATTTTCTTGGTCTATATAAATATAATGTTTTGTCATTTTAATTTCAGGCTTGAAGGTGACTAAGCCCAAAAGGACTCAAATTAGTACAAGAATTACAATGTTAAAAAAGAAACTTAAAAACTTGAATAAAGCAAATGAGAAATAAGAAAGTATGAAGAAAGAACAAAAAAACTGAAGAAGAAAATGAATCTATTGGAAAATACTACTTTCTTGAAAGCATTTAAAAGTTGAATAAAACTAAATTTACGGATTCTATCGCGTTTATTTAACTGATTTTACTTATTTTTAATTCCCGACGTTTCGGGTGCTTTACAGCACCCATGGTCACGGGGTGGACTGTAACGTCGTGAACTGAAACGTCGGGAATGAAATATAAATAATAAATAAGTAAAATCAGTTAAATAAACGCGATAGAATCCGTAAATTTAGTTTTATTCAATGTGTAGTGTTTGCGTAAATTTAAGAAATCATTTAGCATTTAAAAGTTTTACCTCAATGGCAATAGTTTTTACGATGTTACAATTTCGAGAATGTGGTAAACACAAAAGGGACAGACAATTCACACCTGATGAAAAGGTGATGGCATTACATTTTTTTAACATGGGCCAAGAGCCTACAGGATGCTGCAAAAAATATTTGTTCTGCCATCACCTTTAACCTCAAGCAGGATGGTATCTAAGGCCAATATTAAGCCTGGTATAAATGAAAACATATTTTACCAGCTTAAGAAGCAAGCATCTATCTAAAATGAAAGCCAATGATAAATTGTGTACACTGGTTTTTGATGAAATGGCCTTAACACCACATATTGGTTATGACAGGAAAAATGACAGGATTACTTGTTTACATAATGGTTTCTTATATTTACGCGAACACTACGCATTGAAATAATACTAGTTTTTACGGATTTTATCGCGTATATTTAACTATAAATACCTGACGTTCCGGTGCTGTAAAGCGCTCGAAACGTCGGGTATTTATAGTTAAATATACGCGATAAAATCCGTAAAAACTAGTATTATTTCAATTACTGGTTTAGTTGACAATCGTGATGTAGTGAGGACTGAACTTAGAATAGAGGTATTCTAAAAACTATAAACAGCCGATATCATATTCATTTTGTGCTTACAGTACAAAAAAAGCTGAATTAGCCTTAATGATTAAAAGAAATATAAGAAAATTGAAGGGGTCTGGCTTTAAAATCCTTGCTACCGTATGTGACCAGGGAACATCAAATGTTAGTGCCAAGTGGAATATAGTAGATAAATATTGAAATATATATACAGGGTAAACCTGTATATATATTTCAATATAAATTATATTGGTTAAGTCGATTTAGATCCTTTAGGGGGTTGTAATTTGCATCATTACCGACTATTACGACTATGAAACACCATACATCAAACCTAACCGTTTTCAAGATATTGGACATTTAAGTTTTTTTTTTATAAAAATTGTCAACTTTTTGTCAATTGTACTATTTTTTTGTAATTTGTGCATCTTATTTTATTTTTCTTATAACTTTTGTGTAGTAGATAAGTTGCTTTATTATTAAAAATACCAAGATAAACTAAATAAACTAAATTTTATGTTATTTTATTTCGATTAATTTACTTTGTATACTGTCATTACTGCCTACTTATAATTACTGTTGGATTTATTAATTGAAAATTGTTACTTTGATGAAATATATTGATTGATCGACATTTATTTATTTATTTCTGAAATTGTGTAGATTGCTTAATTCTTAATTTTTTTACTGGTTATGGGTGTAAATTACATGAATAAAGATGATTATTTTTAAATTGAGTTTTCTTTTATATGATTTACCTTTGATTACATAATTCTGCAACTAACTAGTTTTGTGCCTATATGCACAAAACTAGTTAGTTGCAGAATTATGTGATCTTGTAAAATTAATTAAAAATAATCAGTACACCAGGGATGGGGCTGTACTATATATAGAATATATTTATAGATAGATATATCGTCCGTTTAGTTCGACAACTCCACTATAGATGTCTCTGTACCACGGAATCGACTAGCAACTCTATTCCAGGTATATATAATGTACTCTGTGGTTTATACAAAGGTACTCTGTGGTAAAGTACCTTGGCGAGAGGCAACGCTGAAATCATAGATTACTAACTATGTACTAGAGAGCTGAATCTCCGATTCACAGAACACTATTACTCCTACTCCGATTAGGAGTAATCACAGAATACATTTATTTACCCTGACGGTAAGAACGTAAACTTCATACAAAAAAAATGCCAACAACTTGCGACACTAGCGTGCCAGTTTTTGACCCGTGAACTAATTTTCGCGCCAGATTTCAAATCTGATGATGAACTCATGATTTTATTTCATTTTGTTTTATGCCATGTATCATGAAAACAAAGCGAAATTCTGGTATTTAATTTGAAAATTACCTGAATTTTGGTTTATTTTCATGATGCATACATATTTATGGAAAGGTATTAAATAAAACGAAGTTGTAAGCGTGTTTTAAAATATTTATTTTTCTTTTCATTGCTTTTTTCGAAGCTTCATCGGTGAACTGCCTATTTTTTAAAATATAGTGTCGTTTTATACATATACATATAGTGGAAATAATTATATGCACTTTATTTTTATCATAGTGCTCAGAACAACCAAGCAACCATTCGAATTTTAATTTTCTTTTTAAAATTTCTATAAGTTCATTTTTTTATATTTATTTTACACCCATGCTCATCCAAAAATTTATTAACAATTGTTGCAGCAATCTCCACTGTCTCCGTAAAAACTGTTGCGCATACAACTGTATTATTTAAAGCTTGTGAATAAATGACTTACCTCTGTGTTCTGGTCTGCAAGCATTGTGATTTTGCACTGATGGCAAATGGGTACTATTTTTTTTATCATGAAGCCACATACATATACGCAAGCTTGCAGTTCTCCAGAACACTGAGGTATTACAGTATTAGATGCTTCTACACCTTCTGTTAAATCAAATGTTTTAACAGCTACATTTGTTTCTTTATTTTGGTCAACTTGACTTAAAAAAGATTTTAAATCATTTAATATGACATTATCGTCTTCTTTGCAATTTTTATTTTTACTGCTATGCAATAAATTGTTGATCATGGAGGTTTTGAGAGCTGCAACAAATTGTAGGGTGTTTGGGTTCGCGTTGCATCCACAATTGCTGCGGATGCAACCAAAACAGTTTTCTAATGGATCTTGATTGAGCCTGCGCGTTGATAAACTTTTTATACCATATTGCCTTTCTAAATTAAAAAATAGACGCTCAACTGCATTTATAATTCTAATAAAACCTTCCTGCGAAGGCGGCTTGCATCTGGCCTCAATAAATTGTGATTCTTGGAACAGGATTTTCATTTCCTTAAAAAAATTTAAATGTCGACTTCTGCGGGTAAAATTTGTAAGGAATTTTTTTCCTCTTTTCTGATCAGGCGTACCGCCATTTAAGGTGTCGAACAGCTGGTCTATTTTTTCTATCAGCATGGCTGTCGTCGTTGCTTCTTGCGGCAGTTCATCTGTAAAGTAAACACTCATTTTTTTGTTTTGTAGTGAAAGGTTAGGGAAAATGAAATGAAATTGAAAACAATGGGAAATTCACGCGTTCGCCGCGTCGCGTCTTGCGCCCTCGTTCGCTCTTGGAAGCGTGTCGGGGAGGGAGGCACGAGATAAGACGAGACGAGCGTGTACAGCAGGCATAAAAATTTCACCTAATAAGTAATCAAAATTACACTAAATAAAGTAATCTTTATAAAAATATTCAATTATAAAAGGAAGCAGTCAACGCGAAGTAGCTTAATTTTATCTTATTAGAATGATTATTTGAATAAGCTCTAATAATAGTTGATTGACATATTCATTTTTTTTTATTATATTATATTTCGAGACGTCGATTATTTTTGAAGATTATTAAAAGTTATTATTAAAATAATTAAGAAAACTAAGTTGTACAACCAGTGCGTGTTGCCAGTGATGACATATGGAACTTAGACGTGGTCCTTCACTGCTGGCCCTATGAGGACGCTCAAAGTCGCTCAGCGAGCTCTGAGTTTCTCTGCGTAATAAACTTAGAAATGAGGATATCCGCAGTAGAACCAGAGTGACCGACATAGCCCAACGGATTAGTAAGCTGAAGTGGAAATAGGTGGCCATATAGCTCGAAGAACCGACAACCGTTGGGGAAAAAAGGTTCTCGAGTGGCAGCCTCATACCGGTAGACGAAGTGTAGGGCGACCCTCCACTAAATGGAGTGACGACCTGGTAAGATATGAAGGAAGTCGATGGATGCAGGTGGCAGGACGGTGCTTTGTGGCATACCTTGGGGGAGGCCTATGTTCAGCAGTGGACTTGTAAAGGGCTGTAATGATGATGATGATGATGATTAAAAGTTATCCAATAAAACAACTTACTGTTCGCAATCTTTGCAAGCATTCCTGCAGCAACTGAATGGCTGAATACTTGGCAAGCTAAGCTGACTTTCATCTTTTGTTTAAAATTGGGTTCAATATGCTGCTTGGTTAAAGCAGGTGCAATTGTAAAAATTTGTATCTTGTTTACTTTCACTTGCAGTTGCACATTGTTCCTGGCGAATCTTTACCATTAAATCCTCTGTCCCAGTTGGGATGGCAAAATTGTGCAATCTTATCCTCGCACTGTTAGTGAATGAGGAATCATCAAAGTGCTTACTGCATAACATTTTGTGTTGCGAGTGCAAGTCTCTTAGTGATTTCTCTGTTGACCACTCTCCAGTAGTATAACAGTATTCAGCCCATACACGGGCCCTGAAATTATTGATTTTTTAAAATCTAAGTGTAGTTTTGATCACAGTTTGGAAGGCCTTCTACAAGATAAGACCAATAACCTGGTAAGGGTCACGGGTAGCAGATGGATGCGAGACGCACAGGTCTGGTCGTTATGGTGACCCTTGGGGGAGGCCTGTGCCCAGCAATGAAAAATTTATGTTATGAACATTATGAATGTTAAAAACATTAAGTACTAAGTACTTAATAAGATAATGAGGGAAAAAGTAACAAAAAATTAGAATAGCTTAGTTACTTACTTTAAAAATGTATGTCTACCAGGTAGAGGAAATCTGTGGAAACTCAAGTTTCCATCTTCTGTGGCAGTGATGTTACACTTTGCACACTTTCTTTTTCGTTCATAGCGCGTATGGCGTGACATATTAACAAATAATGCTCAGACACACGTACACAAAAGAAAAAAAGAAATGAGTCTATATCTCGTAAAATTGTCCTGGCAAAAAGAATTACAAACACCAAATAATAATATAAGGAAATGAGCCTCTATCTCTAAGCGTCCAGCGGGCACACAAAACAAAAACACAGAAGCACGAAATAATGAGTCTCTATCTCGTAAAAATCTTCAGGCACATGCTATAAAAGCAAAGAAATATACAATAGAAATAAAAATATTTCAAAGTACGTTTAGCGCTTTCAATAATCCACCATATTGCAAAGCAAAGCATCAAGAGTGATTTCTCTGTCTAGCTCTAGCGTATGGCGTTGTCTCTGTTTCGCTTATTTTGCCCGACGTTTGCATCGGCTCCATAGAGACTTGACCCCCCGTGGGAGTAATAGTGTTCTGTGGCTGAAATGACGCTGCGTTTGACAGCGCGCTCGCTGCTTCCGCGGCGAGCGCGCCGCTAGTAGCGACGATACCACGGCGGTACGTTGCCACTCGTCACACCGCCGCGATAAAATCGCCCTGTGGAGACGCGTTCATAGAGAGTATATAGAAATACGTGGCACGACGATAATATCGCCGCGATTCTCTCGCTCGTGGAGACAGCGCCTTATTATAAACTCTTAGTTTATAATAAGGCTGAGACCAAGGATTGAGCCCTGAGAGATACCCATAGATATTATTGACCCGTAGTCCCATACACAGTCAAAAGCCTAGGCAGGATCACAAAATATTCCCAAAAACATCGTCAGAGTTCTCACATGCACAGAAAATATGTTTAATCAGCTCAATACTGGTATCAGTTGTCGAACGACCCCTTGTAGGACCAAACTGATTTTTGTAGAACAATTACTGTATTTACATTTAAAAAGATAACATTTGATCTAGAATATTTTTCAAAAATTTTACTAAGTGTTCGCAGTATAGAAATAGGTCTAAAATTAGCAGTGTCCAATTACAAATACATTGGTATTTCCAAATTTAAATAAAGTTATGTCTTGATAATTCATAATCTATGGTGCTGTCTATTGTGATTGATAGCACCAAGCCCAAGATTTAGTTAAAAATTAATTATTAGTTTGAAATTATGTGTTTACGGTTTGGAGTCAAGTGTGATAACAAGTTTTTTTGCTATTTTAGGCATTTTTTAAATTGCAGAACCGTTGATTTGCTTTAATTAATTAATCTTAATTAGTGTTTGTTGCTGCTCGTGTGTGAGTATGTTAGTAATGGAGCGGGTTTGCTGGCGGGATGTCAACTGGAGAGCATGCAGTAGCAGTAGGATGAGCAATAATAACACTTCTTCACAGTTTTCTTCTATTTATTTTCTTGATGTTTTATTCTTACATTGCCGGATTCGGAATGTTTAACCACAAAAACGCCTCTTTTTATAGGCAATTCTGACCAATCACAATGGTTGAATTTTGCACATGGCACTAATGTATTGCACACGGTACTAATGATTTTCCATTGACCAATCAGAGCGCAGGGCGGCCTTTTCTAAGGGAAACTTACAAATGTCTTTTATTTTTGTGGTAAAACATCCCTTACAATGTTTTTTACACATTTTTGGTATTAAAACTAGTTTATATTTATCATATTATACATTAAACATTCTTAAAATCCTTATTTTATACCTTTAATAAATAAAAATACTGAAGCGGTCTTTTCACGGTATAGGTAGCTCCTTAGTAGCTAAGTTTTTTCTGCGTTAAATACACGTAGCGCCGCCAGGTGGCAGGAATGCACAACGCTTATCGTGATAACAACATTACGCTTAATCTTAAAAAATTATGCAGAGTACATTTGAATTTTTTTATTGACTAAGATCTATTTTTATAAAAGAAAACGAAATTATACAAGTAGTTAAATCACGTATTGTCGTAGTTTTTAAATTACAATAAGAACAAAATTAAACAAGTGATTAAATTCACACTTCGTTGCTAACATTTCTAATGTAGTTTTTTAGATTATAAATAAGAATAAAGTTAAAATAGTAATTAAATTCAATTTTCGTTACTAACACTAACATTCTTTACGTAGTTCCGGATCACAAATAAGAATAAACTGGAAATCAGTAATTAAATTCACTTTTCGTCGCTAACAGTGTTAGTAAGTGTTTAATTAAAAGTAAGTGTTGATTAGTAGTTTAGATTTATATGTGATTTCCCTAAATAAAAAGTAGGAGGATCCTCCCGATCCGGATGGTGTTCCCGGTAATTCTCGTCCTCCCATATCGGTGGATAAGAGTAACACTGAGCAAATTAATCGAGAACGACCGCAAAGCACTAATGATAGCACAAATGATACAATTAGCCCAAAAAAAGGTTGATAATAATCTTAGCACAACCTTTACCATAGATCCAATCTATATATGTATACCCACCCTGATTACATTGGAAACAAGTCTAAATACTCTGATGAGTAAAATAGCGAATGACTTATCATCCGGAACAGCGTTAAAACCTACTAAATGTGGCCACTTCCTTTTTCACAATAATATCAAAAATATTGATTGCGATGGTGTCATGCGACTAGGACGCAACAGAATATCTGTTGAATTTAAAAGTGCAGCCGACGCCAATACTTTTATTGATCATCCAGCCCTTTCGGAAGCCAAATATGAAATTGTGATACCCGCATATAACGTCACTCGAGTGCGAATAGTCAGACAGGTTCCTGTAGAGTGGACATTAGAAGAATTAGTCTGAAGCACGCCGACTGAATAGACGATTTGTTAACGAGAGCAATAATCCAATTTGGATCCCCACTCAGACTGTTGTTTTGACTTTCTAAGGACAAAAATTACTAACTCATATGTACTGTTTTTATACACCAATGCCCATAGAAACCTATGTTTTACATATCATCCAATGCCATAAATGTTGTCGATTTGGAAATGTATTTTCCCAGTGTAGGTCTTATCCTCGCTGTTTTATATGCACTCAAAACCATAAAGGAGTACAATGTTCTCGCCTAACTCCTACTTGCTTATTTTGCTCTGGTTCCCATTCAGCAAAAGATCCTTCTTGCCCTGAACACTCCAGACTAAAATATCTAAAATTAGTAATGTCCCAAGAAAATATTTCTTACCCGGAAGCCTCAGCAAGATTCCCTCCAGTGAGAAAATCTTTTGCAGACACCACAAAAGCTTTCAATCCTAATATCTAGCAAATCCCCCTTACTGTACCAAGTGATCCATCTACATCATTACCTTCCTCATCCCAAATCTCCTCCCACAGAAGAATTATATTCATACCCAGACAGTCTCCGAATCCAGTATCAGGTATTGGATATGAAAAATCTGCTCATCATGCAATTATTGAAACCCCTGCATCTACTTTATCTAATGGATGTGTTTTAACAAAGAAAAATTCCATTTCACCAAATGATAACCTTTTTGAGCTATTAATTTCCATGCTCATTAGTATGTTATCCCGTTTTAGTGATACTGAACTTCCATGTAATTTATGCATCAGAGATTTACTCAGCTTCCCTCCTTATCCCGTAACATACGCAGTCCCTTCAATTCTTCAATGGAATTGACGGAGCTATAGAAATAAAAAAAATTTACTCATTTACCTCATTAATTTCATCTCTTCATTCTTGCCATCCAAGAAACGTGGCTTAGCCGAATCTCATTTAGGGTTTCAGGCTACGCATGCCTCCGGGATGATAGGAGTGTCTCTCTATCTTTGTATCGTGCTCATAGCTCTATTTTCATTTCAAGAAGTTACATTTTCACAAATTTCTCTCCCTTGTCAGTAATCTAGCATTAAATACTGTTGCTACTAAGACCCTTTGTTGCGGCCCTGAGTTACCCTGACAAAAACCGATTGAACTAGGGCCCATCAGTAGTCCAACTCGACGAGTAACGGAGGGGAGGATCCAATGACCTTTGGATAATTAAATTATAACGGCTAACAAAGAAGCAAGCACCACTTACCGATTGGCGGAGGGAGGGTTGACCACGGAGTACCTGTCAGGTGATAAGTGATGTAAGTAGTGTGCAGTAATGTGTACAATGTGTGACCTGACATCCCCGCTGGTCCTGGACTGCAGATCCCAAGGCGCTGCCTCTCTCCAAATCCAGGGGGGCGTTCACCAATTGAAAACTTCTACTTCTATTTTCACGATTAGTTTATCAACTTTATTGTACACTTAATTAACTTCAAATTCAACCAAATCAACGTTAATCGACATTAAAACAAGTGACACGCTGCACAAATTAAGGACGGTTGGTCAAAGTTCAAAGTCCCAGGTTCACTTAGCACAAAACAATAACCACGAGAAGAACGCGGTCTCGTCTCGAAGCCCAACGTTCTGCGTTCTCTCGACAAAGTAAAAGTCTTATCACGCTATCAACTGACGCACTAATAACTTACTAACTAATAACGTCGATGCAATTAACGGCATAAAAGTTCCTTTAATCACTCCAAACTCCAAGAAGGTCTCTTGTCACGTAACACGTTCAAAACAGACAACTAAATTCGAGGCGGTCTAATTAAACCCAAATGTTCAATAGTAATTCAAAATGGTGCGCACAATTAACCAAACTTTAGGCCTTCAACACCAAACACCGGCCGCACGCAACCATATACCAGTCACAAACAATACTTAAAACGGTTACAACAACAATTATATGATTCCGGCCTCGTTATCACGAAAACAAATTAAGATAACACTGTAAGAGGCTTGCGACGTATAATCGACCCGGACACCGCGCAAATAAAATCAAGAATAAGCCTCGTTGACTCGTATATTAACGACAAAATACAACTCCATGGAGGCCGTCCTTTCGACACAAACTATTATGTAACGCCCGACAACTAACCGGCGCGGTGTCACCGCTCAAGGATTCCGGCCGACTGGGCCGCTTGCTGTGCGCGTACGACACAGCAAGCCCCCGCCTCCCGCGCAGTGCTAACCATTTCCTCACCCCGCTCGAGATTATCGTGATGATAGATAATCGTGCGTGAACACCCTTGTTATCTCTATTCTCTCTGTTTACATTCCTAATCCTCATGTAAATGTCTTAACAGAACTTGCAACACTTGTTTCTTCTCTGTCACCTCCTATGGTTATTTTAGGAGATTTCAATATGCATCATACTGTTTGGCGTTCCCCTCTTTGTGATTCACTGGCTCCCTTATTTTTAGATCTTATATAGAGTTCAGAATTGCAATTCTTTCTGCTGTTGATAACCTTAAAAAAACATTCAAAAATAATTAACCCTCTCCTCCTTGGTGGAACCAAGATTGTTCAGCAGCTTATAGGGGAAGAAAAGAGGCAGAATTATTATTTATTTTTATTTTTTATTTATTTTTCATTATTCAGGTAAATACACCCATTTTGTTAGTACACTTAAAACTTAAAAACTAGGGGTTAGTAGATTCACAAAATACATAAATTATTACTACACAAAAATTATTATTTATTATTAAACATATTGGGTTTGGAACCCATATGCAATGTGTTCCAGTACCTTATCACAGCGCAATCTTGCCTTGCATATATGGAAGCTAGGAGGCCGTTGGTGCTGTCTCGCACGCGACGCATTAAGGAGGCTATTCTTTTGCATAATATTGCTGCAAAACTGTCCACGCGTGCCTCAGAAAACATACGCGATGCGCTGCAAAAGCGTGGCAGCCCCAACAACATCCTGAATCCATTGTTGTACTGAACACGTAGCGCATTGAGAATTCGGCGAGTACACTCCACAGGCTGCAGGTGTAGAATGTCTGACAGTAAGCTTTGAATAACGTTATCTTAACTTCATTCGTACACCTAGCAAACCTGCGGGCAAGCATATTACACCTCACTGCCAACGCTCTACATTCCCGTTCAACATCTAAATTGTCAGAAAGATCCTCGGTGACCCAGTGTCCCAGATATCCGAATTTGGTGACTCTACTCAGTGTAACTCCTCCAAGTTTAACATGAGGAACAGACTTAGGTTTTCTATATGCAGCCTTAAACACGAGTAGTTTACTGTTATTACAATTATATCTGAGACCATGAGCCGCCGCGTACCTTTCACAGATGCCCACTAGCGTTTCGAGGGCCCTGATCGAAGGACTCAGCAACACCATGTCATCGGCATAGCTTATATTATTAACAAAATGACCGTCAATAGAGCAGCCGACTCCGGCATCACTGAGCTCCACGATCAGACCGTTGATATACAGGTTGAAACACACCGCACTCCAACCTGTACTCCGACGAATATGAGCCAGCCCACTTCACACAGTTAGCTTGGTTGTGATACCAATACTTGAAGAGGTTAATTACCTCTTTGGGTGTGCTAGTTTCCTGGTTAAGTTTGTCCCATAGCACGTTGTACGAAACCAGATCAAATGCCCTCGACAGGTCCAAGAAACACGCGTAAACCGGCGTTTTTCAATCCACAAAAATATTAAGTGGCACCCAGGTAATGTTTTTAAAATTTAAGTTTAGGCAATGAATGGGTTAAACATCGAAAGTGTCAATTGTCAAATGCACAGAGTACCTTTGTATAAACTGAAAGTCAAATGTCAATGGCAAATTGTGTAATGTGCATTATTTTTAGCTTGCTACATATTTATTTATCTATGCATTATTTTTTTGTTTGAGATTAGTAGATTTCTTACGTAGTTTTGAAATATTTGTTCCGAATTCCAATGTAAGAAACAAACAGGTGATAAAATATGAGTTCTTTAATTGGGGACGAACCATCATGTTCGAAAACTTCCAAGAAACCTGAGGAAAAATCAGATAGCGATGAAGACCTCGAGGTATTAGTCAAGTGATAAGCTTAAACAATTTTGTATATTCAGATATATAGCTTTTCTGTCGTAACTAATTTACTATAAAGTTAATAGAAATAGAAACTTTTTTATTCAACGTAGATTATAAACACTTACTTTCAATAAGTACTTATTGAAAGTCAATTTTTTATTTACCACTGGTTCGCAAAAAAAACCTCTGTCCTGGGAAGAACCAGCAAGAAACCCAGCGGGACTATTTTTTTTTTCTTCAAATAATAGACTACAATCATGTTTACAATTAACAACACAAGACAAATTAGAAATAGCTTGGTAGCGATCACCCTTCCCAGGGGTTATTATCATCCATACATTCCTTAATATTATGATAACCCTATACCCTAAATAAATAAATATCCTATTGTTAATACGCCTTAGTGCAGACAAAGCAAATGACAATTGTGCAGATAAATGAAAATAATGTATTACTTGTTTAACTAAGAATGAATGATCAAATACAGTAGACCCCTGTAATCCGACAAACATTTTGCAGGCAGTGTCGGACTATCGAATTTGTCGGATTATAGAGTACTGCCTAAGACCCTCATAGTCCCGGATTTTTTGCAAAAGAGTACCTTGTAATACAACAAATTACACATCCAATTATAAGATTCTATATGTTACATATATGTACTCTGAAGTACAAATCATACTTCATTATGTACATGTATGTAAATTTTATTATAAAATTAACATCATTAAAGTTATAAAACTTACAAAAAATATGCAATAACTTGAAGTTAGAAAATAATAGTCTACAAACAAAAGTACATACTAAAATGATCAAAAATTATCAGAATCAAAACATCACCCTATGTGTCGAGCACAACAGTGGTGGAGCGTACAAGTTATAACTTCTTCAATCATGCAGTAGCGAAGATTGTCAAAAAAATATAATAAATAACAGACCACGTCGGATTACAGGGGGGGGATTAGACAGGGGCCAAATTACCGGGGGTCCACTGTACTTAGTACAAAATAAACAAAATAAATTACAAAAGAAAATAACATATTTAAAACCTCTTTGTTGTTAACCTAACAGCTAATTTATAGTAAAACTAGCTTGCCAGGCAGACACTGTTCTGCCCTTTTCGATGACCCTTTGTGAAAAAAAAAATTGTGAGTCACTCATTGGAAAAAGTTTTTTTTCCAATGAGTGACTCACAATTTTTTATCCTATCTCTCAAGTTGGACCAAACTGCACACTGTGTGCAAATTTGATTAAAATCGGTTAAGTAGTTTAGGAGTCCATCTCGGACAAACAAAGTGACATGTAATTTATATTTATTAAGATGACATATTGCAAAATAATTAATTATGTAACATGAACTTTAGGCCACTACCGTGTTCGTTTATAAAGGCCAGGCAGACTATGTTCCGCACTTTCCGATGGTTGCATATCAGGATTATTACTATCCCATCTCTCAAACTAGAGCAAGCAATATATGTTTACAAAATTTTGTTAAAATTGGTTGTGTAGTTTCAGAATTCATTGCGGACAAACAATGTGACACATGCTTTTTATATATAAAGATTATTGTATAACAATTTAGAAATCAAACTTTAATTTCAATCACATATATTTTTCTTTAAGGCATTTGCTTAGGTGTTCCTGTTAATCTCAGTTTAATATTTATAAGTGCTTAGAGCATGCAATGCCGTAGTATATTTTCAATACTGCAATATTCCAGTATCAGAACTTGTAATGTTGTAAAATTGGTGATATTACGAATTTAAAAAATGCCAGTTTGACTAAAATAATAAAAGATTAAAATTTTTTTATTGGGGGTTAAATTAAAATACACATAAGATAATTACACTTAGTTACACATACAACTCTTATTTTAATTTTTACCTTGGAAATGTTTCTGTAAAAAGTAAAGAATATCCACTGTTTCATCATTTAAAGAACTAATTTTATAACATAATACGTTGGATACATATGCAGCCAAAAATGCTCTCTCAGCTTCTATGTTTGTTGATGGAATGCTTATCAGATAGTTTCTCCAGATATTTACCTCTTGTTTCTCCGGTTTCATACAAAGCCATTTCCTTTTGCATTATCAAATCTAGTTTAGGCTTGGTAGAATTGATGTTTCTGTACAGTCATGTCATGTAGTGTCGTTATGACCTGAGCTTTTTGTTAAGTTCATCTCTCAGAGACAGGAAAGATGATGTCGAGATTGCAAATTGATTTTATCTGGTCCGTGATGCGAAGTTTGATAATGATCCATCGTCATCATCTAAAATCTCGCTTATCACACTACTGGTCAGATTCGGGATCTTCTGCCTCATCAGTTGTGGAAGCGGATTGGTCCAACCTTTTAAACATTATCTTTTCAATTATGAATTTGCTTGACAATGAAAATGTATTTTTTACATCAGTATCATTCAAATCAATTAGATACTTTGAGGGATTTTGAAGATACATTAAGACACTTGTAAGGTTTGTGCATTGTTCGCTTATTCTGAAACTTAACGGTGAGTCTTATTTTTCTGATAAGTTTCTTTTCTGTGGCTGTAATTTATCTATTGTGAAGTGGAATGTTATTTCTACTTCAGATTAGAGTCTAGTCGGCATAACATTTCCGCCGCTTACTTGATTGGATGAAGAGCTCTATCTATATCACTCATAATGTTGAATCCATCTTCTGTGTTCCCATAATCAGACCCCAATTCTAGATTAATCAAAAACCTTGGTGATACATGATCTCAGTTGAATAAATACCTCTGTCATTATAGCTAAACCACTCCAACAAGTTCTGCAATCCAATAGAAGATTTAGTTCTTTTCCAGACTCTTGCTTTACGTAATTATGTAGCAATGTATTTTTCGTAGGAGATCTTTTAAACATAATCACAACTTTACACATTCTATTGATTAAGTTTTTATATTCTGACGACGAAATTTCAACCTCTTCCGTACCTGTATTGGTAGTTACAATGAATTCATCAACAGCATCACAACTTGTTATCAGTCTTCATCTGCATTATTAAAGTCTTGTACTTCATCATTATTGATATTGATATCTGGTATAGTTTCATTCTTGGATATATAAATTACATCCAATATTGCCAAATGCAAGCAATGAGCATAGCAAAAGACTGAATGCCTGCAATTTATCTTTGACAATTTTAACACATGGTTCAGCTGATAAACTTCCATATATACAAATTAATCCAACACTTTTAATTATAGACTGTTGAATCAATTGTTTATTTTTTCACTTCAGTGCCATATTTCTTTACCATATTATCTTTAATGGCATTAGGGGATTGAGGCAACTTATATATCGCTTTTACAAACAATGAACCTATACCTTCAGTAAATTTTAAATGGTTATCCATCTTTTGCCACCAAACATGACACTTACATAAAAAGAGAATCTAAAAAGAGAATCAGATTTCTCAAAACAGTGTGGTATCTTACTTTTTTTTGCCTATGGTTTTGAGGTAGGTTTTCAATGTGGTTATCTTTGTCGGTTACATAATGTTGGGGCTGTAGCTGCTACTTCAGTTGATTGGCTGTGATTCGTAGTTGGTGTTGCGTCAGGACAATCAAGCTCTTCTGATATCCCTTCGGTGTTAACAATTTCAGCACCAATTCTGTGTTTAGGGGGTAAATGAGCATGTAGTCCGCTTGTTAATCGTCCACTAGTTTTAATAATACCCGGGCATAGTTTACACTTCGCTGATTGACAATCTGTAGATTGCAAAAAATGTTTTCATAATTTTAGAACTTTTGAAATCTTTGAATTCAATACCATTAATTATAGTTGTAGTATTCATTTTTAGATTTGATTTTACATAAAAAGTCTGTTTCAAACTCGTTTTAGGATTTCACCTACTAGGAAATGACATGAGAGCGAGACTGAGACAGAATACTTATCTGAGACTATAAAAGTTTTTTACGTGGTGCTGTAGCTATATTAAAGTTGAAGCACGAATGGATCGGCTCGACCGGGGAAGGACCACGCTCTCACAGAATACCAGCGTAAAATAGTTGCTTAATGCTTCTGTGTTTTGTGTGGTGAGTGTAGAAAACCGGAGACCCTTTTTACTGGAAACGAGGCATTCCATCTTAGTCTTCACGGGTGACAACACATCTGAATTTGGATTTGTAATCGAGAATAGATGTAGATGTCCATGGACCACAGCAAATAATTACGATCAGGTGGACTGTGTGCTCCTTTGTCACCCTATTCTATAAAAAAACATTTGTTCACTTTCGGGAATTCCCCGACGCATGCACGAGTACATGCGACGTTTCGTCGGGGGGATTTCCCCATCACGGTTCGTTTTTAATACCATGAAAATCGTACTGTAATCTCGACTGTAATCGTGACATTGCGGTAACGATATAATGGTATTGCATGCTCTAAAAGTGCTCCAAACTTCGAATAGTACTATTATTGATCGAAGGCTCCAAATGAAATATACAATACCTGGTAATTGTATGTTTCATGTTTAATTGACTTAGCAAGTAAACACACTCTTCCTTTTCCTTAAGCATTCATAGTTACCCACCATCAGCCTCTGGACACCTGTAACCCAACCTCAAATATGACTAATGAGATGGAATGCCTCATAGACTGTAATTTAACTGGCTGAATAACTCAGAACACAGCAGTGCAGCTCAGAACACAGCAGCAGTTTTTTTACGTGGCAGAGCCATGCTGCAGTTATACTAGTAGTATAGTTGTAGCACGAATGGGTCGGCTCGACCGGGGAAGGACCACGCTCTCACAGAATACCAGCGTGAAATAGTAGCTTAATGCTGCTGTATTTCGTATGGTGAGTGTAGAGAACCGGAGACCCTTTTTACTGGAAATGAGGTATTCCATCTCAGTCCTCATGGGTGACAACGCATCTGCATTTTGATTTGCAATGGAAGATAAATGTAGATGTCTATGGGCCGCAGCAACCACTTACCATCAGGTGGACTGTGTGCTCGTTTGTCACCCTATTCTATAAAAAAAAAAAGTGCAAGCACTACTATTTGGTGGCATATGCTATAGATGGGCTCCTAGGTAGAAAAGTAGTCTTTCCACATAGCAGTACCTAAAAAACATTAGTTATTAGTAAGAGAAAAAAAATCAATCACTCATCACACAATCACTTATATTATTGAAGTTAATGATATTTTTTTGACTACCTATAATGGTCTAGTGGTTGTAGTAGTGTGACTGCTGATTATGAGGTCTCGGGTTCCAATCCCACGTGGGGCAAAAATATCAGTTATTGAGTTTTTCCATCAAGAAATTCTCAGTAGCTGCCCTTAATCACGAAGTTGGCAGTATCTCATCTTTGTGTCTTGGAAAGCATGTAAAGCTGTTGGTCCTGCACCTGATCCCTCCTGATCGGACTATGAGAGTAAAGGTATAGAGAAAGTGCTTGCACATACACTTGGGCACTATAATCCTGTTACTGATGGCTAGGCTCCACTGAGGCTGGCCACAGTGACCGAAATTCGGTCTCGAGGACATTATTTATTTATTTTATTTATTCTTACATTATTCTTGTCCGAACTTGCCTGACACACTGCCATGTGTCTTGATTGCAGGTGGATAATTCGAAGAGTGTTCTACTCAAGATTGCAACACTTTATGCAGAGCAGTTGATGAGTGACTTAATCCTTGAGGTTGCAGGAGTGGGGTATCCTGCACATCGACTGATTCTATGTGCCAGTAGTGAGGTGTTCCAGGTAAAGTTTTAATTGCATATATATATATATATATATATATATATATATATATATATATATATATATATATTATGGCGGTGTAAGAACATCCACTGCCTTATATCATCCCGTGGGTGTCTAAAGAGGCGACATAGGAAAACAAATTAGGAGATGGGCAGCAGCATCTTCCTAATAATGACTAAAATAAAAAAACTGTGTTTACCCACCCGCTTGACAAGTGTGGCAACTATGGCAAATACTGCTATATTCAGCATTAGATTTTAACAGGCTGTAACATTACACATTAGTCGTAATAGTTCAGTTTGTATTAAATAATATTGTGCAATGAATGCACAATAGTATAGTGACATAAGGGAAATCATAACATCATGTAATTTTTTGGGTGTCATAAGAAGTGATTATGGGAAAAGCCAGACATATCTTAAGGATTCTGATCGAAGCAATTTTGTATAAATATGCCAGACCAGCAATTGGGTGCAGAGTCTGGCTTTCATATTGCTATATTGTAGCAAATGATTTCTTATATTTACGCAAACACTAAACATTGAATAAAATTACTTTGTAATTATTTTTATTCAATGTGTACAGTAATAATATATACAATTTAATATCAAAGTTTATTTTATGTTTAGGTTATGCTGATGAATCGAGAATGGAGCGAATGGCGAGAAAGTCGCATTGTGTTACAGGAGACTCCTTCGGCTGCCTCTGTCTTCCCACATTTTCTTAAGTAATATATTTTAAGTACTACTAGTTGCTATAGGATTATTAGTTGAAGTAGTTATTTCTGTTGCATTTTTTAAACAAAGACTAGCGATATGTCCCAGCTTTTCACAGGTGCTTCTGGATCTCGATAACAGCTCCTCCAGCCGAGTCAAATTGAGTTTTTAAATCATCCAGGAACCCACTCAAATACACACAAAAAATTCTAAAGATTAATTTTATTATCAATTATAGCCCGAACTATAATTAATATTTTTTTGTTTCTGTAATGAAAGAAAAAAATATTAATTACGCTCCCGCAATCTCCTTCATGAGTGGAATACCATAAAACATTCTTATTTGAACACAAGATGGCAAAAATAATAATTTCACCAAATTTCAAACCTGTCACCTGTAAATTAAAAGTTTAAAAATGTGTATTTTTGTTTTTAACACCGTTCTTGGTAATTTTTAACATTTTCAAAAAGAATATTCTGGCCAAGTTGTATACTTATAAGAGCTAAAGATTGAAAATGTGTTTTTTTTTTTAAATTAACGGCCCTGTAATCTCTTATCTTTATATCTCTTATCTTATCTGTAAGATCTTGATGAAAATCCACCCATTTTCGTAAAATCCGCTGACCTCTACTCGGCGAAAGGAATATTCCTACTAAATTTCAAGTCTCTAGGCCTTATAGTTCCAGAGATATAGTAATGAGTCAGTACATAGTAAGAAATTTATATATGTACACACATATATATCTATATATTTCATTTAGCTTGTAGAATCAATCACTATTGAATTAAATTAATGTCCCATGCAGTGACTGCATAACAGATCCCTTAGAGAACCCCTATCTCATAACATGATGTGAGTGTCGTAAGAGGCAACTGAGCGAAACTGAATCAGGAGATGAATTAAAAAACTGAGGTTGCCAATCCACCTACAAGGTGTGTCAACGGCAAAAAACCTTGCTATGAGGCAATCAGCAGTGGACTTTTGGAAGGTTGTAGTGAATAATTGTAAGAAATATATGTATAATAGCTAATTTTAGTTAGGCTATTTCATAGAATATAATTAGAATCATTTTATTCGGTATCAATTACAAGATTACTTATTGAAAGTCATGTCAAAGCCACTTCAGTTTTAATATTTTGTTATCTTTTCGAGGCATATGTGTGAAACACTACCACGTGTTATACGTGGTAGTGTGGTAGAGTCACGCTGCAGCTATATTATGGTTGTAGTACGACTGTGTCGACTCGACCGGGGAAGGACCACGCTCTCACAAAATACCAGCGTAAAATGGCAGCTTAATATGCTGTGTTTTGTATGGTGAGTGTAGAGATCTGGAGACCCTTTTTTACTGTAAACGAGGCATTCAATCTTAGTCATCAGGGGTGACAACACATCTGCGTTTTGATTCAAGAATAAATGAAGATGTGCCCCAGGATCCCATTATCATCAGGACTGTGTGCTCATTTGTAACCTTTGTTCTATAAAATAAAATTTTATCTAGTTCAGATTGAAAAATACTTTAATGTTTTGAGTGCCATGTTAATTAACTTTTATTGAAAAAATTTATAAAACCGAAAAAATGAATGTGGGGACCACCTGATGGTAAGTGGCCTCAGCAGTCCATGGACACCCGCAACCAACTTAAAGCAAAGAAAGCTACATATGCATATTTTTATAGGATAAGGGTGACAAACGAGCGCACAGTCCACCTGATGGTCAGTGGTTGCTGTGGCCCATAGACATCTAAATCTGTCCTCGATTGCGAATCAAAATACCGATACGTTGTCACCCGTCAAGCCTAAGATGTAGTGCCTCATTTCCTGTAAACAGAGTGTCCGGTTCTCTACACTCACTATACGAAGCACAGCAGCGTTAGGCTGCAATTTTACGCTGGTATTCTGTGAGAGCGTGGTCTTTCCCCGGTCGAGCCGATTCATTCGTGCTGCAACTAAACTAGTAATATAATTGCAGCATGGCTCTACCACGTAAAAGAAATATATGTATTATTTGTCATTGTCACCTCCGAGGCCTATGCTGGAATGCCCCACAACACATAATTGTACTGGTGCTCTATGAGCTTCAGACCAGAACTTATTATTTTGCTCAGTATCCATCTCAATGTATTCAAAAAGCTGATGAGTAAAATTACTCCTTCTGTTGCTTTTGTTTTAGGTATTTTTATACCGGCCAAATAAAAATATCGCATGAAACTGTTCTTCCAGTACTCTCTTTGGCTGATAAGTACAATGTCAATGTAAGTTAAATATTCTGTATAATATTTTATTGAAAATCTAAATCTTTTTTTTTTTATAGGATAGGTTGATAAACAATCACACAGTCCACCTGATGGTAAGTGGTTGCTGCGGCACATAGACATCTACATCTATCCTCGATTACAAATCAAAATGCAGATGCGTTGTCACCCGTGACGACTAAGATGGAATGCCTCGTTTCCAATAAAAAGGGTCTCTGGTTCTGTACACTCACTGTACGAAACACAGCAGCATTAAGCTACTGGTATTCTATGAGAGCGTAGTTCTTCCCCGGTCGAGCCGACCCATTCATGCTACAACTATACTATTAATATAACTGCAGCATGTCCCTACCACATATAAAATTTCTTTCTTTGATTAAATTGAATATTTTCCCCCATTTTCTGGTAAACTGTATATAAATCTCTAAATATTTAGATCTAATTATTTACATGACTATGTTTTATCTCATTTAATTACATATTTTTTTAAACCAATTTTTTTATATTTATAGGATCTAGTGACACTGTGTCTTGAATACATGTCACAGCATATAGCTCAGGCTGCCAAACGTGGGAAACTCATCTCATGGATGCAATATACAATGGCCTGTGGACATAATGAAGTTGCAAAGGTAAGGTTCTATTATAAAATATACAATTCAATAAGGCTGGGTCTGGTCTACTGCAAGGGTTTTCAATATTAAATAAGTCCTTGATGCAATAATTTTTTTGTTTCCCTTTTTTATTTCATTTTGTAATTTATATTTAATTGTGTATATTTAATGTTAAAGAGGTAAATAAAAAAAGTGACTCGATAAGTATCTTTATATTGAATAAAAAGTTTCTGTTTCTGTTAAAGTTATAATAATGTCATTCAGACCGAATTTCGGTCACGGCGTGCAATCTCAATATACACTAGCCATCTGCGCAGGATAGGATTATAGTGGCAAAGTGGTTATGCAAACACTGGTGCACTCTTTATTCCCTCATATAGTAGTAGTCTTATAGTAGATAAGACTCAGATGGGACGGTAATCCGACACGACTGGAGAGAGATCTGGCGACTAATTTTGGCCTGACCCAGGATTTGAACCCAGGTTTATTTTATAGAATAAGGGTGACAAACAAGCACACAGTACACGTGGTGTGTAGATAAGTGGATGCTGTGGCCAATAGACATCTACATTTATTACCCGACTGCTAAGGAAGGGTTAAGTTATTCGCGCGTATTTTGTATATTTGTAAATTTCTTTATGACCTCGTATGTTCCAAACGGCTGGATGGATTTCAACAATTAGTGTATCGCTTTATTCGTCTTAAAAACCCAAGTGTTCTGTCCTAGATAGCTTTTTTAAAATTATGGTGGATTTTTGGAGCAAAATATTAATACTTTATATAGTAAAAATATTAACCATACCTATCGAGTATCGAATATAAGTTGTATGTTTAAATTTAATTAGGAATAATAAATTGGTTTATAAGGTTTTTGATAACTGGTTTATAAAATGGGCAATGTTTGTGTCGGACATTGTGCTATTATATAAAAAACAGAATATATGTTGTCACCCCTGAGGACTAAGATGAAATGGCTCGTTTTCAGTAAAAAGGGTCTCCGGTTCTCTACACTCACAATAAGAAACACAGTAGCATTAAGCTACTATTTCACGCTGCTATTCCGTGAGACCGTGGCCCTCATGATAAGCAACTGTGAAACAACTCATGAAAAACAACGAAGCAGTAAAACAGTTAAAGTTATAAACCTATATATGGTCTATAATGCATGTGACAAGCCAGCTCTTTATTTCTGTATAATATGTAGCTTTGTTACTTTCATTGTAAAGGCTTGCCAGAACTTCGTTAAGTGGAACTTGGAGTGGCTGTGGTCAGACAGCGAGCTAGATGAGCTGGAGGGGGAGAATCTGGTGCACCTGCTGCAGCAGAGTGACCTGGTTGTACATAATGAGATGAGCGTCTATCGGTGAGTGTCATTGGAACATATGATAATATCAGCCTGTTCAATTTATTTTCACAACAATTGTTATATTGAAAAAGATTTATGGTAAACGTAGTTATAAATGTATAATCATGCCCGTATACAAAACGTGTAGTGGCAGTGGAAGAATACCCACTACCCCGTATCATCCCGTAGGTGTAAGAGGCGACAGAGGGAAACGAATTAGGAGATGGCCAGCAGTCTATTCCTAATAAGAACTTAAAAAAAAACTGCAATTGCCAGCCCACTTGCCAAGCGTGGTTACTATGGCAAATATCCCCCCTGAGAGGCAATCTAAAGGGGAGGTCTATGTGCAGTGAACTTAAATAGGCGTCACAGTAATGGTAACACTATCATGACATGTGGTGATTTTCTAAGAGATTATTTTCCATTTTTAATCTTGTATCTTCCATCTCATTCATTTCGTCTTGTCGTGTAACTATTTACTAGATACAACTCTTTTTCTGTTATTAATCAATTTTACATCAATATGACGAGTGAACGCAGGAAATAAAGTAAATGGAGCTCTACAAGCTATTGTGGAAAGCAAAATAGGCATGTATGGCAATTCACAATGCTATGTCAGCCCCCACTTTAACGTATGGTAGTGAAAGTTGGGTGTGGCAGAAGAAGCACGAGAGTAAAATAAACATAATAGAAATGCGGTCGTTAAGAAGTATGTTAGGGCTGAACCTGATTGACAGGGTGAGAAATTGTGTGATAAAAGAAGTGTGTGGCTTGCAAGATGAAGTTGTGACCAGGATTAAGAAAAGAATGCTTCGGTGGTTTGGTCATGTAGAAAGAATGAATGAGGAAAGAGTGATAAAGCAAATTTATGTTGCAGAAGTGAACGGAAGAGTCGGAAAAGGACGGCCTAGATGAAAGTTTATCGACCAAATTGGCGATATATTGAAAAGGGACCATGGATGTGGAGGAGACGTGAGAGATGTGTCAGTATCGTGTCAAATGGAAGTTTGTAGTCTGCCTACCTATCTGGGTGACAGGCGTGAGTGTTTATGTAATGTTATGTTTTTATTAAGCCACAATAAAATAAGGCGTAGAAAAGTCCTAGTCCTAGGCTTAGATCATGATTACGACGCACAAAATATTGTTTCCTTTTGTTTCTTTTACCCTTACCTGTATCCTGTATCCTTTGCCGCCTAGGAGTCCATCTGGGTAGCGTCCACCCTCTTGATACTGCCAATGAGCAGCACTGCTTGCACAGGTGTGTTCTGTTCTAAAGAGTATAGAAAGCTAATATAATATTTTTTTATAGAATAAGGGTGACAAACTAGCACACAGACCACCTGATGGTAAGTGGATGCTGTGGCCCATAGACATCTACATTCAACCTCGATTAAGAATCAAAATGCAGTTGCGTTGTCACCCATGTGGACTAAGATGGAATGCTTCGTTTCCGGCAAAAACAGGTCTCCGCATCACTACATTCGCCATACGAAACACAGCAGTATTAAGCTGCTATTTTACGCCGCTATTCTGTGAGAGCGTGGCCCTTCCCCGTTTGAGCCAACCCATACGTGCTACAACCATAATATAGCTGCGGCGTGGCTCTACCACGTATAATATTATAGAGATGCATTCCGTCTTAGCCATCATTCGTGACAAAAAAAAATCAAAAATAGCGCGTTGTACTTAGTGAGTATTTTTGTGCCTGAAAGCTTCTTTACCTTTGATAATCATTATTGCATTGAACACTATAAACAATTGAACAATAAAAAAACCATTCGCAGGTTTGTTGAACGCTGGCTCAACCGGCAAAGAGTTAGACTTGGCCTCTGCAGTAACACTTCTGAAGATACTGCCAATAACAGTGATCATTCTGACATAAAGGCGCATTGGGACTCTCTTGTTGCTGAAGTGTTCTCACATGTGAGGTATTGTATAAAACATTTACTAGAAAAAGTGTGTGCGTGTTGAATTTTAATTAAAAAATCTAGATAACCAACTTATTGATCTGGCTCGAAGGACCAAATGCCATTTAGATATTATTTTCGCTTCATCATTACTTTCTTGCATTTCCAATAGTTGCCTCTTATGACACACATGGGAAAATGAGGCGAACGAGGCCTCTTTGGTAGAAATAACTACAAAAAAACGGAATTCAAATTGAAAACGTTACTTTTGTTCTTATTACAACGAAAATAAATTTTAAAATGACTAATAATAATAAAGGGACAGCACAACATTTGGACGATTTTATGTATGCACGCCAAGACACGAGTATGAGACAAACTCTCGCATATGTACATGAATACCAGCATGAAATAGCAGTTGAATGTTGCTGTTGCGTATGGTGCGCCAAAAATTGCGTAAATATATTCGAACACAAGTTCGTTCACATACGTACGCATCATAGAATACTATAATACACAATAGAATAGCTGTCAAACTTATTTTGTACGAGTGTCGACGTCGCCAGGAGCACACATACAAGCAATTACGTCGTATTATCACTGCCACAAACCCGATTCGCTGTGTTGACATACTGAGTAAATTTACACATTTTAGATTTTTATTTAACTTTTTTTACTGACTTTTGTTCAAGATCATCATTAAAAAAATCGTTTAAATTTTAATACATATTTATTTGTTTTTATAGTGTGCAATTTGGCATTTTCTAAATAATTTGCATGTGAAATTAAATAAAAGAAAGGAAACGATTGTAACGTCAAAACTCATCTCGTGTTGACATTTATGCGTGTGAATTGACATATAAGTGATATTTTAGTGGCTACACGGGCTCCGCCCACTCCCCCGTTCTATTATGTATGTATTATAGTATTCTATGGTACGCATATACAAACAATACATATTGAACTTGTTTTAAACGTGGTAAAACCATGCTGCAGCTATAGTAATTGTATAGTTGTAGCACGAATGGGTCGGCTCGATCGGGGAAGGACCACTCACAGAATACCAGCGTCAAATAGCACCTTAATGCTGCTATGTGTTTCGTATGGTGAGTGTAGATAACCGGAGGCCCTCTTTACTGGATAAGAGGCATTCTGTCTTAGTCCTCACGGTTGACATCGCATCTGCATTTTAATTCTCAAACGAGAATAGATGCTGATCAGGCGGTTTGTCAGCTAATCTTATAAAAAAGTCCATTACCTCCTGATATTGTTTTGGCAGGAACTTGACCGCACTTAACCGCTGGCTCTGTATAAAATTTTTAATTTGAATCACATAATGTTTCATTAATTCAAAAAATTTAGGATACCTGTTCAAAAATTTTAGGTTCCCCATGATGTGCCCAAATCAACTGGCGAAGTTGCTTCTGTGTCCACTGACCCAGGAGCACAAGGACTTTTTTATGGAACATATGGCCATTGCGATGAGCTACCAGTCGGGTGAGTTCATATACTTAATTTTATAATAATCGCAAAGTAAAAAAGTAAGTGGTTCCCAAACTTTATGATTATTGTACAAATAATGGGTCTAGTTGATGTTGTTACTTAGGATTAAACTTTTGTCATTGAGTCATTTCTTATACAAGTTCAGTTTAAATAGGTAAATTATATCGAGTACAATTTTTAAATTTTGTCATTTATTTTGTATATTATATTTGCTTATTTAATATAATATTACATAAAACACTAACATATAACAACATATAACAACCTTACACTAAATGTATGCTTAACAAAACTTATTAATATACTATTTAAATTACAAATATATTTATTTAAATTAGAATAAGAGTCGTTCATAAATGATGGGCACGCGAGAGTTAAAAATGGACGAACTTATTCCCCTTTGACTTTGATGTGGAAACCTAAAAATAAAATAAAATAATAATGAGCAGATTTAAATATAAAAAAATTGCCTAATTACGATAACTTAATGTTTCTATAAAAAATTGTACATAATAATATATTTGTCCTATACTTAAGTACCCACAGAAATATCGCATCTGAACAAATTAATTTCATAACCTGTATTCCATGACACGAGATGGCGTCTTAGGAACTATTTTATTATTAATCTATGATACTTTTTATTGATTAAGTATCTTATTAACCTATAAAAAGTTATTCCTTGGTATTTGCTAACATTACTTTAATTATTTGTGTAGTATCTAAAAACACACCAAGGCATATTTTATCGAGATTTTTTAAAATATAATTAATCAACACGTGTCAACTCACTAGCGCCTAGCGAGTAACTGAGTAAAGTGCGGGGCTACGCCGCAACTGAATGGTGCAGCGTAACTAAATGCAGTGTCGCTTCTAGTATGTATTACATAATAGCTCAATGTTTCACATCGTAAAGTGACGTACATTATGTTCAATTAAGCGACAGTAGCCTAGTGGTAGGACGCAGACCGCGAACTCAAAAAGGTCGTGTGTTCGAATCCGCCATTCGACTACTGGCGTGAACCACTCGTAACACAAGCAATTTAAGCTTACCACGAGTGGTTAAGGGGGGAATATTAGTGATGTTTATAGCATTGTTAATATTCTTTTTAAATTAAAAAAAAAAATTAAAAAAATGATGTCATCATGTTCACTTAAGAATAAGGTAAAATATTTGAAATACATAATTCATTGCGGGGAAAGTTAATTTGTTAGTAAAGTGTACATATTAATGTTTCTTTATGAAAGATAAGATGCATTTTATATTAATTAGATTAGAAATGGATAAACTAAACAAAGTATATTCCTGAAAGTAAAAGAGTTACAAATAGTTAAAAATGTGTAAAAAATTAAAGACTACACCACAGGCATTGTTTTATTTAGATACTACTCTATCAAGAAAGTACCAGGAAAAGATCAGTAATACACAAAATGTTAGTTATTCAGTCACCTTCAAAGTATGCTCCTTCAGAAAGGATACACTTTCTCCAATAAATAATCCAATCATCAAAACATTTTTAAACGCTTTTTCCGGCATTGAATTCAGTTCTCGATGCGAATTCTCCTTTATGTCTTCTACTGAATGAAAACGGGTACCACGGAGTAGTAAATTGAGTTTAGGAAAAAGAAAGGAATCGGCTGGAGCCATATATCTGGTGAATAAGGTAGTTGCCTGATGGTATTTTTTGAGTTTTTGGTCGAAAATTCGTTCACAATGATGGCCTTGTGAAAAAGTGGTGCAAAATCCAAGAATTTTCCGTCGTCTTGAGTTTTTGGAGAAAATTCACTTTCTTTGCGACTAGCCGGGCGGCATCATGTTTCAAACCCGAGTGATTATTTAAAATGGTACGAATCGACTCGTGCGATACAGAAAGTTCGGCGGCTATCTCTCTCAAACATGAATGAGGATTTTCAGTCACCATTTCCTTCATTTTTGAATTAACTTCAGTTGCAGACGTTGATGACCTACCAGAACAAGGCAAATCTTCCAACACATCTCGACCGCTTTTGAACGCTTTGTACCACTCATGACCACGTGGTTTTGATAAAGTTGATTCACCGTAAGCCTTCTGTAACATTTTCAATGACTCCAAACACGCAATTCCATTGGCGATGCAAAATTTAAGACAAACTCTGTTCGATGTTTTTGTCCATAGTGAAATTCGTAATACACCCCAGATATGATATAACTAAAAATAGCACTGTATTTAATTTAAACAACAAATGTAACTCAGATTTCGCGCCAAAATGGTGAACAGTTGTGCAAATCTAACAACAACAAAAGAAACAAAAAATTGAATGTGGAACCATAAACAAATCATCCATTCCCGATACTTTTTTGACTGAATGTACATACACTATCAACCGAAAAACTTATGATTAAATCGTAATTTTCAATGATGATGATACTGTACGATCATCATCTGCGGTTTTTTTATATAATAGGGGTGACAAACGAGCACACAGTCGACTTGATGGTAAGTGGATGCTGTGGCCCATAGACAGCTATATTATCCTTGATCAAGAATCAAAACGCGTGCGTTGCGTGTCACTCCTGAGGACTACGATGGAATGCCTCATTTCTAGTAAAAAAGGGTATCCGTATCTCTACACTCACCATACTAAACACAGGAGTATTAAACTGGTATTTTACGCTGGTATTCTGTGAGAGCGTGGTCCTTCCCCGGTTGAGCTGATCCATTTGTGTCACAACCAGAATGTAGCTGCAGCATGGCTCTATCACGTACATGGGTTGATGGGAGTCTGTGTGGGCAGGTCAGATGGAGCGGGCGGGGCGTGATGGTGGTGGAGGTGGGGGCGGGTTGGTGTTCACGCCGCGGCTGTACACAGAGGACACGTGGGGCTCGGTGCTGGGCGTGGAGCACTTCCACTCGCTGCCGTGCTACCACATGCGCACGTTCATCTTCTCCACGCGCAGTGCCATCAGCGACGCGGACCCGCAGGACAAGCTCGCCGAGTGGACCGTCGACCTCTACCCCAAGGGGGTCTGGTTCCGCAAGAGCATGCTCATTGCCTGGTCCGGCACATATGATGTGAGTACGTACGCATCTTAGCGTTGCCGCAGAATAGATAATGGTACTACATGCAGAAATTCCACTCCTTTTATATTCATTACTTGCCCACGTTTTAATAGTCTACATAATTATTGTTAATTAAACTTTACCGCTGCACGTGAGTGTCTTTTACCCTTCCTACGTCACAAGCGATATTTCGTGGTTTCCTAGGGCTTTCAATAAAGAGTAACAAATACAGTACGTATATCTATTACTTACTCGTGGGGTTAAAGAATGGTATTGATCTAGTCTCTATCTAGGTCTATCTCTAGTCTAGTATTCTCTATTCCTTTCTCGCTCACACACTGCACTGCAAAAAAACTACGTTGCGATATGCGTTTTCCCGTATGTACTATAACTTCAGTCGAACTTGTCATTGGAGTTAATGATAATAAATTGTAATAAACTACAAAAAAATCAGTTCGGTTTTCAATTATTGTCAATTTTGTTTGTTAATATTTTTGTATAAAATATTTGCATACTATTGAAACATGAGTAACCATTTTTAAACTTTTCGTCTGCCTGCCTGTCCGAGCTTATCTTCGGATTGGCTGAACCGATCGTAATAAAACTTTGCGAACAAATAGAGAGTGATCAAGACTAAATTTTAACCTAAAAATTAAGAAATTTTATTTAAATAGCAATATTAAAGAACAAAATTAATGGTCTTTAATGATTATCTTAAGTCGAAATTACGCTACATTAATAGATCCCACCCAGGAAGCCAGAGAGGGTCACTAGATATGTTATTTTAAAATTAATGTACCTACCTACGTTTACAATTCTTTTTGAATATTTGTCCATTAAAAGAAAATTTAAAATTAAACGAATAGTAGAACGTTATAATGATATACCGTTATTAACGCGTTTTAGCTATTGGAACTGTGCATGTTGACGGTACGGGCTTGATGAGCTGCCATTTTTATCCCATTCTTCATCCGTACGAGCTATATATACAATTGTTTTACTTTAATATAATGTCTTTTTTTATTTCACTGGTTATTAAATTCAACAGAGCAAAAATACTCTAAATCTGACTTATAATTTAAATGAATACTGGGATTATTGGATTGGACTAGGGATGGATTTCTTAATAATTTTAGTAAATTATTTGGTGGTTTATTTATTAATATTTTTTCAAAACTATTAATGAACGTAGTAGTATTAGTACTTATTGTACATATATAGTACTTATTGTACATATTGTACGTATATGTGTGGTGTACAATATACTTTATTGTACACCACACATATACAAAGAATAAATACATTACTGAGAAAACTTACATAACATAAACATAAACACTCACGCCTGTCACCCAGAGGGGTAGGCAGAGACTACAGACTTCCATTTGGCACGATCCTGACACACCTCTCTCGCCTCCTTCACATCCATACACCTACGCATGCATTCTCGTCGGTTAAGGGTACTCCTAATTTGGCCCGTTTTCAATAAATCGCCAATTTGGTCGATAAATTTTCGCCTAGGACGTCCCTTTCCGACTCTGCCATTCACTTCTGCAACATAAATTTTCTTTGTCACTCTTTCCTCATCCATTCTTTCCACATGACCAAACCACCGAAGCATTCCTTTCTTAATCCTGGTCACAACATCATCTTGCAAACCACACTCTTCTCTTATCACACAATTTTTCACCCTGTCATTCAGATTCAGCCCTAACATACTCCTTAACGACCGCATTTCTACTGCATTTATTCTACTCTCGTGCTTCTTCTGCCATACCCAACTTTAAGAGAACAACGAGAGAAAAAAGAGAACAACTTTAAGAGAAAACTTAATATATAGGTATGTACAATAAGGCGGTCTTATCGCTAAAGAGCGATCAGCAGACAACCTTTGGGCTAAGGAGAAACTGGAATTAAGAACAGTAGGAGGTGGTGCGTTTTATGTTACACTTACATTCTAATATCTAAATAAACTAAACTATATTTTGTTAAAATACCACAATAATACCGAAAAAAATAATAAAATAAACATACATATTAATAAATAGGTATATTACGTGACGTATTTTCTATAATATATATAAATTACAATAAAACTTATACAACTATTGTATCCTTTAACCAAATGTACTAAACAATAAACAAAAATTATTTACAAAAATCTGTTATCGTAAACAGTGTTAAAAACTTCGAAATTCACTAATACGTCGCCTGCCTATGACGCGCTAGCCATGACTGCTTATTAGGCATGAGACCGATATATCAAACATAATTAATAGCGTTATAATGATTTCTATATTATATTCTATATGAAACACCTGGCTGCCGAGCTCCACCATGTCAAGCAAGTTTTGCATGACAATAAGCTTCGAGTCCCGCGCCTACGTCACAGTGAGCGAGTGAAGCCGGCCACAGTCGAGCGTGTACCTCCTGTACTGCCATATGTTAGAGGAGTCACTGACAAGATTGGCTACATCTTGAAGCGCGCTTCCATCAAAACATACTTCAAGCCGCTGAAGAAGATTGGTCAGTTTTTACCATGAGTCAAGTGTAATGTCCCTCTGCAAGATGCAGGAGTGTACAAGCTTGATTGTGAATGTGGTCTTTCCTACATAGGACAAACTAAAAGATCAATAAAAACCCGCGTTAAAGAACATATAGCTGATGTGAAGAATCGACGCTCCGGGAAGTTTGCAGTCTGTGAACACGTACACGATCGCCCCCGTCACTACATCAGATTTGATAGACCGCAAATCCTCGCTAAAGAACACCGATTCCTTCCAAGGATGATTCGCGAGGCTATTGAAATCAAAAAACATCCTAATTTCAATAGAGAAGATGGCTGGGTGCTACCATCTGCTTGGGATCCTATAATAAATAAAATTAAATCCCAACCCAAGCATACAACTGCAAGACTTCAAGATACCATAAGTTCATACTGCATAGATCGGAACAAAAGTTAAATTTTAATCTATGGTAACCGCGGTTAACTATGACATATGGACGTTGAACATCTCAGTCCCGCCCGTGACCATGAGTGCTGTAAAGCGTTCGAAACGTCGGCTATTTAAAAAGTTAAATATACGCGATAAATTCCGTAAAAACTAGTATTATTTTAATAGCGTTATGTTATCAAAATGTCATATCCTATCGATAAACCTAAGTACATAACCGTTATCACATATCCAACCAAAACCAATTACCTAAGCAATGTATGAAAACGAAACGCATAACGCAAACTGTGCCAGAACGGTCTGCTAAAACAGTTAACGAACACAAACTAACCGATGTCTTTCGTTAATATTCGTTACTTCTCGGATACAATAAATAAGTATAGAAAGAGATGAAGCGAATATGGATTTCGTTGCCATGTTTTGGTACTTATCAGTTATCACAGCACACAACGGTGCACATCGCGAAATATAATTATCTAAAGCAATAAGGTCGTATTTTAAATGGTTAAAGTTGCCTAACTTTTAATTGTGAGAATTATCAAATTTTAAATGATATCTGGGTGTCGTTAGACGCAAGGCTTAGATTTGTAAGACCATATTATATTTAGCTACGGCAATTTTTTTGTTTACGTTTCGAATGGAAATTGAGGCTAGTAAAATATGGCCTCACTTTGATCAAAAAGACAATTCCATGTACCTTACTGTTTGTAAATATTGTCAACGAACGTTGTCCTATGAATCTACTATAGTCCAGGATCCATCGCCCATTTTTGCACGTGATTACTTTCAAGCTAATTTTCCGTGAGTAGCTTTATTTTGATGAGACGCCCAATAATTTCCTGTACGAAACTCTCGATTGTGGTAGCTAACAGAACTAGCAAGGATAAAATATGTTGATTTGATTATTTTCAAAAATTTAAAAGAAGTTAGAAAAATTAATAATCGTCAATTTACATACAACAAAAAATTAACGAAAAAAAATTCGTGTCGCTTGGGTTTCTGTATTTTGCTACTACAGCTGCGTCGCACCGGTACGGCGGCACGCATGCGCAGAGCATTGCTTACTCCGTATTAGGTATCCCACGTTAGTGTCGACCATAAGCATAGATTACTGACTATATACTAGAGATAGATGAGCAACTCAAGTTTTATTTACGTTAAGTTCCGTGCCCAACCGTCAGGTGGCGTAAAATTAAGAGTGCTTTGGGCCCGCCCTTTATTTGAACTTTACAATTTTATATTTTCATAACCATTAATTACATTGCATAAGTGCTGCAATGTAATTAATGGTTCTTTATATTTCTTGTGCTAATTGCTAGTTCCTATTAATAAAATAAAAACCGGATATATTTAAAATGTTTATTGTTTAAAAATTTCTTGCCTAAATTAATAACATTAGATGTGTTAAATTTAACAATATTTGCACAATATCAATTGATTTCTTTAAACATATTCTTTTTAACTGGTTAGTTAAGTTAGGAAATATATTATGTTACAGAGAATACAATACAATAGAATTATTATTATTAAATATAGATTATTACATAATACTTATTGAAAGTCATGTTTTATTTACCACAGATACCTCTGTCCTGGGAAGAATCAACAAGAAACCCAGCGGGACGTTTTTTAAAACATATTTCACTTTACAATCATTTTGTTTATACATTTTTTAAATAAATTTTAATAGTACAGGCATGGTGGCGATCACCTCAATCACAGGGGTTATTATTGATGTATTTTTTGATATTATAATAACAAATTTTGTACATTTTCTGAAATTTTGTTTTAAAAGCGTATATGTTGCCCCATAAAAGCACTACTGACTCAGTGGAGTCTAGTAACTGGTGTTACAAGCTTATGTTTGTTCTTAGCTTTTAAAGTATAAACATCTTTATTCTTATGAAAGCTTTTTATGTTTTTATGTACATAAATTAGTATATATATATATATATGTACAACAATACATACATTATTGTTAATATATTTATTTCTTTAAATTTTTCTCTACGCGACTTTTACAATTTAAGATATAAATTGAACGTACGGCTCTCTTTTATAAAACACATACGGCTTCAATGTCTAATACTAAGAAAAACTGTGGTATCCACAAGACTCAACTACTTCCCATTTAAGAGCACATTGATAATTGAATCCTCTCCAAAGGTTTGCTTCTTTTCCATAATTTCAAGAATTAGTATCAATTAATTGTTAATAGTGGTACATCTTTAACTTAATATAAAAAGATACATTTTGTAGCAGCATTATTAATCTTTAAAATATGTACTTGATAACGTTATCATATTTTGGTAACAAAACTTTTTTTTAAATGTGTGTAATAACTATACTTTTAAAAATACAAACAATTTACAAAAGTGACTTTCTTATGCCCACTATACCATTGTAAATGTGTAAATCAATATTTTTTTTTTTACAAAATCAGCATTTTATATATGTATTATAACATACTCATACATAAGACAACCTCACAAACCATTTGCGAAATTATAATCAATCCACATTATGGAATGCAAATAAATATTGTATTGTATCTAATAAATTGTGGAAGGTACCATATAATCACATAAAGCAACATTTATATTATTTTAATACTAAGAAATAATATTTCAATAAAACTGATATCGTTGACTATGGCACACCCACATATTCCTGAATGTGCAGTTAGTACAGCATAATATGAATATCGTGGAAGATAGTACAATTTCGAAGACAAATTGTTTGGCAAAGACGAACATTAAAAAATGTCCTTACATAAATACTAATTAAACCAGATATAAACTCAATTATATTTAAGCAAACGAAAGAACAACGCTTGAGCATGGCAGAGTGCTTGTGTTTCTAAATGCTTGATGAGATGCTAGTGTTCTCCTCACTACATTACAATGCAAATGTCATAGGTTTTGAGGACTGAGGATGTTAAGAGCGAAAATATGATCATGAACATGTTTTGGTTTGATGATAAAGGAGATAAAGTTCATATGAAGCTATCAACTAGTTATGGATTTTGCAAAAATGCTACGATGGCAGTAATTAAAAAATATATATAATAAAAGATTTATAACAAACATGATTAAATGGTGTCTATGATCAATTTACAATTAACACCAAAGTAAGCAATAATTAAGTTAATAGGACAAAGACAGCAAGAATGCTTTTGAAATTTAAAATAAAAAATAACTTCCTTTATTTGATACTTATACTTATCGAAATGGGAAATTTTATTTCAAAAGAATTAAGATTTATATGGATGACACTTTTTGTACATTTTTCCTTTAATAAAACATTTCAACTATTGCCAAATTTTGTACATTTTCTGAAATTTTGTTTAAAAGCGTATATGTTGCCTCATAAAAGCACTACTGACTCAGTGGAGTCTAGTAACTGGTGTTACAAGCTTATGTTTGTTCTTAGTTTTTAAAGTATAAACATCTTTATTCTTATGAAAGCTTTTTATGTTTTTATGTACATACATTAGTATATATATATATAATATATGTACAACAATACATACAATATTGTACATACATTATTGCTATGCCAAAGTTAATATATTTATTTCTTTAAATTTTTCTCTACGCGACTTTTACAATTTAAGATATAAATTGAACGTACGGCTCTCTTTTAAAAAACAGATATGACTTCAATGTCAGTCACATGACTCTAGTAGTAATACCAAGAAAAACTGTGCTTTCCCAATCCATTTAAGAGCACATTAATTATTGAATCCTCTCCAAAGGTTTGCTCCTTTTCCATAATTTCAAGAATTAGTATTAATTAATTAATAGTGGTACATCATTAACTTAATATAAAAAGATACATTTTGTAGCAGCATTATTAATCTTTAAAGACCACTATACCATTGCACATGTGTAAATCAATATTTTTTTTTACAAAATCAGCATTTTATATATGTATTATAACATACTCATACATAATACAACCTCACAAACCATTTGCGAAACTATAATCAATCTAATAAATTGTGGAAGGTACCATATAATCACATAGAGCAACAAAAATAATACTAAGAAATAATATTTCAATAAAACTGATATCATTGACTATGCACACCCACATATTCCTGAATGTGCAGTTAGTACAGTATAATATGAATATTGTGGAAGATGGTACAATTTCGAAGACAAATTGTTTGGCCACGTCGATAAAAACAAAAAAAGCCTTAAAAGATATATATTCTTAGGTAAATTGTTCACTTTACTCAAAACGGACATTAAAAATGTCCTTAAATAAATACTAATTAAGCCAGGCATAAACTTTTTTAAATTAAAGAAATGAAAGACTTGAGCATGGCAGAGTGCTTGTGTTTCTTAATGCTTGATGAGATGCTAGTGTTCTCCTCACTACATTACAATGCAAATGTCATAGGTTTTGAAGACTGAGGATGTTAAGAGTGAAAATATGATGAACATGTTTTGGTTTGATGATAAAGGAGATAAAGTTCATATTAAGCTTTCAACTAGTTATGGATTTTGCAAAAATGCTACGATGGCAGTAATTAAAAAATATATATAATAAAAGATTTATAACAAACATGATTAAATGGTGTCAATGATCAATTTACAATTAACACCAAAGTAAGCAATAATTAAGTTAATAGGACAAAGACAGCAAGAATGCTTTTGAAATTTAAAATAAAAAATAATTCTCTTTATTTGATACTTACACTTATCGAAAGGGGAAATTTTATTTCAAAAGAATTAAGATTTATACGCATGACGTAGTAAACTGCTAAATAGGAGCATTTATAATTGCTCTTAGATAGTGATGTGGGAGAAAATGAACTACGGATGATGCATAAGTAGGCTGACATATACCTAAGTGTAACCTGATAAAATACCTAAAATTAGGAGTAAAGCACGAATTTTAACCAACGTGTATTAGGTTGTCTTTGACTTTGTGCAAATAAGTCATTACATATTAATAATTAATGTTCAATAAATATTTGTCTTTAACAACTTTGTTTTGATTTTATTTTCAAAACATTTTTAATTACCCCAAGAGAGCAAAGATACTTCATAGCAAGTATATTGTCCAAAGTCCGCCACGTGCCACGTCCGCCATTTTGTTTTGGTTTCTTTCGAACCACACTAATACTGTCTACTTCATCGTTCGACCCGCCATGCCTTTAGTCGTCACTTTTCGCGCACTCAGTATTCAAATAACCCCCTGAGTTTAACAGAAGTCCGTTATTTCAATTTTAGGTACAGACAAACACTTCAATTACACGAGTATGAATAAATTTAAAATGGTCTACTTAGAATAATAACTGTTATAACTTAACAAGCGTGGCAACATGGCAAAATCCCCCCCCCCCCCCCCCCCTATGAGGCTATTGGGGAGGCCTATGTTCAGCAGTGGACTTTTATAAGCAGCAATGGAAAAACCTGTATTAGATCTATCGCCGTGCAAGGTGTTATGCTCGGGGAGCGGCCAATGCTACGTGTGCTAATTCGGGGCTGTTATAATAACTTCTGTTAGTCAGTTTTGTTTGATTTTGTTTAATTCCTTTAATCAAAGATTTTATAAAAAGTGTCTAAAACATAACTCGGAACGTATATGCTGTGAAACAAAGTTTTACCTATTACAATGAGATTTCAGGAAGTTAAAAAAGAGATGGAAGTTGAATGAAGAAATTGTTAGCAAGATGCTAATAATATATTATAAAGTCTGGATTATTTACTGGTAAAAATGACCTCCACTCCAAACGAAGAGGTAGTAAATAGAAGGTATTTTACCGCTCACATTTTGGCAGTTAGCAAATTTTCAGAGATTGAAAACTAAAATATTTTTATTTAACGAGTTATAAAAAGATGAAAATTAATGCAGGTATGTAAATAATGTAATAATTGTAATAATGACATTCGTAAGACAACCCCACACCAAGCAAATACATCAAATTTGTAATGTTTCAAGAAAAACACCTTTGCGACTTTCAGAAAACTTTTCATGTGTTGGAGATTATAACAAAAATAATTAAAAACATTTGACCAATGGTTTCCCCGAAATAGGATATTTGAAATCATTGTTAATAAATAGCAAATTTCAATTTTTAACATGACATAAACATAAAAAAGTAAGGAGGTATTTTATAAAACAAATTTAATACATGTACATGCACTCACACACACACACATACACACACACACACACACACACACACACACACGCGCGCGCGCGCGCGCGCGAGAGAGAGAGAGAGATCACTTATTATGTCTATAAAATTTTATGATTTCTTTATACAAAAAATTAAATTAATTTAAACAATACAACTATGTATTCCTCATCAACAGGGGAGATGGGACTGTTCTCCTAAATACAGGTTACTAAGTAAACCTAGCTAGGAGAAGCAGGTTTCTACCCATTTCAAATTGGTATTCATAATGTATTGTATATATTTGTAAAAAGTATGTGAACTATGAAATTGTCAGTAATGAATTATTATTATTATTATTTTGGGGTATCTGTATAGTTTTCTCATCTGGTTGGTTTCTATAAATATATAATTATAAATTAAAATGAAAAGATAAATATACATAAATATCAATAAAATAAAATAAATACAAAAAATACATATTATATTATTACATTTTCATAAATATATTGCTATGCCAAAGTTAATAATATAAATTGAACGTACGTCTCTCTCTTATATAAAACAAATATGGCTTCAATGTCAGTCGCATGGCTCCAATAGTAATACCAAGAAAAACAGTGGTATCCACAAGAAAGACTCAACTACTACCCATTTAAGAGCACACTGATAATTGAATCCTCTCCAAAGGTTTGCTCCTCTTCGATAATTTTAAGAATTAGTATCAATTAATTGTTGCATCTTTTACTTAATATTAAAAGATACATTTTGGAGCAGCATTATTAATCTTTAAAATATGTACTTGATAACGTTATTATATTTTGGTAACATAACTTTTTTTTTAAATGTGTGTAATAACTACACTTTTTTTAAAATACAAATAATTTACAAAAGTGACTTTCTTATGCCCACTATACCATTGTTTACATGTGTAAATCAATATATTTTTTTCTACAAAATGAGCATTTCATATATGTATTATAACATACCATAGAATACTTTAATATACAATAGAATAGCACTTCCGTCGACGTAATTACGAACACACATACAAGCAATTACAAAAATTAATATAGTATGTAATTGATGTAATAATTGTAATGATGATCTTTGTAAGACAACCCCACACCAAGCAAATACATCAAATTTGTAGTTTCAAGAAAAACGTTTTTGAACTTTCACAGAACTTCATAATGTGTTGAGGAGATTATAACAAAAATAAATAAAAACATTTGACCAATGATTCCCCCTAAATGGGATATTTCGAGTCATTAAATTGTTAATAAATATCAAATTAAAATTTCCAACATGACATAAACATAAAAAGTAAGGACCCTTGTCATAAATTTGTTGATCAAGTTAATTGTACATAGTTCAGACCCTCAAAGATTGCATAAGAGATGGTGCAATAAAATATTAAAAGGCAGACATATTAAAATCGATAATGACAAAATAACACTTAACTACTAACTTAAACAATGAATTTGGTTTTACACAATTTTTATAGATCCTGTATGTTTTATTACAGGAACCTCCATTAAAAGAATCAAACAATTGATCAAACAGGAGTAGTATATCTGCCGTATCTTCACATTCTTGTGGCAGCAACTTATTTTCTGCAAAGAAATAAAATGTTATGAGCACTTTTTAAATAATAAGAAGCAATAAAATATTTGACACAAGAGGAAATACAAGTAAATACTAAATATGCGATAAAAAGATATCTTACAAAAAATAATTTCAATATTGAATGTTATTTAACAAAGTATATATACGTACACTTGCACAAAATCGTAAAGCTTCAATTTTTTCTGCTGCTGTTACTTGACTTTTTTGTCTTATATTTTGTTTTTTGAAATCATTATTTTGTTTAACATTTTCTTTATGTTTATCTCCATTTTCTTTTAATCAATGTATCTGAAAAAAGTATGCCAAACAGATAATCATATAGAGATCAGATGAAATAATGACAGCGTAGACCCGATTGTATTGGAATCTCTTTTTTAAAGAATTTTAATTCTAACTACTGCATTGTAATGATATTATACATATTATGCAATATACTATTAGAATGCTTTTGGAGCTGGCACAGTGCTGCTGTGTGCACAGTGCAAAAAAGTAGCATTCCTACTGCATGGCTTGCGGAACAGTGATAACAAAAATTTGAAGTTATATCTGCAAAAGTTTTGAGTCTGGAGTGCTTCCTCTCAAAGTTCTAGTTATTTCAGATGCAACAAAAGCAAGGTGCAACCACGACTAACCCGTTCCTAGGTTTGGATACAGTAATAATTTCGGTCAACTGCCTACCCCACATGTTATTTACCTAGTGAGTTGTGAGCCAGGTTTAGATATAAAGCCTTTTGACTTGTTTCAGCTATAAAAAGATTCTCAGGATATTAAATCTTAATGTTGTACTTGTTATTATTATAGTAAATTCCAGCCTTAAAAATTGACTGCCTCGTTGGTTTAGTAGTTGTATTGGCGCGACTTCTGATCATGAGGTCCTGGGTTCGAATCCCGGGTCGGACGAAAAAATTAATTATTGGGTTTTTCCATCAAGAAATTCTCAATAGCTGCCCGGAGTCAGAAAATTGACGGTATATCACCCCCGTGCTTCGGAAGGTACGTAAAACCGTTGGTCCTGCGCCTGATATCTCTCCGGTCGTGTCGGTTTACGTCCGATCGGAATATGAGAGTGATGGAGTAGATAGTGCACCTGTGCTTGCGCATACATTTGGGCACTATAATCCTGTCCCACGCCGATGGCTAGTCTCCGTTGAGGCTGGCCGCAGTGACCGAAATTCAGTCTGGAGGACATTATCATTATTAAATTCCAGTCACTAAATCTTTAACTAATCGCACACTTGCTGGTATAGTAATAGAATATAGTTACAATAATTAAGAGTTTATCAATATTATACTACCACCAGAGAATTTTCTGGACCAATACAATTTGGGACTTTCAAGAAATGAGCCTACTCTTTTTTTAAAGCTGGCAATGCGTATGCCCCTAGTGTTGTGGTCCCTAGTGTGTGCGGCAGTCACTATCCATCAGGTGAGCCGCATGCTCGTTTCCACGCCGCCTCTTCTTTTAAAAAAATAAATTAAATACCTCTTATATGATTATCGTGTGATCTTGTAGTAGAAATTTGTGAAGAAAGTACATCCGGTATAAGTGATGTGGGTTCAATTCTTAATGTTTCAGCATCTAAACCTGTAATAGTAGTGAAAGTATATAAGTAACACATAAAACTCTCTTGGGCTTGTTTTGTTCACTGCTACATACCATATATCATAATTACTAGCTTGGGTTGGGTTTACAATTCGGTCGCCTGAATTTGAAGATTCTGTCAATGTGGGGGAGTCAAAGGGGTTTATCTGAAGCACCCCCACTCAATTTTTTCTGCCGGAGCAGCGTCGAAGTATTTTTAATTATTTTTTAAAAATATTGATAAATGACTAATTTAACCTCGTTTTTGACATTTCATCTGTCAATGTCATATCGATATATAGTACTGAATCGATCTAGTGAATCGATATTTCGCCCTAGAGAATCGAGATCGAATCTTTTTCTGTTTTATTAGGATTTGCAAAATTATTTACAATTGGTTGAATGTACCCCAACTCGTAAACGATTTTTGCGAAATCGATCTTTAAGATTTCGATTTTTTGTGAATCGATTCATCTAATTTCGATTTGAATCGATTTAAAAATATGTAAAATTAAATCGCTATGCCGGCCATTTTGTTGACAGCTTTTCGTCATGGTGTTGCTTCCGAGTTTCAGAATTTTGGTGAATAGTGAAATATTTGTGGCGGCGGAATACTGCTAAATATCGCAAAGATCTTTTCTTACAAATGGTGGCAGCCATAAATTATGTTTATAAATTAAAGTAGTTACGAAAGTTAATAATTTGGTGTTATATCGAGTGCAATAGCGAGCGAAGCGAGCCTGAGACGTGGAGCACCCCGACTCGGACAGGTTAGGTTAGAAGAGGATGACGGGGTCGTATGAGCGAGCGAAGCCAGCGAATAGACCCCGTCATCCTCTTCGTGGTTATTTTTTTGTAAACCACTCAGAAGTAGGAGCCCCGCGAAGCGGGGCTCCGTCGACCGGACTTCCCTCGACTGCACCACGTTAAGTGGCGTGGGGCTTCCATCCTCCAACTCTCTCTACCCAAAAATCAGGTTAAAATTGTCATAAAAATTACGAAACATAACCTCAAAATGAGATTTTTAAAAATAAATAAAAAAAAAACTAAGCACGTCCGGCAGAAACTGGAAGTAGGGGGTGACTCTACAACTAATCCCCCTCCCCCACGCCACCCCTCACCCCCAAATTCAGGCGACCGAATTATAAACCTTACCCACTAGCTTTTTACCCGCGGCTTCGCTCGCGTGGGGTTTAATTAAGCAACATTGATAAATGTTGTTTCATTCTAAATTTAGCAAAATTCAATCACTATTAGAGTCACCTCGCTGTATGTCTTTCTTTATGTCTGTTTGTCAAAGATTTGGTTTTGAATTCTCAAAGACTATTGAACATAGATGATTGATATTTGGCATAGATATAATATGTTATAGGAACATGTGAATGAAATTTTTCATAATTGCATTAATATCTTATGTCTATAATCACCTGCTATTTTTTTATATCAGGTGTATCTTCTGATGTATCCATAAAAAAGGTATCAATAACCAAATTGTCTTAAAATCAATTTTTTATTAACCTTTTTAAATTTGGAAAAAATTGTGTTAATATGTACATTCTTACATCATTAAAATTAGTTTTAACAAAACAATGATGAATTTAAATCCCCCCCCCTCCCCGTGACCATGGGTACTGTCAAGTATCAAAAAACCACTAATTTGGCTTCAATGCTTTTTACTTAGTCCCTTGGACTTGTTTTTTCAAAAATATATTAGAATTACAGACACAACTTTTCTACAGATTTAATAATAATAATAATGTCCTCCAGACAAATTTTATAGTGCCCAAGTGTATGTGCAAGCACAGGTCATCTCATAATCCAATGGGATGGTATTTCGTCACGACCGGAGAGTGAGAAAACAGGACTAATGGCTTTACATGCTTTCCAAGGCAAGAGGGTGAAACGCAGCTAATTTCTTATCTCCAGACTGCTGCTGAGAATTTCTTGATAGAAATACCCAAAAACAGATTTTGGCCCAACCCAGGATCTCATGGTCAACAATTGCATTTACGACACTAGACCAATGAGGCATTCAAGTGTTATTATAATATTAAGGAATAAATTAATGTATTTTCATTGTAATCATTCACATCACAAAATTAAAAATAAAAAGTACGGGCCAAGTGTGTGGCGGGCCACACCTTAAACCATTAAACCCAATGGACTCGCCCCGCATGGTTATTTCCCTCTGCCAAGGTAATGGTTTTAAATACTTTCTGCATTTATAAAAACTGTTTACAGAATCTATTTTATTATTACAAGAATCATTACCACTAAGTAGGCACTCTTTGCCGATCTGTGCAATTAAGGTGTGTAATAAAGCAGTCAAATACTTAAAATTTACAAAAAGATGAAGTTACACTCTATATGTAGATATTTTTTATTGTGATACATGCTTTTTTTTCTATTAAAATCATTCAAAATAATGTTATAAGTAATAATCGAAAACTTTACCAATTAGGTAATCTGTTACTACCCTAAATTATACTGTGGGTCACCCGCATAAACCAAGAGTATTACAAATGAAACTGTGTGAGGCTATTTCATTATATGAGTACTTCGAAAGGGACAACAATAACTACCAACTAAAAAATAAGTGAAAGTAGTAAGTAAGGAAGATTTCTTCATAAAATGTTTATTTCTTACAGTTCACAATAGCATTACAAAGTTATAATGTTGTTTTATGTCATTTTCTATGGAGTTGTAACAAAATTTTTACTAATCCAACTTGTTAATTCTAATTTGCTGCGATAGTTTTCCTTTTAATTACATTATATATGCTACCATTGAGTATACTTTCCACATTTCCAAAAAAGAGTTGGTAGAGGGGACACATGACATGACTCTAATGAAAAATACGACTAAAGCTTAATATTTAACAAAGAAACCGATAAAAGTGAATAAGCTTTTATTGCTAAGCCAGTGTGTGAATTGTAAACCTTACCCTGCGTTATAATCTAGGGCTTACTGCTAAAAGAATTGCTATTAAACATGACAGTGAGAAAGCTTTTAATAGACTTACCAAGGTTAAGACTGGGTTCTGGGAAGTCTTGGTTCGAGGATATAAAAAACGATCCTCAAAGATCCGATCACAAATGTAGTTATTGTAAATTTCACAATCGGTTTTATCCTTTCTAAATACACACACAGCACAGTATATAAATGCACTAGAAATCGGAATAATATTAAATTGATTTCTATACTATTAGTGATTTTGATTTTTATACTATTAGCTTTACTATTAGTGAGTAGCGACCGCCATTATTGTTTATTGCGTATGTACGTAGCACATGGATTGTTTCCTTTGCATAGACTTAATACATAAGTGTGCCCTCTAGTTCGTTAAAAGTAAGTCTTAGTTTACGTGCCCCACACGAAAGATGGCAGCACAAAAAGATATCAATTTGTTCTCAAAATAATGTTCTAAGTTGCACGCCCATGACCATAAGCATGCAAACATTTTCTCAGTCGACCGCGTATTTTATTTTGTCTTTAGAAATTATTTCAAGAAATGTTTTTTGTGCTGGAAAATAATTATGGAGTGTTTTTTGTGTAATTTGTTTTGTGAAAACCCTACTTTTCGAGAGAAAAGAGAAAAAGGTCTTTACTGTTTTACTTTTCGAGAGAAAAGAGAAAAGAGAGAAAGGTGTTTTATGAAAGGTAAGTCGATCGAACATTTATTTACTTTGTTTTTAAAATTATTGAAAAATAATTTATTAAGTTCATATTTTCACGTAATTATGTAAAATCGAGTATTAGCGTTGTAGCACTGTATTATTGTTAAATTCTTTAAACAATAATTTTTGATAGTATATTGTATTTTACATATTTTATTATTTAATTTTTTGTGATTTAAATTTATATTTTTGTATCACTATTTGACTAAATATTAATTTAATATGGAATAATTTTTTCAATATCGATGATGCTATGTGATATTTATGTAGATACTGTATTTATTTGCATGTTTCTCAAATAAACAATTTTAATTTTTTTTTAATAATTTCTCATATACAGCACTGAGCCAGCTTCAACATCATCTGCGTCTCAATCTACTGGAATCATTGATTCCTCGATATCTTTGACGTCTGCTGAAAATGTAGAACCGGACCCATTGCCATGCACTTCACGGTTAGTTAATTAAATAATTTTTTATTTGTTAGTTACATAATTTATTTGTATTATATAATTTATATAATTTTTTCATGTTATTACAGAGTCGGATATTACGAGTGAGGAAAGTGAAATAGAAGATGACAGCGATGGTAGTAGCGAAGATTTATCAGATGAATCTGATGAAGATTAACTTCTTTATATATAAATTTTTGTACCAAGTTTATTAAAAAATAAAGTTATTTAAATTTTACAAAAGCTTTTTTTTACTTTATCTTATTTTACAGATAGAAAAACGAAAAAATGACAATTCTTGTCGGACTAATAATACATACCTGTTTTCTTGTAGGACGATGTTTCATTTGGGCAGAGAACACACTAACCTATCATGTAATATTTTTGTCCTACAGTTAGTAATGAAAAAATGGTCTTGTGGTATTAACAACTTCTGAGCGTAGGATACGTACGTATTGGATAGAGGGGACTCTGATCAAACCGTAGATTTTGTAGGACAAATATTTTTTCGAATAATTTAGATAATTTTGTTGAGATTTAACAAAAAAATTCAGTTAGTAATAAATATTTGAGAATCATCAAATTAACATATTTTATCCTTGCTACTTCTGTTAGCTACCACAATCGAGAGTTTCGTACAGGAAATTATTGGGAGTCTCATCAAAATAAAGCTACTGACGGAAAATTAGCTTGATAGTAATCACGTGCAAAAATGGGCGATGCATCCTGGACTACTACTGGAAACTTAAGTTTTAACTTAAGAAACTTATCTGCTAGTCCTAAGCCTAGTTAGTCAGATAAAAAAATAATGAAGAATAATCGGCAACCTAAGTAATCATTAATAAATAAACAACCGTGAATAATCTAAGTAATTCGTAAAATAAATATTTTGCACTGGTTTTACAGTTTGCGATTGTTTCGTGTTGCGGTTATAAACTACTTTTTGTAATAAAACGGATTAGGTCTCCAGATCAGCTGGAACCTGTGAGTACTTATGTTTCATAATATATTAAGAGTTTTTTGTGATGTCAGACCCAGCGTGCTAACTCAAATTTCTCATGTATTATGACATTCGAACAACGCACTGCAACTATAAACTAACATAGGTATTCTAATTATTTTTTTCAGGTGCCTGAAGTAGTTCTACGGACGGTGAGGATATCCATCACGTGCCAAAGTGTAGCAGCCGGGGAGCCATATTGTCCTGAGCCTGATGTCAGGGTCAAGGTAATTATTACTGAGCCTCGCGATCAGTCAATTCCGAATTGCGAATTTCGGTGCATTGCAGCACCCACGGTTATGGTGACGACAAGATAATTGACGTCCCGATGCCAAAGTTAACCCGAAGTACCTTCAGCTTTAGTTGAAGTTTAGGACTGAGCGCGGTCTATATTCAACACACATTACACAACACAATTTGTATTAGTTTCCAATTGGGCCTAGTGGGAATAAGGACGATATATCGAATTCACACCAACAGAAATTGGAAGGGGTTCCACCTTCGTCGCATGTTATTATATTTTTTTATATCATTTTTTTCGCGGTAGAGCCATGCAACAGCTATATCATGATTGTAGCACGAATGGGTCGGCTCGACCGGGAAGGACCACGCTCTCACAGAATAGCAGCGTAAAATAGCAGCTTAATGCTGCAGTGTTTCGTATGGTGAGTGTAGAGAACCGGAGACCCTGTTTAATGGAAACGAGGCGTTCCATCTTAGTGATAATACGTTAGTCGCAATGCATCTGTATGACTTTTAATCGAGGATAAATGTAGATGCATATGGGCCATAGCGTTCACTTACTATCAGGTGGACTTTGTGCTCGCTTGTCACCCTCCTTTTATATAAAAAAAGTATTTATTAACTGGCTATTTAAAGTTATGTCTGTTCGAGTCGGATTTAGCAATTGATTTTAAACTAACTTTCCGATGAGCTAGAAACTTGAAATTTTGGACATAGGTCGGAATTGGATGACAGTGTAAGAATATGAAAAAGTGATACATAAAAAATCGTATTATTAAACATTTCTCTTGTTTTTATGATATTTAATGGTATGCAATTACTGTGATCAATACAGATAGAGTTAGAGAGTGCATCCATACTTGGAGAACTTTTTTATTCAACTAGCTTAGTAAGACGTCTGTAAACTACGTCAGAAATTACATTTCGATAGTTTCTTAAATAGAAAATCTACTTAAAAAGTATCAGATTGTGATTTCTGCTAATAATATTATTGAGTTTTTTTAAACAGATCGGTATACTCGTGTGGGGCGTCCAGAAGGGAGTGGAACACATTTCTGCTGTGACGGAGAGAGTGCATCGGTTTTCAGCTCAGAACAGGTGAGTTCATGGTATGGTTATACTGTATATAGTAGTATTGCGCGCTATAATTAGCGCCTGGTATGTGGTGGCTGATTATTAGCGCCATCTGGTATCAAGCAGCAGAAATAGAAGCTTACTAGAAAGCCCCACAATCAGACTTTCTGCACCTGGTCGGTCGGGGCCGGTATTTGCTGGAATATTCTGGATGTGGAAAAGTTGAACGGTGGAAAAGGCCTATTTAAAGCCGTTGAAAGCCGCGATCGGGGATGTATTGAATTGGCGATACGATCGAAGCTTTCGTAGTGAAATAAAGTGAAAGTGTAAAATGTGAATAATTATTAGTGTGATTCAAGTTTTAATTGGTGTTCAGTAATTAAAGTGTCAATTTTGGTAATACAATCGGCAGATTTTACTGTCACGGACCATAAGCTCGTAACAGTAGGATCCCAGAAAGATCTAAAGACGTAGCATAGTCAAAGGTGCTAACGTCTGGAGCTGCGAATGTCGTTCCACCAGCCAAGCGTGACCAATCCTAGGATGTAGCAATGGGCTTTTATGGGTTAATAAAGAACCGGTAATATTGTTTGAAGAACCGACAACCGATTGAGAAGAACGATCCTCGAGTGGCAGTCTAGTATCGGTAGGTGAAGTGTAGGGCGACTACCCACTAGATGGAGTGACGGCGTGGTAAGAGATGCATGTGGCTCAAGACCATGCTTTGTGGCTTAGCCAGGCCTGTGTTTAGCAGAGGCACAAGTTTTATGTGATGGGGTGTGATGATAATGATATTAGAAAGAAATAATAAATAAATATGTATGTAGCCGTGAAGTTGTGATGTAAAAACTGACTCTAAAATCTCATTTCGTTCCGTGGGTGTAGTAAAAGACGAGTATGGTAAATGGCTAAAAGATCTCATAGCTTTTACTTAATAGAATATGGGTGGATAATGAGCACACAGTCCACCTGATGGTAAGCAGACGCTGGGGCTCATAGACATCTACATCTATTCTCAGTTAAGAATCAAAATGCAGATATGTTCCCCCATGAGACTAAGATGGGATGCCTCGTTTCCACTAAAAATGGTCCCTGGTTCTCTACACACCATCCGAAATACACGCTGGTATTCTGTGAGAGCGTGGTCCTTTTCCAATCGAGCTGACCCATTCTCGCTACTTACCATAATATATACCGTAAAAAATGCTACTGATAGCGGAATAACTTTTGTTAAATACTCAAAGGTTGACGTGTAGCAATGTCAAAGGTCTCATTTTGTACAATTTGTCTGCCAGTCGTGACTATTTGGCAATCATACAATAGCGGTTCATTTATTCGTCTATCCCTTTCTCATCCTCGTCGGCATTAACATTGTTGCGGGCCATAATTAATGCCTGGTGGCGAGTTCCCACTAGCGCCATCTAGTATAGAGTAGCAGAATTAGGAGAGTCAAGATATTTCTAGAAAATTCCATACTAGAACTTCCTACACGTAGGCAGTTACAGTTTTGTAATTAAAGTTGAAGTTGTAATTGGTATTTCTGTAATTAAAGTGTCGATGTTGGTAATTCAATCGGCAGTTTTTACTGTCACGAACCTTAAGCTGGTAACATTATTAACATTTTACTCATCTTGTACATAGCATATTATTTACCTGCTGATGACGATTGTGAATAAGATGGACTAATTATAATAATATTTCAGAGTGCTGAATATCGACAACGCGTTAGACTTCGACGAGCTGAACACGCCTCTCTACACGCCTTCGCATTCTCAAACCTCTTTCGCTGCTCCCAAGGGCTCCGCGTTAGTATACAATAATACTACATTTCATATTACTACTTAAATACTTATTATATCTTTTCAGTTTACTATCATAATCTCAACCATAATACAAGTTACCTTTACAACCTGTTACCGTCCCTAGCTGAATATAGGCCTCCCCCATAGATTTTGATTGTGTGATAATACTATTATAAACACTGTGAAAACACACTGTCACCTTTTAGGTCCAAATAATTAAAAAAAATCTTTATTTATGAACAAAAATGACACATATTCACAATAAATATACGCTGTAGTGTAGGTGCTACGATGAAACAATTTAGCTAAAATATTAAACGATATCCTTCAAATATGGAATACACGTGTGTTCATGAAATGTAGAAATAATATTCAATTAGTTCAGTTATATTATATTATATTTATAGAAGAAGGCACAATTCATATGTTTACATGGAACCACACTGCTACAACCCGATAGACCCATGCTGCAGATTTAATAAGTTACGAATGGGTCGGCTCAAATGAGGAAGGACCAATCTCTCACAGGGTATCAGCGTAAAATACCAGCTTAACGCTGCTATGTTTCGTATGGTGAGCGTAGAGAACCGAAGTTTTTACTAGAAATGAAGCCATTCCATTTGTGTCCTCAGAAGTAACAGAAGTAACAAGTCAACTGAATAATGATTCTTAATCAAGGACAGATGTAGATGGTAACGGGCCACAGTATCACTTACCATCAGGTGGACTGTGCTCGCTTATTACCCTTGTGCCATTAAAAAAAAATGTAGGTTTGATGCTAAAAAAATCACCGCAGTGGTCAAGTTGTTTATAAATTTTGTACTTACACTAAAACATTATGGATTGAACTTATTGTTCAATTCTGACAAGAATGTTTAAGACAGACAAACAGTCATACTGAGAGAACGAGGTGATCCCTGATGTTGGTAAAACGTAGTCCATGCGAGCAAAGCGCGGGAAAAATTAGCTTTGTTTAAAGATCTGAGTGACAAATGAGTGTCCCAAAAATAACTTAAGAATTATTGTATTCATCCCAAAAGGATTGCATTTTACCAGTTTTATCATAATAATATAAATATTAAATAATTCGGTGAAGCAAGGACAATCAAGTGAAAGAAATAAGTTTTCACAAGTATTTTCTTCGTCACGTTTGCATAACTTACTTACAAATATTTACCAAACGGAAGTGTTGGCCAGACCGGATTTCTCACACAATGAGCCTTTCTTATTAATGGTAATTTATTAGATTAATTTCTTCTAAAAATAACATAGAAAGATGATCTGTGTGACCGTTGTGTCTTCGAATACTCCCATAATTCATTGATAGTCAAGCTAGGAAACAAGTGCAACTAAATTAATATACATGTGTTAGTGTCAACACCGTTATCCTTGAAACCAGTGGTTTGGTTTCACTTATAGAACGTAAATTCAATGAAAAATAACAACATTTTTTTTAGTAAAATATCAATTTTTCCTTAGTTCCTGAATTTTGCCTGTCCTAAGCCAGGATGAAAGTATGAAGGAAAAGTTACATTACAGGTTATGTGTGCCTACTGTGTTTTTATTGGAATGATGTGTAGGTAGCTAGCGCGGGCGGTGATCTTTACAGTGATTACGTCACTCGGGCGCATAGGGTATCCATGAATTTACGGACGGTGTCGGACAGAAACTTTAAATTTTATGAAAGAAAATAGGGTATTTTTTTAATTAGTTGAATTTACGTTCTGAAATTACGAAACCAAACCACTGGTTCCAAGGATAACAGTGTTTACACTAACACCCTGTATAAAAAAAAAACAAAGAACACGACTGTACATGTATAGTCTTAAACAGATTAAAAAAGGAATCCTAATTTATTTCTTAATACATTCGGTCTACCCTATTGTGAGTTGTTCTATTTTTATTGCAGTCGCTGTCCCAAGTGTGTGGACTCGTGCGCCTACCCTGAACCACCTCACCTGCTCGGACCCAACCGTGACCAGTTGAGGGTAAGTTTATCTTTGTTCTTTTCTTTTTTTAATGTTACCTCAAACATTTTCTTCTGAATTGTGAAGGCAGTTTACATACATACATTTCACAAATACTAGGCAATTATTTGTAGGCCATACTTGTTTCACGCGGGATTTGAGACTGAGGTTTTCAGTGCGGCAACTCGTTTTTTATCAGCATCGCCTCGCGACTCCGTACCCCACCAGAAATGGTACAGATCCAGGAGAAAAAGAGACGAAGGTGCAACTCCGAGTCCCTGTCGGAATAGCTAACACCATCGTTTATAGCGATATGTATTCATTTAACGTCATGTGTATGTGTGTGTGCGTGTGCATGTGTGCGCGCGCGCTTGTGTGTGTGTGTGTGAAAAACATCACTGCACAGTGGAAGTTTAACATTCATTATTTTCTTGTGGTGGATTTAATATAAACGCTGTTTTTATACTTTACAGATACAGGTGGTAATTGTTCCGTTGACAGACTTCTGCCACGTGAGTCCACCGGAAGTGACGTTTGGATGATACGAAGATTTGCTTTAATAAGAAGAAGTGGTATATTTCGGCATGTTGTCCATGCAATGCTTGTGTGTCTATAGAAGGGGACGGTGGATCTCGTGTGTCACAAATTCCCAGACTATACCAATTACGTTATTCAAAGTAATAGTGATTTCCATTTGCAAGGTAAATCAATTGTTCATTTAATTTCTGTCAGGGTTTCTTAACCTATGTATCTTCTTGAAAAGGATTTATATATATAATCAATAACTATTTTTTGTCAAAATGCACAGATTGTCGTCGCCTTTGATACTAGTCGACTCATATAAACTTGTATATTTAAAATTTACGTTAGCAATGCATTAAAACCACAATAAAAAGATCCCTTTGTAAGTGTATTAATTTTTAGAAAAAAAAAATTAAGTATATTAAAAGGTGATTGGACTAAAATTGATTGATGTACTATCTTATAATTTGTAACTATAACAATATATAATATTTTTATATACTGTATGGGCATGGGCTAGTTTGGTTCTTGTATACTTTTAATTATGTACCCGGAGGGGCATGTGATTTAGTTTAAGAAACCTTTACCCACGTCATGACACAAGAAGATTATGTATGTGGTAATATTCTTACACCGCCATTAATCTGTCAGTAATAATTATTATAGCGAAAAGACTTAATTATGTTTCTATTTTCCACTGAGTATTAGTATAGAACTCATCAATAGTATTGTAGCTACCATTAATGGGTAAAGCGTGATTATATTATAATATGTATTTTACAGTACTTGTTAAAAAGTAAAAACGTATTTCGGAGATGGAGTCTTGTATTTTATTTAAAAAAAAAATTGATTTATGTTTCAGTAAAATATCGTGAACATAGTAAAGAAATGTTTCCGTATTGCCTGGAGTTGCCATTCGTAATTCATAACTATTGTGTTCATTAAGTAGCATATTGTATTATATTCTTTTTTTAATGTTCTCAATCTGATTATTTTTTAATCAAAAACACCCGCTATGCTTGCTAACCTACTCTAATAATTTTTGTTCATTTTGTGTATTGTCGTAATATTGACATAATTACGCTGAATTAGTAATTTATGTATATGATGATTCTCCAAGTGTATAATGTATAAAATATGTTGCAGTCATTTCGATGAAAAATAATTTTTTGCTGTATGTTCATATTCACTTTATTAATATTTGTTTTGTAGTGATCGATAAAAGCGCGACAAATGTGTCTTACTAAAATAAATACTACGACATGGTTTATTCATTTTCAATATTTCATTATGCAAATACAGTATTTTTATAACAAATTATGGCTACCCTAATGTAAGCAGAGTGCAATGTTTTTTGTTGTTATTCAAAATTGAACTTTTGTTGTAATTTTTAAGAATTATTAAATGTTTTCAGATAAACTTAATTGTTATTATTTTTCCTTAAATTATAATATCATGAGACAACATATCGTCCGTGAACTTCTGAGATCTCCTATCTAGATACAAACAAATTTTACAGCAGGAACATAAAACTGATTTATTTTCCTTTCGTGATGTTTTTTATAAATCAAAATAGTAGTTGGTCGGTTTTTATGTCATTTTATAAATTATAATTAAATAAAGTTAGTACTGTTGTTTTTTTATTTTATGTTAAGATTTTTAAGTTTTCGAATTTAAGACCAAAAGTCAGATAGGAGATATTTCCGTTAGTTACGTAGGAGAAATGAAACCCCAAACTGTGTATCTAATTAAAATTTTGAACTAAGGAACTACAACATTCAGTAATATATCTAATATTTATTTATGTTGCTAAAAGGAAAAAATGTTACAAAATCACAATCAGTCATAAATAATAAAATAAGAAACAAAACTTAAACTAAAACAGTCTCGAAGAGTCTTGCTTTAAAAATTAATTATCATTCTTAAAATAACTTAAAATCTGTGAGGTTTAATAAAACTTAAAATATTCTTAGTAAGTTATCATCTTTTTCCAGCATGTTAAAACATATTTTTCGTATTAGGAATGTTTTTTTATTATTTGCGAGCAGTTATCCAGGTCTAAAAAGACCAGTATCACTGTGACCTAAAAGATCTGTGATCGCTGCTATGGCTATTGTTCACTGCTAAGCCCTATGTATTCAATGAATAGGAGTTGCTTAGCCGTGAGCAAATTGCTCAAAAATTGCACTTCTAGGCGGAATAGATAGTTTCCCAGATGAGTGTTACGTTTGCGCATTAAGGGTCCGCAATCAGGATGTGTAGAGGCGTTTCTTCTGTTATGGAACAGAACCGACACATCCGTGAGTTGCTTAGTCCCAGGATGGACATGTGCTTTTTAAGACAACAGTGTCCAGTTAGGGCTCTTGACAGAATGCTCAATTTATTTTTGCTTAATCCCAGAGCGTCTGCAGCGAATTTACGATCAAAACACCGGATTAAAGTTTTAGAATATTTTAAGCTTGGCGTGTGAGACCAGATCTTAAGTGATTTTATTGTGATAAAGAGTTTCAAGAGTCAACCGGGTTAGGCTTCTTGAGATTCCACAAAATGGCTCAGGTTCAAATTGTGTACTCTTTGCGCCCTCCCCCCCCCCACGCGAGTTTGTCGGCAAATTCGTTGCCTACAATACTCGCGTGACCCGGAACCCATCTTAAGACCACCCTATTGTTATATCGCAGGGCGTTTAAACGTTTCACGCAGTCTCCAACTAGCTTCGAGTTTACTAAGTTTGACCCCAACGCTAGCATTGCTGCTTGACTATCAGTTAATATAAATTATATGGTTGATGTAGTGTTTTTACAAATTGATTTCCGTACACTGAAGTATGGCAAAAACGTCTGCCTGGAAGATAGAGGTGAATCTACCCAAGTTCATACTAAGTTTGAACTTGGGGCCGTTCCCCATAAATTCACAGCTTAGCCCATCGGTATACAATATGAGACTACCGACCTCACAGATAACCTGGCCATTCAGCCAGTCTTATCTGGAGGGTAGTTCATCTGTATACTTTTTAATAAAAGTGTATAGTGGACGCATGATATCTGAGATCATGCATAAGACCGATATTTCCTTAATTGAGTCGAGCATGGATCTCAACCTGTGGGAGAGCAAGCTCAAACCGCCTTGGGCAGCATTAATCCTATTCAAACTAGCACACGCCTCCTTGTCTAGCTAAAGATCAAGGGGCGTTAGGCATACAAGTGTATTAAGAGCCGCTCCAGGCGATGATCGCATAGCTCCAGTTGCCATTAAGTCCTTATGTGACTTGGTTTTTATAGTCTGTCCGTCTGCTTCAAGACTATATCGGTGTGTTGCGTTAATTTGATATTCAATTAATTAACGACAATGTCTGGACGTGGTAATGGCGGTAAAGTGAAGGGAAAAGCGAAGTCCTGTTCGAATCGTGTCGGTTTACAATTCCCCGTTGGACGCATTCACAGCCTGCTGCGAAAGGAAATTACGCAGAACGTGTTGGTGCCGGTGCTCCCGTGTACCTGGCTGCGGTCATGGAGTACCTCGCCGCTGAAGTTCTCGAGTAGGCCGGTAACGCTGCACGGGACACTAAGAAGACCAGAATCATACTTTAACCTAAAATAAATCATAGCTAATATTCTTATTTACGTACCTATTTTATGAAATAAATTCAGTGAAACAATTTCTGTTAGCTATAATACTAATGTAAATACTAACGAAGTAATGAAAACTTACTTTTGAATGCCAAACGCCAGAATACTAAATAGCCGCGTATGCGCTCCTCGAGAAAACTGTTAGGAGAAATTTCCAGCAAAAATAGGACGGCTAAACCACCATAAGTCGAGGTTTACCAGAATCTTAGCACGGTTTCCTAAAAGTCAGATCAACTATTAGTAACCTAACACATTTTATCACAGAGACTATCAATCATATGGATGGCGGGAGGCAGGTTGACGTGATCTACACAGATTTCGAAAAAGCCTTCGACCGTATGGATCAAGTCATCTTGCTTCGTAAGTTAAAAATAGTAGGAATACACGGGGACCTTCTGAGATGTATTGAGTCTTACCTAAAAATCGTTCCCAAGCAGTAGTTGTAGGAGGACACAGATCAAATTTTGTAAAAATTACATCTGGTGTGCCACAAGGGTCTCACTTAGTGCCCCTCCTGTATGTATAATACTTATCTATATGATATATATACATGCTTTAAACATTCCTCATTCCTGCTGTATGTAGACGACAAAAAATATTTATTAAAATTAACAATTTAAATGATTGGCATAAGCTTCAAGAAGATTTAAACAGGTTGGACCATTATTAAAAATGTAATCGAATCACAGTTAATGTCAAGAAATGTCAAACTTGCAGATTTACACTGCAAGTTTGACATTTCTTGACATTAACTGTTGTTAGTAGTTAGTGGTTCCATCTGTTGGAAGCTGAAACCAAAACTAACAACCAACTACTAACAACATATTTCCTTATTACACATCTGTACGAACCAGGTGGCTCTTTCTTGTGGTCCCACTCGTTTCGAACAGATGGCGCTTACTGACAACTGTAATGTAAGTACCTAGTTTAACTTGTTGCCACTAGAGGGCATCTATTATTATATGTATGAGAGGAACAGTGTTCTAGATTTTTCCAGTAGTCGTCCATGGATAGCAGAATAAACGAGACCGCAATTGAATCAAGGAGTTTTTCCCTGCTCAACCTCATAATTTTACAACTGTGAAAAACTAAACCGGTTGAATATGCATATAGATTGAACGGATCAATAATTCAAAAAGCAGAGGTACGCTGAGGAGGCTCGCTGCGACCATACCCATACATAGCGCAGCGATGTTGCGTGAGCTCTCACCGACAGGTTCACCGACGCTCCGTCGGGGTACAAACCGGTTTGCGCCGACGCAGTCAGAGTATATATGAAAGAGCTTTTAGTCGTGAGCATTTAAAAATTTAAATTAAATGAAAGAATAATATAATACAATTTTTTTTAACAATATAATTTTTTTACTATTGAAGCTAAGTTTAGATATTATTTATTATTAAAGAAGACATTATAGATTTATATGAGTAATTAATAGTGTTCTGTATAAAACTTGTACAGTATATATAAAATACGTGTGTATAACAAAGTGATGAAGGTGGTGTTAGTGGTAGTGATGCTGGTGTTGGTGGTGATGCTTGTGGTATCGTTGGAGGTGGTGGGTAGTGGACCACCACCAACACTTTCGTCACTAAAACCACCAACACGACTATCATCACCACCATCAACACCACAACCACCGCTACTGCCCACTACCACTATTATGAAGCTTGTGTGAGAATACCTATTTCCTTAAAATCCCTCAAAGGGTTTCGCGCGGTTTTTAATTATAAATTGCACGTATTTTCTCAATATTCGCCGCTTTACCCTACAGCAAGATTCAATAAGACATAATACTATGAAAATTAGCAAAATATACATTTTTGCAGTTTCAATTTAAATTACAACAAATATACGTGTTGTTATATTAATTTAAGTTAGAATGAAACCACATGTTGTTTTATACTATTGTTATTTTTTCCTTAAAATTTTCATATTCATCAGGTGACAACCCTATCAAAATAGGTATACATTTTCGACTTTGTTAGGAAGCTTCCTCTCTGGTCCTTACTCTGTGCTTAAGTATTGAGAATGCAAAAAGTGGTAAAGTCACGCTGCAGCTATATTATGGTTGTAGCACGAATGGGTTGGTTCGACCGGGGAAGGATCACACTCAGAATAGCAGTTTAATACTGCTTTGGTTCGTATAGTGAGTGTAGAGATCCGGAGACCCTTTTTACTGGAAACGAAGTATTCCATCTTAGTCCTGAGCGGTAACAACGCATCTACACTTTATTCTTAATCGCGATAATTGTAGATGTCTATGGATCACAGCATCCACTTACCATCAGGTGGACTGTGTGCTCGTTTATTATTCTATAAAAAAAGTAGAAAGTTCCCAGCCACTATCATGAGTTTGGCTGAAATATTTCATTACTAATTAATAAAAAAAACAGCAAGTATATGGAAAGACATCTTTATTATGCCAATTACATTCTGCAGACTTGACGCGTCATTTCACATTACAGTTATATGGTTCAAATTGAATTCAATTGCTTTTTAAAATGACGTAACAGTATCTTTTTTTAAATACAATTCTTTGATTACATAAAAGCGGGTCACTGAGAAGTTTTGTAGTATCTCTGCAGTAATAAGGAACGGGTAATAGGAATTAGAAAATGTATTTAGCATAGGTATGAAGCTTATAATAATATTTGATTAAGTACTTATTTGCTAAAAGAGTAAAATCAAAATATAAACTTACAAAATTAATAAAAATTAAGTACTAACAATGGAATTATTTTGATTTTTTTTACATTAATATCGTATTATATAAAATCTCATACACTTTACAAATGGATGGAATTGTGTAAATGCAATTCAATCAGAATTGAAGTTAGTCAAAAACCTAAATTTGTTTGGTCCTTTTAGAGTTTAAAGAGTATTGTTTATATGACTTTTATATGAAATTCTTCAAAAAATATTTTGAGCACAATCGGGCGGTTGGTATCTCTTTATTATTTATCACAGTAAAATGCCAAAAATATACATTAGAGTAACAATTTAGAATAATTTCGCTATTTGAAGCTCGGCACTTTGGGCTTGTTACATAAGACATTTACATTTTTAGGGGTAATTCATCCACACTTCAGCACAATAAACATTTACCAAGCGTTTTTGGTTTTGACAGGTCATAGCAGGAGCTCCTTAGGGAAGAGATTCATAGAAGCGTAGTCTTCAAGCACCTGTAATAAAAAATATACTTTATATTTTTTTAATGTGACAAAGAATCTTAAAATACTCGCGGCGCTTACTTTATGATTTATTGAGAATGTCATACCAAAATTTATTCTCTACACAAGTGGTGCTTGCAAAGGCAAGTTCAGCGCCCCCTCGAACCACGCGCCCCAGGCTCCAACTTAGTTAGCCTATGGGTAAATCAGGCCCTGACCCTGGTTATCTGATAAGAGTAGCATTTCGCCATTGATGTATGCTGTGCGTTTGCTGACGTATTTACGAGTAGTCTGTTCGCTTAGGTACGGTCGTGTTTATGTAGCGTCACCTTGGCACGTGCCGCACCTTGTCACAGGCGCCGCCGCGTCCTCAAAGGTCACTGCGTGCGGCGTACACCCGCAGGAAAATGTAGATTAGGCATTTTCAAAACGAAACGCCGTAGTGAAAGGTTTGTTGACTGCTACGTATACATAAAATGTATTTTCATCCTTCAGAGGACAGTGAAGTGCCTCAAGATGAAACTTTGAGTGAACCAATAACAAAAATAGTATTTCGTACGGATTCAGAACGTGATGAACGATGACGTTGAATAACTTATTATAAATACAGGTGGCAATGATTCCGACACTTCAAGTGATGAAGAATAGTACCTTTTTTACTTTCGTTAATGTTGTTTATGTACCTACTCATATTTTTCATTTAAATTCTTATTGCTACCTAACTTGTGTTTAAAATTTACATTCGTATATTATAACAATAACCATAACAATAAAATAGTATTCTATTTTATTCTTAGAATAAAAAAAACTTTAAAAACACAGTAAAAAATAATAAAATAAAAGCATAACAATAAAATAATTGCGCCTCCAGGTGTACCGACTCAATCTTAGCAAACAAACATAACACTTAAGTATATTATTGTTTAAAATGTTACTATAATTACATTAAGAAAGCGAGATATTAGTAAACTAGCGACCCACCCTGGATATTATCTATTGATATGGTACTTTAAGTTACTCAAACACCACTTATTTTATCAAATTATCGTTTTCTCAAAAGAAAAAATCCTTAAGATTTTCGAATGAAATATAGCCCAGATCTTTCCTGGCATAACTCTACGTGTTCTTAAAGTTTCGTGACAATCGGTTCAGATAATTCAAATATTAGCGACAGGCAGACAGACAGATTAAAACTTTAAATACTGTTATTTGTATCTTGCGAGTACGTAGCCTGAGTACGTCAAAGTGGCGTACGTGTAATATGTTTATGTAAGTGTATGTGTGCGTGCATGCGTGAGTGTATGTTTACGTGGTTTTATGTGTGCGTATACGTGTATGTGTATGTATGTGTACGTGTGTGCAAGCGTGAGTGTATGTTTACGTGTGTGTATGCGTGCGTTAATGTGTGTGCATGCGTGCTTGTATATGTTTACGTGAGTGTATGCGTGCGTGTACGTGTGTGCATGTGTGCGTGTATGTCTATGTAAGTGTATATCTTTACGTGATTATATGTGTGCGTGTGTGTGCGTATGTATGTGTGTGTATGTGTGTGTGTATGTGTGTGTATGCGTGCGTGTACGTGTGTGCATGCGTGCTTGTATATGTTTACGTGAGTGTACGCGTGCGTGTACGTATGTGCATGCGTGCGTGTATGTCTATGTGAGTGAATACGTGCGTGTACGTGTGTACATGCGTGCGTGTATATGTTTACGTGAGTGTCTGAGTGCGTGTACGTGTGTGTATGCGTGCGTGTATGTCTATGTGAGTGTATACGTGCGTGTACGTGTGTGCATGCGTTAGTGTATATGTTTACGTGAGTGTATGCGTGCGTGTACGTGAGTGCATGTATGCGTGTATATATTTACGTGAGTGTACGCGTGTGCATGCGTGCGTGTATATGGTAACGTGAGTGTATGCGTGTGTGTGTGTGTGTGTGTGTGTGTGTGTGTGTGTGTGTGTGTTCGTGACTGACCGCGCGTAAGTTGTCTGCAGTGGGCGCAGGCACAATGGGCTGCAGCAGCGGCGCGAGCTTGGCGCCGTGCAGACACAGCTGGCGGTTTAGCAGAAGCTCGGGCCCGGCGCTGGGCTCCAGCGGTGTGTGCTGCAGCTGGTAGCGCCGGCAGATGTCCGCCCATGCGGTCAGGTGAGTGTCGTTCGCCTGCTCCGCTACTGACGCCATGTCACTCTGCGAGCACCACAAGCATTGTTAACGAAAGCAGGAAGGCAGGCAGCAACAATAACTAAATGGAAGAACTTTCTAAGTATTACCTCGCAATTATGTATGTTTTTTCGAAGAACTAATATATGTTTTTATTTATTTATTCTTTATTGTACCACCTTACAACTAAGGTAACAATGGGCGGACTTAATGCCGGTCGATATTCTCTATCAGTCAACTCATATCGTGTTAAGTGTAACCTTGATTTATGATCTCTAAAAATTAAACATATACATACATACAATATATATATATATATACTTATTGTATACCGGCTGTCCCAGAAATCGACGTCAAGCCGGAAATGGATGATAGAATATGATTAACTTATGTATTATTACAAACTTTGAGGATTAAACCAACTGGAGAGGCCACCCTTATTCTATAACAAAACTATAAAACATAACATATAATAAAAACAAACCCCCAGGTCCTGCAAAAATATGATTTTTTTAACATAAGTACCTACCAAATGTTTAAATATTCAAAATAAAATATATTTGTACTTTGTTCACGCCATGCCTAAGCTTGTATGGAACTAAGTTCATCCCCTTTTGGTATAACTCTTTTACCATGTAGTGAAGGTGTGAAAATATCTACTAGCCATATCATCACGTGGGTGTCGTTACAAGCTACAGAGGGACACATATCAGGAGACGGACAGCACAGGGTCTTCTTAATAACGACTAAAACTAACTGCGGTTACCAAGCCGCTTGTCAAGTGCTTCTACTATGGAAAATATTCCCCCTGTGAGGTAATCTATGTGGGGTAGGCCTCTTCCCCTGTTCAGCAGTGGACTTTAGTGGGCTGTAATGGTAACGGTTAAAGGTATAGGTTCTAAATTTTAGATAAAATAAATCAAATACCAAACAAAATTTCACAAACGGTTTGCTCGTTTTTGTCAATGTATAAGTGACTGAACGGTATTAAAATGAAAATATGCAAAATGTATTTTGAACAAACTAGACGCATCTTAGGATCATATTTTATAACCTTATAAGTAATTTTAATAAGTATAATTACATCTTATATACAAATGTATATACCATTACCAGGACCAGGCCTCTCATATCGGTTGATAAATGATACATAACATATACATAAACACTCACGCCTGTCACCCAGAGGGGTAGGCAGAGACTACAGACTTCCATTTGGCACGATCCTGACACACCTCTCTCGCCTCCTTCACATCCATACACCTACGCATACATGCTCGTCGGTTAAGGTTCCTCCTAATTTGGTCCGTTTTTAATAAATCGCCAATTTGGTCGATAAATTTTCGCCTAGGACATCCCTTTCCGACTCTGCTATTCACTTCTGCAACATAAATTTTCTTTGTCAGTCTTTCCTCATCCATTCTTTCCACATGACCAAACCACCGAAGCGTTCCTTTCTTTATCCTGGTCACAACATCATCTTGCAAACCACACTCTTCTCTTATTACACAATTTCTTACCCTGTCATTTAGATTCAGCCCTAACATACTCCACTCCTTAACGACCGCATTTCTACTGCGTTCATTCTACTCTCGTGCTTCTTCTGCCACACCCAACTTTCACTACCATACGTTAAAGTAGGGACCAACACAGTACTGTGAATTGCCATACGTGCCTTTTTCGACACATTTTGACTCTTCATAATAGAGTGTAAGGCCCAATTTACTCTATTTCCCGCATTCACTCGTCGTTCTATATCCTTATCAGATCTCCCATCCCTGCTAAATACGCAGCCCAAATATACAAACTCGTCTACTTGCTCGATCAACTCCCCTTCTATTCTTATTTCACAAATCGTTTTACTTTCTTCTCTTTCAAAAACCATAACCTTCGTCTTACTTGCGTTCAACTTCATACCCCTTTCTTTTAGTGAACTGTTCATTAATGTAACCATCATTTGCAACTCGGCCGCCGACGACGCAAGGATAACTTGATCATCGGCGTACAAAAGGCATTTGACGGTTAACTCACCCAATTCTTAATCCGCATTCTTCAACTTTCAAATTTTGCAAACAACCGTCCATAAATAGGTTGAATAGCCACGGAGAGCCACACAGCCCTGTCTGACACCTTTATGGATGTCAAACCAGTCCCTATAAAGATACTCCAATGCCTGTATCAAGCCTGCGCTCAACCCAAATGATTTCAGTGTTTGCCATAGCATATCCCTATCAACTCTGTCATAGGCCTTTTCCAAGTCCATGAACGCACAAAAAACCTTTTGGGTATTGGCCAAAAACTTCTCCGCGATCATGCGCATGGAAAAGACTTGATCTGTACATCCCATTCCCTTTCTAAATCCCGCTTGCACATCCCAAATTTTTCCATCAGTTTCTTTCATGACCCTTTCAATCAGTACCTTAGCATACAATTTTCCCACAATGCTAAGAAGGCTGATGCCACGGTAGTTTTTACAGTCCTGCTGCGACCCTTTTCCTTTATATACTGGGACTATCACGGCTTTGCACCAGTCTACCGGTACCCGCTTCAGTTCCCAGCATAAATTAAACAAGGTGGGCAGCAGGCCTGCCACCACTTCCTCTCCAGCCCTTAGCATTTCGAGTGAAACTCTATCATATTCGGCAGCCTTACCTGCTTTCATGCTTTTCATTGCTTTCATTATTTCATCTATACTTATCTCGCTACCTCTTTCCTCTTCTTTCGGAGTTTCTACTTCACTTAGTACACACGTTGTCTCCTCACTCATAAACACGCTTTCAAAATATTCCTTCCATCTCTTTAAACTCAAAACTTCATCATTCAGAATATAGCCATTCTCGTCTCTTATAGCATTCATCATAGGCTGTTTTGAATGTCCCCTGGCAGTTCTTACAAGTTTCCAGAACATTTTAATATTTGCCTGGAAATTATCCGATATTCATTCTTATCCGTTCTTTCTTGCTTTTTTCTTTCGACTACTTTTTTTACTCTCTTATTAAGATGTCTAAAGACTGCTTTTTTTCTTTCAATATCGTCATTCGTACCGCTAGAATTACCAGGATTTGTTGCTAGTAAATCTAGCCAGGCTCTCTTCTTTGCTTCAACTTCCATACGTATCTCATCATCCCACCATAACGTATTATTTTTCCTTTCATTCTTTCTCCTACTTAACCACATACTTCGGTAGCTGCATCCACTAAACCTTTCTTTACATTTTGCCATACATTCTCCAAGTCTAACTCCTTCATACATAATTCATCCAAACCACTTATATTTTCTTTCAGTCTACATTTGAACTTGTTTTTCTCACCTTCATCTTGTAATCCTTCTGTTCCAATACGCTGTAACGCAGTGGTAGACACAGATGACCGATGCTGCCAACACCTGAATAAACCATTAATTCGGCATAAAACCAAATAATGATCCGTTCCTACGTTAGAACCCCGGTAAACCCTTGTATCTACCACTGCGCCCCTCAATCTTTCATCCACAATTATGAAATCTATCATGCTTCTATCGTCACCTCTTTCCCAAGTATACATGTGAATCCTCTTGTGGCGAAAGCAAGTGTTCGTCACAAAAAGATTCTTTTCTATACATACGGTGAGGAGACTTTCACCATTCTCATTTATAATTTCATCACCAAACGTTCCCAATATCCTTTCATAACCAAGCCTCCTCACCCCAACCCTTCCATTAAAATCTCCTAGCATAATAATATTTTCATTTCCCTTACACTTCATTAACACCATCCTTACCATTTCCCAAAACTGCTCTCGGATATAAGTGGGCTTAGACATGTCTGGGGCGTAGATCACTAACACAAACAACTTCTTTAAGCCCACTTTCATTCGTATCCATAGCAGTCTTGGGCTTACACATTCATACTCTTTCACACATTGGCCCATTCTTTCTGAAAGGATGATACCTACTCCCTGGCATGCCCGCTCGATCTCGTCTACACCAGACCAGTATGCGGTATACATGCCATGTGTAGTGACATCCTTCCCCTTCCTTTTCGTCTCATTTACACGTAACACATCTATTCCTCTATCATACATCATATCGCATACTTCATCCATTTTATCACTCATTGCCCCACATACATTCAACGTAGCCAGACGGGCCTCTGCAATCCACTTTTCGCCTCTCCGGGAGACAGAACGTGACGGGTGGCGAACCTCGTCGTCGGTTTTCCTCCCGGAGATTCCTCGCACCCCTGCCCCATTAAAGGGGCGCCGGGAACTCGGGGCCATTTCTTTTATATGGTTCCTCATGGTGCGAATATGGGTAGTATATTTTACGCCGCTACCACGGCGTGGAGCCGAGTCTGTGCTATCGGCTTGTCGCTCATTGAGCACCACCCGGGGTACACGTGTGGGGTGGGTCTAGGAATAGGTGGTCAAAGTCTACGGACGCGAGCGATAAATGATACTGATGTATTTACGCAATACAATACAACCACGCTGCAGCTATATTCTGGTTGTAGCACGAATGGGTCAGCTCGCCCGCAAAGGACCGCGCTCTCACAGAATACCACCGTAAAATAGCAGCTTAATACGACTGTGTTTCGTATGGTGAGTGTAGAGAGCCGGAGACCCTTTTTTACTGGAAACGAGGCATTCCATCTTAGTCCTTAGGGGAAACCATTTACGTTTTGATTCTTAATCGAGGATAAATGTATATGTCCATGAGCCACAGCATCCGTAAGTGGATGCTAAATCAGGTGGACTGTGTGCTCGTTTGTCAACCTTATTCTATAAAAAAAGCATTAAAACGAACAATTACGATTTCCATCAAAGTCACACGCATAGTTAAATCCTGCTGAAGAGATAGCCAATTTGACTTTCTACATAATATAATAATAGGACTAATGTTCTCCAGACGGACTTCCGACCAGGATCTATTTAAGGTTGGTTAGCAACAATTTTCACTTAAATTTTTAAAACTTATAATAAAGCTGTGATAAAGTTCTTAATCATATAATATATGGTAGCTGTAACCTGCGACACCGTACGCGTGAAATTTATTACGATTGAATTTTATGAAAAATAAATTTCTTTGAGCGGAACCCTTAATCTTTTTCTAAAATAGAAGTAACCTAAGTTGCTCTTTATAATATTAGCTATGTGCCAGTGAAAATCCAGTCAAAATTGGTCCAGCGATTTCGGAACACAAAAATTTTAATTTATTTTAATTTATGTATGTACTGTATATACTTTCACGCCGATGATTCAGAGCCGTGGTAGCTCAGATGGTTAGCGCTTCCTGTAAATTTCACAGTACGCGAGCAAACCGGGTTCGATCCCCGCCAGCACCAATGAAATAAAATGTTAATTGCAATTTTAGGTGCTGATTTACCACGTGCTCAACGGTGAAGGAAAACATCGTGAGGAAACCAGCATGTCAGAGAAATAAGAAAAAAAATATTTCGAAGACATGTGAAGTTCGCCAACACGCAGTGGGGCAGCCCGGCGGACACTTCCTTGCCCTAAAACCCTCTCATAAATGAGGGGAGGCCTGTGCCCAGCAGTGGGACGTATATAGGCTGTAACTCTATGTACTTTCATATGCATTTATTAAAAATCAGTTATTTTTATATGACAAACAGACACTTCTATTTTATTTATTTGTATAGATTTTTGATGCAGTTGGGGGTTTTTTTTTTACAAAACAGTGTTTAGTCTTGTTATTAAGTTAACTAAGTCACGTGAGTTATAACTTTTTTTCGCGTTATAACGATTGTATAAAGTAAACATGGCTAAGTCCGCTGATTCATTCTCAGAGTAAAGATTTGCTAACCTTGGCCAATGTGGATATAGCTGTGCCATAGTAATCATGCTTTATCTTGAATATCTCTGACACGAGTTTGGCGAGGCTGCCCTGCGTGCTGTTCGCCTCGTCCACCACATTGTATGTCTGTCCGCAGGCCTCAGCTTCCCTGCCCAGCGTCCAGATGGCGCGGCACACGTCTGTCACGTGGACGGTGTTCATTTTCAAGTCGGCTGTCCATAGGAGTTTCATGGTTTGTCCAAGATGCTTATAGATTCCACCGATGAGTAGTCTTGGTGCTGGGGATACCGGTAAGTATGTACGTATGTATTTTCAATCATAAAGGCATTCATTACAAATTCATTTATTTATTTGTGAATAGTGTTATAGTGAGTTAGGTGTTAGTAAACTTTTCAGTCGGTATCGTGTATTCTACTAGTAAAAAGAAACGGAAAGTCAAATCTTTGAAAATGAAAATCTTTGGCTAAAGTATTTAAGGAAAATCATGGAAGACGGCTTACGTCCACCCGATCCCTAAAAAAGGCGACCGCTCTGACCCGTCTAACTACCGGCCAATCGTCATCACCTCCTTGTTCTCCAAAACAATAGAGTCCATTGTAAACTGCCAGCTCATGAGGTACCTTGAAGATCACCAGCTGATTAGTGATCGCCAATACGGTTTTCGCCGTGGTCGGTCAGCTGGTGATCTTCTGGTCTACCTAACTCACAGATGGGCGGAGGCAGTAGAGTTCAAGGGGGAGGCATTGGCCGTTAGTTTGGACATTGCGAAGGCCTTCGATCGGGTTTGGCACAAAGCGCTTCTTTCGAAGCTCCCTTCCTATGGGCTTCCCGAGAAATTGTGCGATTGGGTCACCAGCTTTCTTGCAGATCGGAGCATCAAGGTTAAAGCTCCGATTGCAAGCCTATTAATGCTGGTGTTCCACAGGGCTGCGTGCTATCGCCAACGCTGTTTCTTCTGCATATCAATGATATGTTGCATACCCGTAACATTCATTGCTATGCAGATGACAGCACTGGTGATGCTCTTTACACCGGCCGAGCCAATATTTCTCGGGAAAACGTCTCCGAGTGCCGGGACAAACTTGTGTCCGAAGTCGAGTCTTTGCTGAACAGAGTCTCGGATTGGGGACGACTAAATCTAGTCCAGTTTAACCCCCAGAAGACACAAGTTTGCGCGTTAACCGCTAAAAAGTATCCCTTTGTCGTATCCCCTCAGTTTCAAGGCACTCCCCTTGTTGCCTCAGCCAGTATCGGAATCCTAGGCGTCGACATATCGAGTGGCGTGGTCACTTGGAAGCGAAGGCCAAATTGGCCTCTTAAAAGTTTGGCGTGCTCAGCAGAGCGGGACAGTATTTCATGCCGGCACACCGCCTGCAACTTTACAAGGCGCTGGTTCGGCCGCACATGGAATACTGTTCCCATCTCTGGGGTGGGGCTCCCCAGTACCAGCTCCTTAGCACCTTCACAGCTCCTTCCACTTGACCGCATCCAGCGTAGAGCAGCTCGAATCGTCGACGACCGAGTGCTTTCCGATCGGCTCGATTCACTGGCGCTGCGAAGAGATGTTGCATCTCTTTGCGTATTTTATCGCATCTATCACGGGGAGTGCTCTGAGGAATTGTTCGGATTAATCCCAGCCGCCAAATTTCGTGAACGCACTACACGGCAAACGTCCCGATACCATCCACACCATCTGGATGCTTGGCGGTCCACCACTGTACGTTTCACAAGGAGTTTTCTTCCACGTACAACCTCTCTGTGGAATAGTTTACCACCGGCGATTTTTCCGGACCGATACGACCTGGGGACCTTCAAGAAAAGAGCTTACTCCTTTTTAAAGGGCCGGCAACGCACCCGCAATTCTCCTGGTGTTGCGGTAGATCATGGGCGGCGGTAGTCACTTAACATCAGGTGAGCCGCATGCTCGTTTGCCCCTTCTTCTATAAAAAAAAGGAAGATAAATGTGTCCAAAATACAATCCCATCTCGTCACTCAATTTCGAAGCAGTATAAATCATACTCTTATTTCGTTCATGTATTGCTAAGAACGGTGTAGAATAAAGAAAATATACGTGTTCAAAAATAAAAAAATATTTAAAAAATTAAATTGAATCAAATACTCGCAACAGCGTCAAACTGAAAATAAATTTTATGTAGTTGACATAGATATCAGAACGTTTCTTCTGCTATCTATGTCAAATTCTCCTTTAAGGGTTCTCCTTTAAGCAGGTTTTTAATGACCATTATTTTCACTGTAAAAAGAAATTATCTAAACTATCGGCGTCTTGAATACTGCCGCCCGATACTCCCTCTTAGTCTCGCTTCGGTTTTCGAACGAGGAAAATGTGTCGCTTACGATCAGAATACACATTACGTAACAAGACGACGTAAAATTAAAATGGGAAATAACCGTGATAAAAATAAGAAGCGACTGGGTTTGGAGTAAAGAAACAGGCATAAATACGATAAACCTAATTTTTACGTGGTAGAACCATGCTGCAGTTATATTAGTAGTATAGTTGGAGCACGAATAGGTCGGCTCGCCCGGGGAAGGACTATGCTCTCACAGAATACCAGCGTCAAACAGTAGCTTAATGCTGCTGTGTTTCGTATGGTGAGTGCAGAGACCCGGAGACCCTTTTTACCGCAGAGGAGGCATTCCACCTAAGTCCTCACGGATGACAACGCATCTGCATTTCGATTCGTAATGCAGATTCATTGTGCTAACAAAATAAAATAATTTAACATCTACATTTGGCCTTTTTTATTATGTGCGAGCAGCTATGCGGCTCTGAAGGGAGACCAGTTTCACTGCAACCTAAAAGAGTAGTATAGTTGTAGCACGAATGGGTCGGCTCGACCGGAGAAGGACGCTCTCACAGAATGCACACTTTCAAATAGTAGCTTAATGCTGCTGTATTTCGCACGGTGAGTGTAGAGAACGGGAGACCCTTTTTACTGGAAACGAGGCATTCCACCTAAGTCCTCACGGATGACAACGCATCTGCATTTTGATTCGTAATCGAGGATAGATGTAGATGTCTATGGGCCACAGCAACCATTTACATACCATCAGGTGGACTGTGTGCTCGTTTGTTATCCTATCCTATAAAAAAATAGTATCTAACGACCAATCTACTTACAGTATTGGTGATTACAAACATGCCGGCATACGACACGCGGGGAAGTGGGGACGAGATTAGAATTTGAGCTGAGGTAGTATAGTATAGGCCCTTAAGAGGCAATCTATGAAAGAGGTTTTTATTCAGCAGATGACTTTTTATAGGCCATAATGAATGAACGAACAAATAATAATATTAATAAAAATATTTATTGCCACACAATAAATTAGTTTAGAAATTAAAACTAAGCATACACATATATTTCTACGTGGAAGAGCTACGCTGCAGCTATATTGTGGTTGCAGCACGAATGGGTCGGCTCAACCGTGGTAGGACCACTCTCTCACAGAATACCAGCGTAAAATAACAGCTTAATACTACTATATTTTGAATCTTAATTGAAGATAAATGTAGATGTCTATGGGCCACAACATCCACTTACCATCAGGTGGACTGTGTGCTCGTTTGTATTCTATAAAAAATATATATATCGACTTAAGAAAATCATTAAAATAAACATTTAAAATTAATAAATTAACTACTATTACTAAGTATAGGAGTATAATGTGAGGCAAGGGAAACAGGCTGAGAATTCGCTGGGTATTATACCCAGCACAGGTCTTCAGCCAGTCCCTGCTGTTTTGGGCATATTTTTAGTTGCACACACATTGTACTTAATTACATATTAGTGGTAATGAGGGTTTCATTACATTTTATATGTGTTAAATAAAAAGACGTTAAATTAAAATATTATCATACAATAAGCATACAGATATTCGGTCTAAAAAGAGTTGGAAAGGTTGCTAACATCATGAACATTTTATAAAGTTCGCGAGAAGTGTATATGATGAAATGTTTGTATTAGAAACACATTTAAACTTACTCAAACTCCTTCTGTCACCGATCCCGTACACGATAGCTGGCCTTATTATTGTGTAACTCAGCTCTGGTTCCAAGTTTTTCAGCTCCTGCTCGACTTTGCTCTTCATCCGACCTTCCACTGTCCAAGGTTCAATAGGGCAGTCTTCTTTTTGTGGCTGTAAATGTTAACAGTTTGGGCATGTAGTGGCGGCATAAGAATATCCACAACACCATATCATCACGTGGCTGTCGTAAGAGGCGACAGAGGGAAACAAATCAGGAAATGGGCAGAAGCGTCTTCCTAATAACGACTAAAAATGAAAAAAAAAACTGCAGTTGCCAATACGCTTGGTAGCTATGGCAAGTATTTATTTATTTATTTATTTCTCACCACAAACGACATGGAAGATACATTAGCGTTACATCTCTATTTTAACAATATTTTGTCATTCATGGGAGACTGGTGCCCGTGTAGGTTCAAAGACCCGTATTACGGGTCACCAGCCCCCCCCCCCCCTGAATTTACTTGGCAACAAGTATAATATTATAAAGAGATCACTTATGTTATGGTTAGAAATAATATTATATAGAGAAAAAAAGTAAAAACCACGTATTTTTGTAGCATAAGTATGAGAGTTTGTGACTGTTAGCATGTCTGCGTGTATGTCTGTGAATATTTATGAGATAATTTGGAGTAATTGTTCAATATCTGTGTATGAAAGAATCTGAAGATATTCCACGAGTCTATTTTTACATGACCATCTGTTGACTTCATAAATAGACAATTTTTGGTGTAATTTATTATATAAATACTATCGTATCGTAGTATCGCCCCTATCAGGCAAAATGTTTGGGAAGCCTATATCCAGCAGCGACTTTGATAGCCTGCAATGGTAAAATGTAACAGTTACTTGAAGCAGTAAGAGTTGAAGTAATGTTAGATGGTGTTGCATGGTGGAAGAGCCATATTGCAGCTATATTATGGTTGAAGTGCGAATGGGTCGGCTCGACCGGGGAAGGACTACGCGCGCACAGAATACCAGCGTAAAATAGCAGCCGAACGCTTCTGTGTTTCGTATAGTGAGTGAAGAGAACCGCAGACCCTTTTTACGGAAACGAGGCATTCCGTTTTTGTCCTCAAGGATGGCAACGCATCTGCATTTTGATTCGTAATTGACGATAAATGTAGTTGTCTATGGGCACAGCATCCACTTTCTATCAGGTGAACTGTGTGCTCGTTTGTCACAATAATTCTATAAAAAAATACTATCCACAGGTGGGTCTATATTTCAGAAATGAAAGCAGCCAGCTTCCATTTCTGAGATGGTTAAGACGCAATAAGTCCGCCACGAAGCATCCACACCTGGAATAATTAGTTGTAAGCAATACAAATACTTGAACCGTGCGTTTCTAACTCACTGCGTCAGGAAGGCGTCAACATACAAAAAATGGTAACTTTTCTTACCGCTTTCTGTAAATACGTTTAATTTCCAGAACATTATCGGAACCCGGAACAGAACTTATATGGAATAGCAAGAGCCAATAAGTCGGTGAATTGCTGATTGTTTAATAACGTGATTAAGTGATGCCACAGAAAGAAGCCTTATTAAAACTTTAATCAACGATTTAAAATCATTGTTAAATCGGAAACAAACTTCGCTTCGACTTTCGTATGGCTTCGCGTATATCACGCAAAGTACACATTATACACATAAACACGTATATATACTACATAGATAAAATATGATTTCTTATGTTTAGATTTAAACACAAAAAACTATTAAAAAAAAACTCAAAAAATATTATTACGATAATATAAAGAACTTCGCCTTTTGCAAATGGGTGCTTAACACTTACACAATACAGAAGGCGTATTTATATGTATATACATTTTTTTAATTTTTAGTAAATTAATTAAATATTTATGTAAAGCAATGCGTTAGTTGCGAATGTAAGTACCAATACAAACTATTATTGGCACTAAGTTGCTATTTTACACTGGTGTTCTGTGAGAGCATGATCATTCCCCGATCGAGCCGACCATTTCCTGCTACAACCACCTCTTATGAAAACCAAGGGGGAAATTGGGTGATAAATTTTCTTACGACACCACCATATGACGCACTATGTTGCATCAACATTAAGGTAAGTATGGTTTAATATTTCAGGACAGCTGTTCGAATAGACACTATATTATTTATAACAAAAAAAATTAATAGAGTGATGTTCAGACTTCAAGCTGCTAACAGCTAAGTAATAAACTGGATGACCTTTTTTACCGTCTAGAAAAAAATAAGGTGCAACATATGAACGGAGTAGAAGGCTACGGCACTGATATTTTACAAAAAATAAAAACAAAAAGTTTGAATTATAAGTTTTTTTAAACAATTATTAAATAATAAAATAAAACAATAACTAAATACAAGGGCAACCTTGAGCCTGTGACCCTGCGAAGTAACAGGGTCAAAAATGCCTACTAAATTTACTGTTTTATTGCCGTTCGTAAAGTAGGGCGGATATGATTTGAATTTAGATATATTTTAATTACCTAATTAATTTAATTCAAAATTAAAACCAGTGTGCTTTTTGTTTTTATTTTTTGTAAATATCAGTTCCATAGGCTTCTACTTCGTTCACATGTTAGATCCAATTTTTTTCCAAACAAAGGTCATCCAGTATAGTTTTGACTAGGGTTGATGAGTAAATGGTTACGGGGAAGAGGATGTTAGAACCTCGAAAGACTAGTGTGTTTAATATAAAAACTCTTTAGTTGAAAAAAAATTATCAAAACAAACTACAGGGAGATTAAATTTCATGAAAATTCCTGTTTCTCCAAATGGATGGTTTACTAACAGATGATGATGTCGTTACTGCATACCATAGACATCTGTAACCAGAAGGCTAGAGATTCTCTGTCACCTCGGAAGAATAACATGGTATATCTTACAGTTTGCAATTATACTGGATCTCTATAACTATAACTATACAGCGGTGTAGTGTGAGCAGCGACAGTCCAATTGTTAAAAGCTACATAGTTACTCCATGACTATTAGAACTATAGTTCGAAAATAAACCTGATGTTGATTTGGTCACTAATCGAGATAAGCTTATGTATAAAAATATTTAAATAGTACTAATGCACACAGAAAAGGATTTATTGCATCAGGATAGATACAAGTCGATTCAGGATTACAATATTTAAAATTATTAAACCTTTATTTCTTGCAACCAATACAAGACATATAAAGGCGGCAAGGCGGTAGTTTACCAACTTTAAAGAAATATAAGTATAAAGGAATTAAAAGAAGTAGGCATCATTACAAAATAAATAGAGGGTAAAATCCTTAATTAAAATTAGTTGATAGTGGGCAAGTTAACCATGAACATCGATAAGTTTGAACAACCCATATTTAAACAACAAAAAATGGATATTAACTCAGAATCTCAAAGAGCATGATGATGGTCTGAAAATTTATGTAAATAATTTAAAATAAATAAATGATTGACTACCTTTTGATATAATAAGAAATATGTAAAGTACTATCCAAGTAATGCTACTCTATGCTATGTTCTATACTCTATGACTATTATATATCTAAAGATTATTTAATAGTAAGATGTATTATATTGTATTAAATAATTTTTGATTGTTTAAAGGAAATCAAACGCCTTAAACGAAATGAATAAGTACATAGACTTTCAGTTTGAGCCATAGATTAATGTGGTTTGAGATATTTATATATTTATATAGTTATTATTATATTAACAGGTAAATGAAATTGTATACTTGGGGAGTGCTTTCAGCCGGGATGGAAGATGTGATTTAGATGTGGATAGGCGTGTCGCTGCCGGAAACAAAGTCAATGGTGCCCTGAATGCATTAATAAAAAGGCAAGGCGTGGTGAAGAGTGCACGCCTTGCAATACATAACGCAGTGTTGGTACCGACTTTGTTATATGGCAGCGAAACCTGGGTATGCCAGAAGAAGCATAAAAGCAAGTTGAATGCAGTGGAGATGCGATCTCTTCGTAAAATGTGTGGCGTTACCATAGCCGACCGAAAACGAAACGAAGAGATTCGCAATATGGCAGGATTGAAAGATGACCTTATCACAAAAATTGATAGGGGCGTACTCCAATGGTTTGGACACGTTGAACGAATGAGTGAAGACCGAATGGTGAAGAAAATATATAGAGCGAAAGTAAATATTAAAAGGTGTCGAGGTAGACCGAGACTAACTTTCGAAGACCATGTGAGCAAATTGCTCGAAGAGGGGAGGGTCAAGAGTACTCGGATACCTAGACGTGCATGTATGAAGAAGTTAATGAACCTGAAAGAAGCGAAAGAGGTATGTAAGGATCGTGAGACTTGGCGATCTGTTCTCTCTGGCTACCCCGTTAGGGATTGTGCGTGACGATAAGTAAGTAAGTAAGTAAGTATATAGTTATTAGCTTGGGACTAGATGGCGTTGTGTGATAGTTGTGGATTATTATTATTATTATTATTATTATATCTTTATTTTTCATAAGATAATGAATATAAGATTAATATTAACATTCATAAAGTCATAGAGTATAGACACGTAGCATAGAGTAAGTTACCTAGTTTAAAGTACACAATATTTATTACATGTAACTATTAGACTCAAAGATAACTTTGATAAGGTCATTATAAATTTTATAATAGGCACTAAATTATGACCAGCGATTGCTCGCGAGTGAACTTGTGGCCCTGACAGAATATCAGCGCTAGTAGCACTATGCTGAATCGGTGGCCTTTTTGACGTTGCAATCAATTTTTTTATACTTAGTTAAATGTATTTCTATTTGTAGAATTGATGTTTGCAAGTTGTAGCAATAAATAAATAAATATGTTCTTTAATATGATGTGTGACAGTTTTCATAAATATTGATTAAATGTTGTTGTTCACATTCTCGCTTTTTTCTATGTACCCTAGGTTCCTGCAAAATACAAAGAGATTCCTTGCATTCGGCACTCTAGGTTAATATATCACCTACAGAGGGACGCGCTAAAGAAGAAAGTTCCCTAAATGATATTATATTTAGATTGATGTATATATTGTTATGGGCCAATGTTCTTAATCTTTAGTCATTGCATTGTATTATTTACCTTATCACTACTGTACATCTGACCGCTGGAGATCTCAACTAGTCGTCCGACTTTCATTTTGGCGCACTGTCGAGCAACGTTGCAACTAAGTGTGAAGATCCCCTCTGAGTACACCGCCTCGGTCTGCCCCACCCGGGTCTCCCCCGCACAGTTTGCCACTAGATCCCAGGGCTCGCCGTCTCTGCTGAGGGCTGTGGCGCATGATGCTGCGGAATAAACGAAGATTAGTCATTATTTACAAAACTTATTATCAGTTTATCGTTCTACTTTTAACTAGTTTTTCGGCTATATGACCCGTAGCCAGTTATTGTAAATAGTTTACGTGATATAACGTCCATACCAACACTACTTCACCATCATTACAGCATAACAAATCCATTTTAAACGTGGTGGAGCCACGCTGCAGCTATATTATGGTTGTGGCACGAATGGGTCGGCTTGGGGAAGGACCACGCTCTCACGGAATACCAGCGTAAAATCGCAGCTTAGTACTGCTGTTTCGTATGATGAGTGTAGATATCCGGAGACCATTTTTTACGAAGCATTCTATCTTAGTCCTCAGGGGTGACAACGCATCTGCGTTTTGATTCTTAATCAATATAAATGTCTGTAGGCCACAGCATCCACTTACCATCTGGTGGACTGTGTGCTCATTTGCCACCCTTACTCTATAAAAAAAAGTCCATTGCTAAACATAGGCCTTCCCCAAAGAGCGCCTAAAATCATGTGCGTCCCCCCCAGAAAGCCCAATCGAGCTAGGTGTATTTTCAATATATCAGAATTTAGAGCAAAAATGGAGCACCTCTACAGTCAAGTAAATAAATTAGAGCATTAATACGAACGACGCTGCGAGCTAAAAACCGTGGGCTTGCTGGCGTCCTGTCCCGTCAGCACGCCCAAGCTAGATCTCGGGAACCGTTGAGAGTACTATCGTGTATTGTGGTTCAAATTTTCGAGCAAAATTGGAGCACTCTGCTCCCGTGAAATCAACTTCGAAACTAGAATGTGAAAGGAGTTAGACGTGATTAACCGCTGGGCTTGCTGGCGTCCTGTCCCGTCAGCAAGCCCACGCAGATCTCTGAAACGGTAATGATTTGGATTATGATTAAAAACTATACAGATGAGCCCTATTTAGAGCACTCTGCTCCAAAAAAAATATTAATGTAGCTTCAATAGTTCTCGAGTTACAGGCCTTTGAAAACGTGCTTGCTGGCGTCGCGTCCCGTCAGCAAGCCCATTTGGAGCGTGGAAACTACTGAACGGAGAGTCGTCAAAAATATCTCAAATCGTAGCTTAGAATGAGATAACTATGCTCCAAATAGATCAAAATCCTAGGTTCTACGGTTTTCGCGCTATTAGCGAAAAACACTTCGGCCGCCAAAATTTGTCGATTTTCACAACCGCGCGACGTTGCCGTTCCGTGCATTTTAGAGTATTATCCTGTGAAGCGTTCATTGCTTGTTGCATGCTCCAATTTATTTACTTGACTGTAGAGGTGCTCCATTTTTGCTCTAAATTCTGATATATTGAAAATACACCTAGCTCGATTGGGCTTTCTGGGGGGACGCACATCCTAAAATCACGGTCCCCTGCATCCATCTCTTACCAGATTGTCACTCCATCTAGTGACGTGGGGAGGGGGGGGGGGGCTACGGTAATAGTTTTTACTTTGATTTTGCTAACCGTTTGAAATTAATCACATCACCAATGGAAGTTAACGGTGACATCAGCGATGTACAGGTACAAAATTACGATTGATACGGACAATAACGTTCTTCGAGATATGCCTGACCAATTGACAGCATTGTTTTTGATATTAGCCATATCAAAAACAATGCTGTTTATTTATTAAAGTTTATTTTGACATTTTATTTTAACGTGGAATTGTGAAAACGATTTAACCTCCTTGTTTAGTGCTTCAGAACTTTTGTTGATTTTGCTTAAAATACGGAGATGTAACATTTCGTTTTTAACATGGTGGTCTTAACATTTTGTCTATAAAACTGACTTGTCGAAGTTACCACAATAGTGATGCGATGACGTGACGGTAAACTTGACATGTTTTGTTACAACCAAGGGTTGTAACTTTCAACCTATATTTTTAACCTGTTCTGTACCTGACATTCTATGTATGCCATTTAGACCAATTTTACCAAATGAGTTGTCAATCGATTCATCTTTATCAAAAGTTAAGGAAAAGAGATATCTGTATTATTTTTACTGAGTAATAATAAAAAAAGTCTATATTTCTCATTTTTTTAACTTAGTGTGTTGATGTTAATTTGCACCCAAATAACTGTCATCTTAATGATAATGGAATGTTTTGCTATTTTGGGAAAACAATATTTATAACAATATTTATTTGGTTATAATTATTCTTTTAACTGATCGTAATATAATGTTTTTGAAACTAAAAAAAAATTATGCTTGTTAAAAATTATTACGGCAAGCTTTATTTATGATCTAAATTATAGATTTAAGCCTATTTTCACTTATTTGGCTTTTTAATTTTAGAGGAGAGTATTTTTGTTTGATATATTTTAGATTTTTGTCTAAGAAATTATTGTGAAGAGATTTAAATAAAAGAATTAAGTACGTGATCAAAATTTTTTGACAACCCTGACACATTTTCAAGTTTGTATGAAAAATTGAAAAATGCGAGGGCAAATTTGCCACAAGCGTAAATTTTGCTATTTTCATTACAATTAAAGAAGCAAATCATAAATCTGAGTATTGTGTATTATATTATGGGGTAAACTTTCCTTCAAGTCAAATCCTATTATTTTCATTATAAGCCCTGATGGCAAAGTTGCCACAAAGTGAGGTAAACTTTGCCATTATTTTATTTTGTCTATTTAATGTTGTTACTTGTTTAAATCACTGATAAATACGAAATCTATGAAGAATATAGTGCCACTTTTAACTTGGACGCCCAGTCTAAGAGTACCTTTTATGTTAGAAAATTCGCCCTAAACTATTAAGTCGTTCCGAAAATGGCAAAGTTTCCAGGTTTCAAGGTAGTATATTTGTAGCAGGAATGGGTCCTATATCCTATTAAAAAAATGGAGCCTTATGCGGAAAAGTACCACCTTTTGCTCGGTACTACGTTTATTCAAATTCAGAAAATTGGTGTTACGAACGCCGATTTAAAGTTTGGCGATTAATTGGCGAAAAATTAGAAGTCTACGTCTGAACGTATACCACATCTGGCTGTACACTTGCATAATGCTGATGATGGACGGTGGAAACGATCTGGCATATTTATAACTAACTCATCGACGCTTTAAAATAAAATGAAGGATATGAATTATCATCAATGCTATAAAAACACTAATTAATATTCCCAGACAGTAACGCGTGCACAATGGGCGAGGGCTTCCACAAGATATGCATCATTCAAGTTGAAATATTAGTTATTATTGTATGAATAAATTGATTTTACGACCTGCTTGTTGCTTGCAGTGGCGGTAGAATATCTATTACCCTATATCGTCTCGTAAGAGGCGACATGGTATTCTCACCAGCGTAAAATAGCAGCTTAATGATGCTGTGTTTCGAATGGGCGAGTGTAGAGAACTGGAGCCCTTTTTACCTGATACGAGCCATTCCATTTTTGTTCTCAGGGATGAGTTTGATTTTTTTTACACGAGAAAGGTTACAAACGAGCACACAGTCCACTTCATGGTTAGTGGTTGTTGTGACCCATAGACATCTATCCTCGATTACGAAATGCAAATGCGTTATCAGCCGTGAGGACTAAGATGAAATGCCTCAGTATTCATTCATTCATTCCAGTCATTCCAGCAAAAAAGGTCTCCGGTTCTCTACACTCACCATACGAAACACAGCAGCATAAAGCTATTTTACGCTGGTATTCTGCGAGAGCGTGGTCTTTCCCCGGTCGAGCCGACCCATTTGTGCTACAGCTATAATACTAATAAAGCTGCAGTATGGCTCTACCACGTAAAAAATCGATCATGTTGATTCTTAAAGATAAATGTAGATGTCTATGGGCCACATCATCCACTTACCATCAGGTAGACCGTGTGCTCATTCTTCACTCTTATTCTATAAAAAACAGGAGACGGGCAGCAGCGCCTTCTGGATTACAACTAAAAATATAAACTGCAGTTGCCAACCTGCTTGCCAAGCGCGACATCTATGGCAATCATTCCACTTGTACCAATCTATGGAGAGAGATCTATGTTCAGCAGTGGACTTATAAAATACTGAAACGGTAACGTGGGTTGTTAGGCTGCACGAGCACTAGAAAATGAATATTGTCCAAGTGAGATTTGAACATGGCGACACATTTACTCAGATAGTTGGCGCTATGACGTCAGAGTGCCGACAATCATTAACGCGCGATGCCCTTAGCGTTTTTAAATTGTTTTATAAATAGTACTAGCTTGCCAGGTAGACGTTGTTCTGCCCTTTTCGACCACCCTTATCACGTCCTATTAAAAATCCTTAAATTAGCAAAAAAATTGTGGGTCACTCTTGGGCAAAATACTATCCTATCTCTCAAGTTGGACCAAACTGCACACGGTGTGCAAATTTGATTAAAATCGGTTAAGTAGTTTAGGAGTCCATCGCGGACTAACAACGTGACAAGTAATATATATATATATATATATATATATATATATATATATATATATATATATATATTAAGATATATAAATATTGGATATGTTAGGAAATGATGCAATTACACCATAAACAAAAACTTTCTATTTTTATTTTTGGGGTAATAAGGCTTATTTTATAATACTGTTTTTATTTTAAAATTATATTATGTTTAAGTTATAGTCAAAAATCTGATATACCAGGCTTAAAACATTCTAAAACCTCAATTGACTTATTGTCGATCTTTAATGCGCAAACGTAACACATCTGGGAAACTATCTACTACGCCCAGAAGAAGTAAAATTGCTCACAGCTTAGCAACTCCTATTCATTGAATACATAGGGCTTAGCAGTGAACAATAGTCATAGCAGCGATCACAATAGATATTTTAGGTCACAGTGATACTGGTCTTTCTAGACCTGCATAACTGCTCGCACAATAAAAAAACTATGCAGTCTGAATCTATGGTTTTACAAAAGGTGTCGTATTGTTTGAAAAATTTGTCAGAATTTTGAAACAGTACCGAACTTTTTCATCTGCTCTAATAACAGATAGATCCAACGTTTAAGCCAGCCCGATCCCGAAGAAAGATAATATTATTTGTGTAAGAAGCCGTAGGTGAGACACAAACTGATCCTCAAGAATTGTTAAAAATGAACGTTTTTTACCCTGTGATCGATACAATTAAAAGTGCATTGGTTACTTGACTTAAACTATCAAATTTCTATGATACATGTTTATTTTTACACAAAATGAAAACAATTCCTGAAAGGTCAAAAAGCCTGTGTTGATTTGCAAATAAGTTGAACAGATGGGCATAATGTGATTTGTCTAATTGTAAATTGGTTCAGGAGCTTGAGCTTGAACCCATTATTTAAATATCTTCAATCAGCAGAGCCACATTAAATTCTCACTTATTAAAAATAATGATTGGCAGGATATTTTTCCCAAATGTGTAGACAGTACTTCGTATCTTGCTGACTATACCTGTACTACAACTACGAAAACGAAGTTTTAATACATTAAAACATTTAAAAATTAACGTACGTTTCTATTATGTATCAGGAAAGGCTATCATATCTTGGAATCTTTTCCATAGGCAATTCGATTGCCCAGTAGTTAAATTATTTCGAATTAATAGAAAAATTGCAAGCGCATATTATATTTACCAGAAAGTGGCCATCTAGGCTTTTCAATAAGTTTGTTGTTGGTAATTTTTTTATCTTTTTTAACACCGCTGAACAACAGTTTAAATAAAAGTTGTCAAACAAAATTATTAACTCTTATTATGAGAAAGTACCCGGTTGACCGAGCTTTGCTCGGTATTTTTCACTCGGTTTTTTTTAATTCGTGTGTTTTGGAAATTATATTTAGATACAAATTACATACTGATGAAATACGAATAATATTTTTTGATCTTAGCGACATAATAGAAAAAACTGAACTGGTTATTTGAATAAAAAATCATGAGTGCAATTAGTTTAATTTAAAAAATAATAAAAAAAGGGCTCGACAAAATAGATTTTCTCAAAAAAGAAAGGAACTTGAAAAAAAATTAAAAAAGTCGGTCGGTCGGTTGGTCTGGGCTTAAACCATGGTATTACGGTTTTGTGACCGCCCAATATACCAATTAAGCTATTTGTAATCATTAATAAACTGTCAATATTTACCTTCTTATTCTAACGATATTGTAGCAGTTTTTCATTGCCTAAAAACACGGACAAAAAGACATTTTCTAAACATAAATCCTAGCTAGATCGATTTAATGCCCCCGAAACTCCCTGCACACAAAATTTTATGTATATATATATATATATATATATATATATATATATATATATATATATACAAGAATTGCTCGTTTAAAGGTAAAGGATAATGTTAACAACTAGTCACCGCAGCAAGGTAAGCATAGTGGCGTTGTCGAGCGCAACAGAGCAGTGCGAGCGGAATAGACAACATTTCTTTAACGCGAATAAGCAGAACAACTGCTGTGCAGCACAAGACGCAACTGTGCTTGCCCCGCATATTTGATAAGTCTAATACCATTTAAAATCACGAAAAATTAACTGCATAGTATAGGAACACTAAGGTTTTGTATTTAGAGGGGCGCCACTCTGAGACCTCGCACCACTAAAAAATTTTGCTAGGGCCTCCACTGCTATCGAGGATGCGCGCTCACGTTGCAACAACTTAAATTATTACGGTGCAATCTTACTCCTATGTCCCACCCACTTTAAGATGTGTTGCGCGCCATAATTAATGCCAATAGCAACCATCTTGGATAGAGTAACAGAACTAGGAGAGATTTCTAGAAAATTCCTTACTAGACCTTTCTACACCCAGTCGGTCAGGCTTGGTATGCACTCGAATATTCTAGATGTTTCAGTAGAAAACGTCCTATATAAGACTGGTATTGACCGCGACCCGGGTTAGTATTGAATTGGCAATTCAAGCGAATACTTCGAAGAGATATAACTGCGAACTAAAGTGATTATCGTGATTGATTATTAGTGTTTTAAGTTGTAATTGGTGTTCGGTGATTAAAGTGTCTACTATGGTAATTCAATAGCAGTTTTTATTGCTACAAACCCCAAGCTCATAAACTTAGTAATAACGATAAGGCTGCATGGTCCTTTTTCGTCTTGAATGACGAACCGTAACAATAAACAATATTTATTTGCACAATACACACATTGAGATATTGTTACAAGGTTTTCCTGCATACATTATATACTCATATTACACTACGATCTAAGTATTCACAATAACAATAACGATACAATAAAATCCTTTTTACAGAATATATTACATGTTGCAGCCGCAATTAAGTTATCGTTTTTTTTTTTTTCGGAAACAAGTCGTTATCGGTAATGATAACAACAAGGACATGGGTGCATTTTAAAGCGCTTATCACGCTTTAAGTCTAAAAACATCCATAGTTATTCACCAACGAACAAGTGATATATTTAATACGATTTTTTCATTCATTCATTAGCTTATACAAAGTCCACTGCTGAGGCCACTCCATACTATTGCCTCTTAGAATATGAGGACTAACAATATTATTTATTTGATATAATATTTATTATTTCCTGTTGTTTGTCAGGATGATGGTGTTGATCAACTCTAGTTTTATTTCTCTCTGCCGCCTTTAACGACATCCACGGGACGACATGGATTTTTAGGATAGGATATTTTTTATACGTGGTAGAGTCACGCTGCAGCTATATTATGGTTGTAGCACGAATGGGTCTGTTCGACCGGGGAAGGACCACGCTCTCACAGAATACCAGCGTAAATACTGCTGTGTTTCGTATGGTGTGTAGAGATCCGGAGACGCTTCAGTTTTGATTTTTAATCGAGAATAAATGTAGATGTCTATGGGTCACAGCATCCACTTATCATGATATGGACTACGTGCTCGTTTGTCACACTTATTCTATAAAAAAAGATGAAATTGATTTTGACCACATATAACTAATGAAATTATGGTAGGAATCGTAGTTGGCTTTTTCATATAAATAATAATGTCCTCCAGACAGAGTTTCGGTCACGGCGGCCAGCCTCAACGGAGACTATCCATCGGCGCAGGACAGGATTACAGTGCCAGAGTGTATGCGCAAGCACAGGTGCACTCTCTATTCCCTCACTCTCATAGTTCGATGAGACGGTAATCCGACACGACCGGAGGGATCAGACGCAGGACCTACGGCTTTACGTGCTTGCCGAGGTACGGGGGTAAAATACCTCTAACTTCCTCCGGGCTGCTACTCAGAATTTCGTGTTAGTAACTGATATTGAGCTGATTTTCAAAAACTCAATAACTGATTTTCGACCGACCCGGGATTTGAACCCAGGCTCTCATGATCAGCAACAACCTTTTCGACCACTAGACCGACGAGGCAGTCATTTCATATAAGTAAAAGTAAAGTAAAGTTACAGCCTATATACGTCCCACTGCTTTTAGGGTTTTAGGGCAAGGAAGTGTCCACCGCGCTGCCCCAGTGCGTGTTGGCGAACTTCACATGTCTTCGAAATATTTTTTTTCTTATTTCTCATAAATGAAGGTTCCTCACGATGTTTTCCTTCACCGCCGAGCACGTGGTAAATCAGCACTTGAAATTGAAATTAACAATTTCATTGGTGCCGGCGGGGATCGAACCCGGTTGTATTGTATTCATATAAGTAATATCTACATAATATATCTAATAAGCGATTCCTGTCAGGGTTACACAATCGCACGGGCAGTTTTAATTGAAAAGGGGCTACTCCGAAAGCATATTTTCAATAAAATAATATCAACAAATATATTTTATTAAGCGCAACAAAAGCATCGTAGTACAAGTGAAATAAGTAATAAATTAGATTTACGTCGAGCCGTCGCGGTTATTAAGGAAGGAAATTTAATTGCACGTCGCGTCGCGCCGACTTGATGTTACAAAGATTTAATAAATTTTATACTAGATTATTCAAATGCGTGTAAAGTGCCGCGATAACTCAGTTGTTAGTCTTTTTAGGGTTCCGTAGTCAACTAGGAACCCTTATAGTTTCGCCATGTCTGTCTGTCCGTCTGTCCGTCCTCGCTTAATCTCTGTGACCGTTAGCACTAGAAAGCTGAAATTTGCTACCAATATGTGTATCAATCACGCCGACAAAGTGGTAAAATAAAAATTGGAAAAAAATGTTTTATTAGGGTAGCCCCCCTATATGTAAAGTGGGAAGTGATTTTTTTTTAATTTCAACCCTAACGTGTGATATATTGTTGAAAAGGTATTTAAAAATGAATAGGGGTTTACTAAAATCATTTTTTGATAATGTCAATGATTTCGGAAATAATCGCTCCAAAAGTAAAAAACAATGTGTCCCCCCCCTCCAACTTTTGAACCATAAGTTTAGAAAATATGAAAAAAATCTGAAAAGTAGAACTTTATAAGGACTTTCTAGGAAAATTATTTTGAACTTGGATGAAAACAACAGTACCCACTACCGGGAGCAGTTGCAGGAGCGCGGAGCGCTGCTGGAGCGCGAACATAATGGATACCCACCTTTAAACTGTGGGAACACTTATTGTGACGGACGGGAAACTACGGAACCCTACACTGAGCGTGGCCCGACACGCTCTTGGCCGGTTTTTTTTAAATTTGAGTGACAAAGAAACTAAAGTGTAAAACATTTTACAGATTACATGTTGGAGCGTGTGGGCAGAAATTTCATGACATAATTCCTCCCTCTCAGTTCACAATTGGATAACCAGATGCTCGGCCTGTCTTTTTTATGGAATAAGGGTGACAAATGGGCACACAGATTAGGTGGAAGGAAGTGAATTCTGTGGCCTAAATACATCTACATCTAACTTCGATTGAGAATAGGAATGCAGATGCGGTGGCCAGACCGGGCCGGTCCCTAGTAAAAAATAAATTATTAAAATAAAATATATAATCGAATCGATTTTCCATCTATTACAACCTAATAAGGTCTAGTTCTTATACGTGGTAGAGCCATGCTGCAGCTATATTATGGTTGTAGCTTGAATGGACCGGCTCGACCTGGGAAGGACCACACTCTCACAGAATACCAGTGTAAAATAGCAGCTCAATGTTGCTGTGTAGATGTGTTGTTACCTTCTAGAACTACGATGGAATACATCATTATCTGTAAAAAAAGGTAAACTAAGGATCAAAATGCAAATGCGTTGTCACCCCTGAGAACTAAGATGGAATGCCTTGATTCCAGTAAAAATGGTCTCCGGTTCTCTACACTCACCATACGAAACGCAGCAGCATTAAGTCGTGACTGGCAGATCTGACTTCTCTAAGGCTGACATAACAGTCCATGAGCTACCACCAGCTTATCATTATATTATAAACTATTAACGCAATGCATTTATTCTCGTGTCATTGACTTACGATAAGCAATCGGACCACATAGTATGAATCATTTCCTCATAGCATTATTTCATAATATTAATACAAAGTATTTATTTTTATTAATCCGATGTCACAAGCAAACTGTCCACCCGATAGTAAGACGTTACTGTCATAGAATACTACAATACACAATAGAATGGCTGTCAACCTTATTTTGTACCGAGGTTCGGCGTCGCCGGGAGCACACATACAAGCAATTACGTCGTATATCAGTTAATCACTACTACGAACCCGATTCGCTGAGTTGACAGACGGATTTTAATACATATTTATTTGTAAATAGCGTGCAATTTGGCATTTTCTAAATAATTTGCATGCGAAATTTGGAAAGGATTGTAACGTCAAAACACATCTCGTGTTAACATTTATATGTGTGAATTGACGTGTTGTGGCATTTTAGTGGCTACACGGGCTCCGCCCACACCCACGTTCTATTATGTATGTATTATAGTATTCTATGGTTACTGCAGTCCTCGGACACCTTCAACCACCTTCAAACAAATAAGGCTACAGATGTGTTGTCACCTCCGAGGACTAAGACAGAATGCCTTACAGCGTATAATTGTGTTTTTTTTATAGTATAGGGTGACAAACGAGCACACAGTCCACCTGATGGTAAGTGGATGCTGTGGCCCATATACACCCACATTTATCCTAAACTAAGGATCAAAATGCAAATGCGTTGTCACCCCTGAGAACTAAGATGGAATGCCTTGATTCCAGTAAAAATGGTCTCCGGTTCTCTACACTCACCATACGAAACGCAGCAGCATTGAGCTACTATTTTACGCTTTCACGCTAAAGAAGCGATCGAGCGGAACCAGGGCTCCAAAGTCTTTGCCAGAGATCTGTCTGCCAGAAAGAGCCAACTGTCAAGGCTGAAGACAGAGTGTGGCAGCATCGTTTCCTGGACACCTGAGATTTTGAGTAAAATTGAGAGGTTCTATGGGCAGCTGTACACATCATCGTTGGAGCCACACGCAAGTGTGAGTAACGATCCAAGAGCAAGTCTTATTCGACACTATTCCGATGATATCCCGGACGTCAGTCTGAGCGAGATTATAATGGCTCTCCAGCACCTTAAAAACGGCAGGGCCCCAGGTGAGAATGGAATTACAGCGGAGCTTCTGAAAGCGGGTGGAACACCGGTACTTGAAGTGCTTCAGAAGCTCTTCAATTCCGTCCTCCATGGTGGCACTACTCCGGAGGCGTGGAGCAGAAGTGCGGTGGTCTTGTTCTTTAAGAAAGGCGACAACGCTCTCTTGAAGAACTACAGACCGATTTCTCTTCTGAGCCGCGTCTACGTGCTGTCTTCTAGAGTCATTACGAATCGTCTCGCACGCAGACTCGACGACTTCCAGCCTCCCGAACAAGCCGGTTTCCGAAAAGGCTTCAGTACCATAGACCACATACATACCCTGCGGCAGATTGTACAGAAGACCGAAGAGTACAATCTGCCACTTTGCCTGGCGTATTTGGACTATGAGAAAGCCTTCGATTCCGTCGAAATTTGGGCGGTGCTACAGTTCCTTCAGCGGTGCCAAGTTGACTATCCGTATATCGAAGTACTGAAGTGTTTGTACAGTAGAGCTACGATGGCTATCCGAGTACAGAACCAGAGTTCGAAACCTATCCAACCGCAGAGGTGTAAGACAGGGTGACGTTATATCCCCGAAACACTTCACCGCTGCATTGGAATACGTTTTCAACTTACTGGACTGGAAAGGATACGGTATTAACATCAATGGCGAGTACATCACTCACCTTAGATTTGCCGACGATATAGTCCTTATGGCAGAATCGCTGGAGGACCTAAGCACTATGATCAATGACCTCAATGGTGTCTCCCAACGGATAGGTCTTAAGATGAACATGGACAAAACAAAGATCATGTTTAATGTCCATGTCACACCTATGCCGGTAGTTGCTGGGAGCACTATTCTCGAAGTTGTTACGAGTACGTTTACCTGGGACAAATAGTCCGACTAGGTAAGTCCAACTTCGACCGAGAGGTCAATCGACAGATTCAATTCATTCAATTCATTCGGCTGAGCAGCGTTCGGGAAATTACGACACATCTTCTCGTCAGGTATACCTCAATCTCTGAAAACTAGATTGTACAACCAGTGCGTGTTGCCAGTGATGACTTACGGATCTGAGACGTGGTCCTTCACTGCTGGCCGTATGAGGATGCTCAAGGTCGCTCAGCGAGCTATGAAGAGGGCTTTGCTCGGAGTTTCTCTGCGTGATAGACTCAGAAATGAGGATATCCGCAGTAAAACCAGAGTGACCGACATAGCCCAACGGATTAGTAAGCTGAAGTGGCAATGGGCCGGCCATATAGCTCGAAGAACCGATAACCGATGGGGAAGAAAGGTTCTCGAGTGGCAGCCTCGTACCGGTAGGCGTAGTGTAGGGCGTCCCCTCACTAGATGGAGTGACGACCTGGTAAGATATGCAGGAAGTCGATGGATGCAGGTGGCTCAGGACCGTGCTTTGTGGCAATACTTGGGGGAGGCCTATGTTCAGCAGTGGACTTGTGAAGGGCTGTAATGATGATGAATAATGATATATATATATATATATATATATATTTTGGCAGCAGAAGCAGGTGGAACCTGCCCAGGTGGTGTTCTAGGCAGAAATTGAATGCTATCTAGTAAGCGTCGCTTACCAAGTATCGCTTATTTAACTTGCCAGTAGGAAGTTATTGTAATGGGTCCGATTTTGCAAATTGGTTATCTTAACATATCTCCACCTTTCAAGGTCTTTAGAGCAGAATAGTATGGATTTTAAAAGGATGATCGTGTTTGCGCAGGTACGTATGTATGTATGTTCGGATTCAATTTTCGCCTCGTGCATCTCGAGAACAAAGAGTGATATTGACATGGGACCAGTTTAATTTAACGCATAATTATGTAACTTAGACCTCATAAAATTTTGTCTTTCAAGTCGTTTTTTGTGCCGAATGAAAAATTGTATAAAATATAAAAACATATGATATTTTTTTATTCTTTCCATTGGGAAGTTAGTCGTGTGGACCGTTCGGGTCGCACTAAGACCGCTTATTAACATGGGGAACAGTGTCAATTAGCTTTGTTATATTGTAAGGTGCAAAATGTCTAGTATTGCAACTGACAATCTGCTGCAAATACTGTCTACATTGGTTAAGAATAAATGCCTCACAATATTTATTTGTTCATAGATGAAATTTAATACGAGATGTATTAAATTTCCATTTACAAAACCAATATTATTATAAATTACTGGTTTACATACAGTAATATATAACTCAATTTTTATATATACCACTCATAAAATTTAAATAATTTTATAACATAAACTGTTACCACATGTCGGATGGCGAAGGAAAACATCATGAGGAAACCTGCATATAAGTGAAAAAAAAACTTTCAAAGACATGTGAGGTACGCCAAATACGCAATGGGACAGCGCGGCAGACATTTGCATGCCCTAAAATCTTCTCAGAAGTGTGAGGAGGCCTGTGCCCAGAAGTGGTACGTGTATAAGCTGTAAAACTTAACATAAACTGGCCCAGCCGACACTGTTCTGCCCTTTTCGGTAGTGTGATGAGTTTTACTCCAAATTCACATTTGTTACATTGTAAATATAAAATATTAATAACTTGACCATATAGACCTATGCGGTCAAGATTTTGTAATTTTCTTTTTGATCACTAAGCCAATGTCAGTCTTTTTTCCCATAACTATATATGTATATTGTTAATAACTTGACTATAGGATAGGGCCTAACACGGATATGAACCACAGCCTTGATAAGAAAAAAGTTGTGAATAATATTGTTACGCGCCTTAGTCGACGGCACTAGCGCCATCTAGTCTCGAACCGAAGAACTAAACTTCTAGAAGTTGAAACTCGAACTCTCGGTACCTTGCGCGTGTTTACTTGAATATTCTGGATATTTCAGTGCTAATTTATATTTATAGGCGCTGCAAGATGCGATCGGGGACGTATTGAAGTTGGCGAGACAAGCGAAGCTTCGGAGCGGAATAAAGTGAATCAGTGTGATAAATTTTTAGTGTTTTTAACTTTAATTAGTGTAAAGTGAATTAAAGTGTTAATTTAGGTAATTCTATCGGCAATTTTTATTGTCACGAACCTCAAGCTCGTAACAATATGACTTCAACCGGTCAAGTGGTTTTGAATTTACAACATCGTTATTCGCTAATAGACACACCATTTATTGTACATAGGTATAGATATATGTCGATGTCAACAGACACTAAAAAAGGAATGCACTTTACAATAATTCTGTTCAGCTGATAACTTCTACAATGGAAGTTGAAAAAAATTGGCTTACCCAGATTATACATACTTTATTTATTTAAAAAGTTACATGTAACACCTTAAGGTAAAGGGTACATATGGTGGACTGAATGTCATGTGGCGTTATATGCCAGTGAACTTCAGGTTACATAGCAAATACATACACAAGACATTTAACTATAATATATATACTACTCTGTGTAAAAAGTATCGGGAATATGTCAATAAAAAGACCCGCGTAAAAGAGGTCGTTCTAATTTTTTTACTGCATGTTGGTAGCACTGTACTGATTTAGCGCGCAAAGTTTGAGCGGGATCTGTCATTTAATTTGTTTAAACTACACTTTTTGTTGGTCATAGTTTTGAGTTCTCGGCGATTTTTACAATGGAAAATATTGTTGAACAAAGAGTGTGCCTTAAATTTTGTGTTTCGAATGATATTTCACGTGGTGAATCACTAAAAATGTTGCGAAATACCTACGGCGAATCGTGTATATCGAAAACAAGGGCTTATGAATGGTATAAGGCTTTTAAAGAAGGCCGAGAAGTAGCAGTAGACTTGCCTCGTTCTGGTAGACCTTCAACCGCTACGACCAAAGAAAACATCGACAAAATCAAGAAGCTAGTGCTCGAAAATCGACGTATGAGTCTGGGAGAGTTGGCTAGTGAGGTGAACATATCTTTTAAGTCCGTCCACAACATTCTCATTGACATTTTAGGCATGAAACGCGTCGCCGCTCGACTAGTTCCAAAAGAGCTCAATTTTGTTCAAAGAGCGCAGCGAAAGCATGTCGCTGAAGACATGGTTTCCCGAGCTTCTACGGATCCGACCTTTATGAAACGTATAATAACTGGCGACGAGACATGGGTTTATGAGTACGACATGCAAACAAGCCAACAGTCTTCAGAATGGCGTCTCGAAAACGAGCCGAAACCCAAAAAACCGCGGCAAAGTCGCTCCAAAGTCAAGGTGATGCTGACAGTTTTTTTTGACTACCGTGGTGTGGTTCACTCCGAATTCCTTCCAAAGGGAGAAACAGTGAACAAAGAATATTATTTAGGCGTCATGAAGCGTTTGCGTGAGAGTATCCGCTGAAAACGTTCAGATTTGTGGCAACACAACTATGGATGCTGCACCATGATAATGCACCATCACACACAGCCATTATAGTGAAAGAGTTTTTAGCGAAAAATTCAACAAAAGTTCTCGACCAAGCACCGTATTCACCTGATATGGCTCCGTCTGACTTTTTTTTATTTCCCAAGTTAAAATTACCACTTCGAGGAAAACGTTTTGAGTCGATAGAAGCCATAACAAAAAATTCGCTGAATGAGCTAAAGGCCATACCGCAAATAGCCTATGAAAAATGTATGGAAGACTGGGTGAAGCGTTGCAGAGATGTTGTATTGCAAGCGATGGGGCCTACTTTGAAGGCGATAAAATAAATTTAGATGAATAATTTGTATTTTTTGTTTTATTGACAAATTCCCGATATTTAGTACACAGAAGGTACATAGTTAAATATATGTACATATACTAAACTATATATATATATATATATATATATATATATATATATATATATATATATATATATATATATATATATATATATAGTTAAGTTTAGTTAATGCATGTGTATGTATTTTTTTATTGTTTGCGCAATCTAACTTGGCCGGGCTGAAGTTAGTCACACGAGGCTGCGCAGATAGTTTTTAGGAACAAAATGGTAACAAGAGGTGTGGGAGGGTGATCAATAGCTAAAACTAGAGATGCGATCACGCATATTGCGCGGTTACAATAACCACAAATTAAAAAATGTTACGGAAAATGTTGATCCGATTTAAATGAGCCAATCAGAGCACATCAAACGATAAGGTAAACGATCGGATTGGCTGAAAGCAGCCGCGACGTTGCCGTTTCGTATCTTTGGCGGTACAAGCTACTGATTAAATGCATGTTCAATACAATAATGCAGTCAGGGTGCTGTTGGGTCTGCCTCATTATTGTAATGCGCCGGGTATGTTCGAGAATGCGCGTGTGGATTGTTTCTACACCACCATGCGTAAACGATGCACATCCGTGGTGCGCAGGGTGCGGACCAGTTCCAATGGTATCCTGAGGGCATTTTCTGACAGGTTTGAAGTCAGTACCCGAACCATGGTCATATGGTGCACGTGCTGACTAATCGGGCCTGTCTTAAATAGTTTTAAAATTAGGTAAATAGTTTTAAGTTTTACTAACATTAGTTTTAAGAATTGTATTATTACTAACATCTATGATCCTTGTGGTCGAAATAAACGACATTTTTTAACGTATAACTCAACAACTCGACAACGCCCCTTCTTGTAGCGGAAGTGCTGACAACGGCGACATAAGGTATTTGTTTGAGTGCATGCTTGTGTGTGTGTGTGTGTGTGTGTGTGTGTGTGTGTGTGTGTGTGTGTGTGTGTGTGTGTGTGTGTGTGTGTGTGTGTGTGTGTGTGTGTATGTGTGTGTGCACTCGCGCGCGGGTGTGAGAGTGTGTGTGCGTGCGCGTGTGTGCGACAGTGTGCGTGTATTTGTGCGGTTGTCTGCTTGTGTTTGCGCGCACGTGTGTGTGTGTGTGTGTGTGTGTGTGTTTACCATAAACCAGTTAACATGTTTTCTACATCTTCATATAAAGATTTTTAAGGCCGCGTTTACAACATTGATAGGTATAGAATCGAAATATTACAATAAAAATGAATCAAATGTTCCTCATACTGTGTAGAGAGATATATTAATGTTATCTAAATGGAGATGTTTATTAATAGCTACTTAATAAATAAATTTTCCTCTATTTGTTTTCATAGACTATAATACATGTTGGTAATAACCAAAACCATGTTATGGATGAAACTATTAAAACAATTAATTTTTTATACCTACATTTTTGGAAAATTTCTAATAAGCACTTTACTTAGAGTAATGGATATTTCCAGTAGATTTAAGTACTTATTTCCTTCAATCATAAAGGGAGAGGATTAATAATGGAATTAAATATATAACTTTTAGAAGTTTTAAATTCAAATCAAAATGTGCATCATCATCAATGCATTTTTGTATAGGATAATTATCAATACATATATAAAAAACATTCAAAGTACAAAAGAAGTTTTATACATGGTAGAGCCATGCTGCAGTTATATCAGTAGTTTAGTTGTAGAACGAATGGGTTGGCTGGACTGGGGAAGGACCACGCTCTCACAGAACACCAGCGTAAAATAGTACCTTAATGCTGCTGTGTTTCGTATGGTGAGTGTAGAAACCGGAGACCCTTTTTACTGGAAACGAGGCATTCCATGTTAGTCCTCACGGGTGACAACGCATCTGCATTTTGATTTGTAATAGATGATAGATGTAGATGTCTATGGGCCGCAGAAACCACTTACCATCAAGTGGACTGTGTGCTCATTTGTCACCCTATCCTATAAAAAAAGTAATTCTTATTGAAAGTAATTTTATGCTTCCACTAGTAGTACATATAAAGCCTCTATCCTTAGAAGTAAGCAAGAAATGTAAAAACATGTCTAGTTTTCATTGCAATATATTTGGATATTTTTCTTATTGTAAAATTATAGCTTATATACTCCCACCCTCGGGCCCAGGCCTCCTCTCAATCCTAAGAGCATTTTAGAGCAAGAGAGTGTCCAATGCGCTGTCCCAAAGCTTCTTGATATGGACTTCAAATTTGGAATGACCATTTTATTGGTGGTCGGGGATTGAACCCGGGTTGCTCACATGGGGTGAATTTTAGAACGAGCAGCGACCTCTGCTGGCCAGCGTTCTCAGTCTCTCGTTCAGTGGCTGTTGAGTCTGCAGAGCCTGCCATACATTAACCACGAGAACCAGAAATTTATTTGCGCACCCATATAAAAAAAATGAATTCAATATTTTTTTTCTTATTTAATGATATGTTCTTAAAACATTGAAAATAAAACTCAGTATAAAATAAAAAATGAAACTTGAGAATAATTTTGTATTATTATGATGTGAAAATTAAAATAAAACATATACATACATAAACACTCACGCCTGTCACCCGGAGGGGTAGGCAGAGACTACGGACTTTCATTTGGTATGATCCTGACACACCTCTCTCACCTCCTCCACATTCATATACCTACGTATACATGCTCGTCGGTTAAGGGTACTCCTAATTTGGACCATTTTCACTATATTGCGGATTTGGTCGATAAACTTTCACCTAGGACATCCCTTTCTGACTCTTCCATTCACTTCTGCAACATAAATTTGCTTTGGCACTCTTTCCTCATTCATTCTTTCTACATGACCAAACCACAGAAGCATTCCTTCCTTAATCCTGGTCACAGCATCATCTTGCAAGCCAGTCTTTGAAATTAAAATAAGCATTTAAAATAAAAATATAAATTTACATTACGAATTAATTGACATCACATCATCATTGGCCACAGACTGCTACAAATTACAGTCAAAAAAGTCAAAGAAAATGTAAGCATTATCAAATAATTTAACATTTTGATATTTTTCCTAGTGTTATATTTTATTTCAGTTCCTTTCATAGAAAGAAATATTGTAAACATAATATCAAGAGATCAGAACAATTATTGTAGAAGATTTCAATTGTTTATTTAAGTTTTTTTTATAGGAGAGGGGGCAAATGAGCATATGGCTCACCTGATGGTACACCTCCTAGATTAAAAACATTATCAAAATCAAGTACCAGATGTCTATAGCCAACCCCTGGTTTCTGGAAAGACAGCAAGCATTGTGTGCGACCAGACCCAAGCGGCTCTCCATATTGTAGAGAGATGGTGCAGGGAATATGACCTAACTGTTAAACCAAAGAAAATGGTTCTAGTAAGGTTCACACAAAAACGAATACTGAATAACTATCATCTCCCAAGTATTTTCAACACAAAACTCCAACTATCCTCCGAGGTAAAATACTTAGGTCTTACCTTGGACAGTAAACTTAACTGGAATAAACACATAGAAAACAAATTTAACAAAGCTAGTTTAACTTTCTGGCAATGCAGAAACATGATAGGCAAATGATGGGGTTTGACGCCAAAAATTATACTGTGGCTGTACAGAACTATAATTCAGCCCATGATCACATATGGCTCTCTTTTATGGTGAACCAAAACTAACGAAGCCACCACTATACGAAAGCTTCAGGGTTACCAGAGATTGGCTTATATGGCTGAACTACACCAACAGCAGCTTTAGAGTTTATACTGGAGCTAACACCACTTCATCTACATATACAACAAGAAGCAACTTTAGCTGCCATTAGACTCAAGACCCTAAATCTTTTAAGTAAGAGTAGAGTCCCTCATACAGGTATAATTGACAGAATATACTCAAAAATTCCTATCTTACAAGCCAAGTATGATTGGATTCCAAAACAATTTGTATTTGATAAGATGTATAGGATACAATTGAAGGAAACTGACCAGCTGGAAGGATTGGGACCAAAAGAGCTCAGAGTTTGCACAGATGGTTCTAAGACAAATGAAGGTGTGGGGTCTGAGGCTTTCTCTGAAGACCTTAATATCCACATATGCACACCACTGGGTACCCATAACAGTCTTCCAGGCTGAATGCATGGGTATCATCCAAGCGGCCATAGCAATAGATGCTAGGAAGGTGAATGACTTCTCCATCAACATACTGATCAACAGTATGGTGGTACTATAAGCACTGAGTTGTAATGTGGCAAACTTGGGACTGATATATGAGTGCCATCAACGATTGAATGAGGTATCTAAGCACAACAATGTAACTGTAATGGATCAAGGGCTAAACATCTTGGCATGCCGGGATCGATCCCCGAAGTTGCTTGCAACATCAAAGCACTGTTGAACTTCTTCGGAGAGATATCTTGGCTTGAATAATCACATTATTCCAGCCCACACGCAAAAACCGCTCTTAGACGTGGACGAAAACAGTCCGTCGTAAACTACACTAGTCATGATATTAATTACCAAGGATACATATTATTTTTATTTTCCTTAACAGAAAATACTCATAAAAATACGGTAGGCAAATATTAGTTTTATAGTTTCCCATTACTAGTTTACTATTGCATTGTACTCAGTAAATAGTAGTCTTATTCAATGTTTCAATTTTTTTCATTATACTGCCCTTTAGGAGTTTTGTGTCTAATTTGTAAACGTGTTTATTATTTAGAATTTTTTTGTATAGCTTTACAGTAATAATAAATAGTTACTCACTTGGATTAATAAGATTAGCGCTCTTATACTCAACGCGGGGGTCTTCGAAAGCCTTTGTATGTGCGGGATTCAGAAAGGCCAGCTGTGGCGGAGTTTTATCCACTACGCGCAATTCGCTCACCAAGTCGTTGGTTATTAAATAATCCACCAGGTTCCGACCGATGAAGCCGCACCCTGAAGTAAATTACGCTATCAGACTAAGAAAAAACACTTAGGTTAACTGATGACTAACACTTTCAAAAGACCGTTAATACTGGATTTAAAAAATATTAGTCAAAAAAGTAAGAAGAAACCTCAGTAATTTTACTTTTTTTGGCTAACGTATTTAAGAGGATTGAACCGTAAAAAAGTGGTTAATTTACCTCCTAAAACCACAACTCGAGATTTTATTTTACCGGTACAATCAGACATTTCGATAGCAGTTTCACCGTTTCGCGAAAGTGAATGACATATTGACATTTGACAGAGGAGATTGACAGATAAGTTTGACATTAACTGATATCACGAAATGACAATTCACATAGACAAATAATATTTTTAATATTTACTACATGACCATAGAAACACCAGTCCTTCACTCAAAATAGCCATGTAGGTTAGAAAACAGAAGAACGATCGCTACGTGCTAAAGCATAGCCCGCCTGTCCCTGAAAATTTGTAGAATTTATAGCCGCGTTGCCGTCGGTAAGTAGTATCTGCGAAGTAATTTTTTTAATTATTGACAGTAACAAACATTAAAAAATGGTAAAATATTATAAAAAAATTCACCATCTATTCCGAATAAATCAATAATTATTATTAATTTATATTTGTAATAATTTATAATATTAATAATAATTAAAATTATAAAAAACATAATTTATAATTTATTTATTAATAAATAATAATAATAATAAATAAAAGACCAACAACTATCGGAGATACTCCTAAAGAATGGCACCGTCAACGTCTGTCGAGCTTGTTGCCATCCCGGTGAGTTACTTAGGCACGTCATCTCCGGTTGTTCGGCGCTTTCTAACTCTGAGTACTTGCACAGGTACAACCTAGTAGCCAGAATTCTGCAACAGGAGCTCACTCTGAAATACGGTCTCATGGACCGGAAATTGCCGTATTACAAGTACTTTCCAGTAGCCGTGCTTGAAAATGACCGCGCCAGGCTCTACTGGGACCGAGCCATCATCACAGACAGGACTCAGGAGGATAATGTGCTGATGGGCCGGGCACAGTCAAGGATATTTTTGGTCGATATTACCATTCAGTATGACGAGAATCTCGTGAAAGCCGAAACAGATAAGCAATCAAAATATCTGGACCTGGCTCACGAGGTGACCGACATGTGGGGTGGTCTGCCGACCGAAATTATTCCTGTAGTCATTTCTGCAAACGGGTTAATCCCAGCCAGCCTCTCGGGCCATCTGAGGTGGCTGGGACTCCATGATGGACTGATCCGGGCTCAAATGCAGAAGGCGGTGCTTTATGGTTTCTTTCCCTTTCCCCCTAACCCGAGGGTTTGTTCTGTAGTCCCTAGCTAAAATCATTGACACCGCTAGCTCGCTTCGCGTGATGCGGCGTCGCTAAAAATAACCTAACCTTGAATTTGTTGTACATTTATTTTCTATAAAATTCATTATAAATTTCAATATAACACTTGTTTCTGTTTATTTATTATGTTCTATTACTACTTTTAGTCCTTTTAATTCATTACAAATATATTTTAATTGTATTATTATAGTAAAAAATATACAAGAAATGTACAGCAGCGTGATTTTCACAATTATTTCTATATATCACTCGAAATTATTTTCGTAAAAAGATAAATTGTATTAACACAAAAAAATTTATAACAATTTTATAGTAAAATACTAAACACTAATGAAACATTTTATTGCATTAGAGGATAAGGAATTTCACACTGAGCCTATAATGCCAAACTTCTTCATAGAAAAGTATACAGACTACTCGTAAAATGTAAAATTCCTTATCCTCTAATGCAATAAAACGTAGTTAGTCTATGGTTTTTTATTTATAATCTTCGTTCATTTCGAACGCCTATTTCGTGTGGCGTGTTATTGTGTTGGTTTTTGGATTTTTCTAATATAAGTTTAATTTTTAAGTTTAAAATTTAATAAATTTAAGTTTAATATAAGTTTTTAATTTTATTTATTTATTTGTTACACCAACAAGATATACACTAAAAGCTTTCTAAGAGTAGACAATAAATAATTTAATGCTCAGTGATACCTCTTTTATAGGTGTAAACTACGTGAATATTGAGCGTCATACTCACATTGCTTTTTGCTTTATAAATAGTTATCATAAAGGGAAAATTACAATAAAAACAGTACAAATCAGATTTACAAATACACAGTTCTTAAAAATTACGTTTTGCTTACGAAAATATAAAACAATACCAAAATTTCAAAGTCAAAGAATTAAAATGTTATTATATAAGGAAAAAAATGTTTATGAATAAATAAAAGAATGAAAACAATGTCAGTTTAATGCCAATGATAATTTCAATTTGAGTTAGTAATTAAAAAAATTAAAATACAATTAGTAAGATCAAAATTATTTCATACAGTTGTTCGGTTTAAACCGAACACGTTTTGCACGCGTCGGCATTTAACATTAAACTTTGTATTTTTAGCCAGTACATGTATGGACGCCAACAAAGTCTCATGTGCGTACTCCTAACATTGTAAACATTTTAACAATAAATATTTTTTAAACATTTAAACAATTATATTTTAACATTAACATCAAAAGGTGTTGAATATCACAACATCTTTTTGGTCCTTCGAAAGTGAAGTGTGAGTGTGATTTTTCGGTGATAGCGAATCGGTTTGTCTGGCCTCACAGAAGCGGGTCTCACCAGGCTTCGCTGGAAGTTCATCGTCACACGGACCGCAAACAGGAATAAATCAGTTCACTTAACACCTATCGAATACCTTTTAACTACAACACCATGGAAGACTTACAAGCAAATCAACAACAGATGGTTTCTGGTATGGAGCAGCTGCTCAGGAACTTTAAAAAGGACGGCGCCGACCGCAGGACTGCTGCTCACATCAAAAAACGACTGGCCACTTTGGATACTTACTGGCAGGAATTTCATAAACTTCACCTCCAGGTACGTTAGTTGTGTGATGAAAACCATTCCTACATTGTGCAGAATCAATACGGACAAGTTCTTGATTTTTATACAAAAACAAAAGACTACATACAAAGTTTCTTACCAACTGAAGAAAAATTAAAACCCTCTACTCCGATCACTAAACCAGCAACTTTCAACCCCCCGCCGTCCACGTCGTCAGCAACACCTCGACACGTGGACCGCGGTTCTAACAGCAGGCTGGATGAGATGTTGCGTAAACAAAGTAGCAACTTTAGAGCTTTTAAGAGAACTTTAACAAACATTGACTTAGATTTGTTAACCGATAACTGGGAATTAGAAGATGCTCTGAAGACCTTGAGTGTTAGATGGAACGCTATCGACTCTCTCCATTGGGAGATCGACAGCGAGCTGGAGGGTACTAACGTAACATACGAACAAGAATTTTCCATCCATGAGAGAAGCTTTAGTGACATAAAGAAGGCGATCAACAGGAAAATATGGTCGACAGCTCATCAAGAAAAAGCTACACCGAAGCTTGATATCTCATATCGAGAAATTATCATCAATGGGTTCCGTTCAAAGATTTATTTACGGAATGCATTCATAACAATCGCTTCCTTTCCAGTGCTCAAAAAATGCAATTCTTAAAGAGCAAAGTCAGGGGAGAAGCGGAGCGGCTGATACAACACCTACAGATAAGCTCGGATAATTATATTATCTGTTGGGACATTTTAAACAACCGATACAATAACCCGAAACTTATATTCACTTCTCATATGAATCTACTAATGAGTTTGCCAGTTTCACAACAAGCTTCCGTCACCAATATCAAGAAAATACACGACACTACGCTGGAATGTTTAAATGCAATAAAAAACCCAGGAATTGACATAACCACCTGGGATCCAATTATTGATTACCTGTTGACTCAAAAACTCGATAACGAAACTCATCATGATTATGTTCAATCTTTGAAATGTCCCCGGGAACTGCCAAAATTACAAGATTTTCTCGAGTTTTTGGAAAAAACATTTACGTCGATGGAGTCTGGACGTAAAAAACAAGACAACACTCATCAAAAATCGCACATTCCAAGTAATCAAAATCAGTATCTGAAAACTCCAAAATCGAATTATTTCAAGCAATCATACGCAAGTAATCGACTCACAACCCAGCATCCATCCAACACCTCATCGAGGGGTCACCTAACTTACAAGCTGCTAAAAACAAAAACTTCATAACATATACATGCCCACTCTGCAGTAAGGATCATGGACTATTTTTTTGTCCAGAATTTTTGGACATGTCTCCCCAAACAAGACGCAAAACAGTAACAAAATTAAATGTTTGCAAAAACTGTCTTTTTAGTCACCAAGGTAAAGCATGCATTTACGAGAAGCGGTGTCGTTAATGCAACGATAATCATAATACCTTGTTACATGACGAATTCAGACCATATTCAAACAAGCCACAAAACAATGCGAATATCAAAAACAAGTCGTCGATTTCGTCAGAAGCGGAAAATAATCGCGTCAGCACAAGTAACTCGAATGTTACTCAACAAAACCACGATATGACGGAAATTTTATTAGCGACAGTGATGCTCAAAGTGCAGGCCGCAGATGGTACTTATAAAATCATGCGCACCCTTATTGATCAGGGTTCACAAGCCTCGATAATATCTGAGAATGCAGCCCAGCGACTAGCTCTTCCTAGACGAAACTGCAAGGGTAGTATTTTTGGAGTCGGTGTTAAACCTAATAGCTGTAAAGGAGTACTTGAATTAACATGCTCATCAATGGACGACTACTACGTCTTTAACACGTCAGTATTTATCATGCAAAATCTTATCAAACAATTACCAAATTCAATGTTTGCTAAACCTTCGTGGTCATTCTTGAACAATATACAACTAGCTGACCCCGACTTCAACATAAGGAGACCGGTGGATCTTCTTCTGGGTGCTGACATATATTCAAACATTATATTACCTGGAATATGCAGAGAAGAAGCTCAATCTGTGCCGATTTCCCAACAGACTCGGCTCGGCTGGATTTTGTGTGGAAGTACAAAAACATACCAATGCAATGTAATTTTGAGCAACATAGAACAAATTGAAAAATTTTGGGAAACAGAGGACATTACTGGACATTCCAACTTATCGGCAGAAGACCTTCAATGTATTCAATACTTTGAAGAAACAACAAAGCGACTCAGTGATGGTAGATACGAGGTCAGACTTCCACTCAAACCAGTATATGAAAAACAATTAGGCTCGTCCAAAAATGTGGCCATCGCACAATTTCTTAGCATGGAAAGAAAATTTGGAAACCACAACAGTTTTGGGCAAAATTACAAAGCCTTCATTCACGAATACCTAGCGCTTGGACATTTGAAACCCGCCGATTCAGTGGGTGGACTCGAATGTTATTTACCACACCACGGCGTAGAACGACCGGAATCCACAACTTCAGCCTTGCGGGTAGTGTTCAGTGGCTCATGCAAGACTTCAACAGGTTCGAGTCTCAATGATGTCATGTATGCTGGTCCAAACTTACAAAAGGACCTTCAGGAACTGTTGATCAAGTGGCAACAGTTTGAGATAGTATTTACGGCAGACATAGAAAAGATGTTTCGCCAAATATGGATCCATCAAGACGACCAGCTTCCCAAAAAAATAATATGGAGAGATTGTCCAAGTTCTGCATTACAAGAATTTCAGCTATGCACAGTCACCTATGGCACTAAAGCTGCCCATTTTTGGCCATGATGACGCTTAAACGATTAGCAAACGATGAACGAAGGAATGATTACTCCACTACTGCACTCCAGGCCCTAGAAGACGCCATGTACATGGACGATCTTCTTCATGGAGCCCATTTTATGACGTCAGCAATGGAATTACAATAAGAGCTGATTCGCCTGCTTCAGTCAGGAGGATTCAACTTAAGAAAATGGAATTCCAACAAAGAGGAACTACTCAACATCAACAAAAATAAGGACAACAAAAATTTTGATTTTAAACATGCACATTCATCGAAAACACTTGGACTTAGCTGGATTTCTTAGCAAGATGTTTTCACATTCCAATCGAAAATCAGTGACTCAGAGAAGAAATGTACAAAGCGAAGTTGTTGAAAGAAGTTGTCAGAAATTTCGAAACAGTTCGATCCAATTGGCCTGATTGCTCCTATAACACTGAAACTAAAACTTCTCTTCCAAAAGGTGTGGCAGCTAAATCTTCAGTGGGATGACGAACTATCCGAAGAGATCCAAGTAGAATGGATAAACATGAAACATGATATCAAAATGATTGATCAATTACAAATACCTAGATGGTTGGGAACAAAAGAAAAAGGCCTAGTCGAATTGCATGGTTTCTGCGATTCGTCAGAGAGAGCATTCGGCTGCGCCGTATATTGCAGAACAAACAAGGATCATCATTCAATGGTGGTGTTAGTTGCCACCAAAACCCGACTAGTACCTATCAAAAAGCCCATCACTATACCAAGGCTCGAATTAAATGCCGCGGTTTTATTATCAAAACTAATGAACAAGGTTGTCAACTGCCTAAGTACATACAACATACAAATCTTTGGTTGGTGAGACTCAACTGCTGTACTAGGCTGGTTACACGGAGACGCTGCACGATGGAAGCCGTTCGTGGCGAACAGGGTCAAACAAGTGATCACCACCATTCCCCCTGCCTGTTGGCGCTTTGTGAAGTCAGAGGATAATCCAGCAGACTGCGCCAGCAGGGGCTTAACAACAGCACAACTAAAGGACCACCCTTCGAATTGTGCTTTGGTGGCAAGGGCCCTCTTGGCTACTTACATATAAACAAGACATCGAAAACAAACCTATATATACAACAAGCGAAGAGGAAAAGCAAGTTTTAGTAGCTCAGAAATCAAAAGAAGGAGAAGAAATTAACATTTTACAGCACCTAATAGAAAAACAAAGCTCATTTACACGCTTAGTAAGAATATTGGCATGGATTATACGAGTCAAAAAAGATGAAACTAAACAGAGGCAGCCCTACCTAACATGATCAGAGTTACAAACAGCGACTAATTTATTAATAAAACATGTGCAATTAGCTGAATTCAAAGACTATATGAATAGCATTACGCAAAATAACAAAAGTACCGAAAAAGAGCACATTATCAAAGTTGAATCCATTCATAGACAGAAATGGCATCTTAAGAGTAGATGGCAGATTAGAATTCGCAAATATCACATGTAACATGAAACATCCAATAATTTTGCCGAACAAAAGCCGTTTTACACAATTACTGATTGAGAGCGCGCATAAGATTACATTTGACGGCGGCGCGCGATTGACGTCAGCGTTCATTCGACAAAAGTACTGGATTGTTGGCGGAAATCGAACAATTAAAAGGTTATTAAGAACCTGTGTAACCTGCCGTCGACACGCTCCTAGCATACAACCACAGATCATGGGTGATATGCCTGAAGCCAGGATAAACCCCTCCCGTCCTTTTTATCATACTGGAGTTGACCACACGGGTTGGACGTCAAGGCAAGCAAGGGTCGAGGCATAAAAACAAACAAGGGATATGTGGCTGTATTCGTGTGCATGGCTACAAGGGCCGTGCACCTCGAACTCGTGTCTGACCTCACGTCGTCAGCATTTTTGGCCACAGTGCGTCGTATGGCAGCTCGTCGAGGCGCGCCGCGTCACATATATTGCGACAACGGCACTAATTTCATCGGTGCCAGCCGTGTTCTGGGACAAAACGTAAAGCTGATTAAAGAAAATATTTCTGATCCAGAATCATTTACTGAACTTACCAAAATGGAGATCGAATTCCACTTCAACGCTCCGTCTTGGCCGTCAGCGGGAGGACTCTGGGAGGCTGCGGTCAAGAGCCTTAAATATCACATCAAACGTGTTATAGGAGAACAAAAATTAATATTCGAAGAGTACTCAACCGATACTTACTCAGCCAGAAGCGTGTCTTAATACTAGGCCGCTGTGTGCTTTGACTGAGGATGTGGAGGACCTCGACTTCTTGACACCTTCGCATTTCTTAACTAGAACAGCTGATGTAACCATCCTGGAAACAGAACATGACGCGCGAACAAGATGGAACTTAACCGAAAAACTAATGGCTGATATATGGAAGCGCTGGAAATCGGAATACCTCACACAACTTACCGTTCGAAACAAATGGAAGTAGACGACATCTAACATTCAAGTCGGTCAATTAGTGACAATTCAAGACGATAACTTACCTGCTGGAAAATGGTTGACAGGTCGAGTGATAGATTTACACCCAGGAAAAGATGGTTTCGTTCGAGTTGTCTCCTTGAAAACAAAACACGGAATTTTAAAACGGCCAGTTACCAAATTATCCATACTGCCATTGCGAGGAAACCAGGAACCTGAAATCAGAAAAAACAAGATAACAGCTAAATCAAGTCTGATATCAATTTGTGCTGCATTGCTATTTTTCTTGAGTATAATCGTACCTACGCATGGTGCTCATACTATTCAGCAACTTAATCAATCTTTGTATTTCGACGCCATTTCCAACATCCAACTTATTCGAGACGACTGGAAGCTCATAATTTACTACAACATGCAACCATTTTGCGAAGGCTCCGAAGCACTTGAGAAATATCAAAAACACAATGTGAAACAATGAAGGGCGACAGTCACTGTGATGCGGTCCTATTGCAGTTACGTCATAGTACCAGTGAACTCGAGTACTACAACCGCATGTTGCTAGGTAAACAAACCGAGCATGACAGACAGAAGCGAGGGCTTATCAATGGTGTCGGGTATCTCGTGAACAGTCTCTTCCGAGTACTCGACGACCATTTCGCAGAAAAGTATGAGTGAGATATCACACTTGTCAGACGGAACGAACATCATTTGGCTTCCCTGTTCAAGAACCAAACGTCTATAATCGAAGTAGGAATACAACATGATGAAAAGAATGGAAGAAGTTATGAGAAAACAACACAAGATTATTAACAAACAGATTAGTGCCTCAGACAGCAACATAAACAAAGTAAGAACAGAATTAGAAAAACTTCACAACATCTTTTTGTTGCGATAGCAGCTATATACCTTGCCTGTAAACGACTACGGCAAAGAAGAAACACGGCAATCACTTCAACTATAAGCCTCGATAACATAACTACGGAAGGTCTAAGCTCCGCTCCTGTAGCTGCGGTGGCCGCCCCGAGAGCGCAGCGCGCCGCTGCAGTTGTCCGACCCGAGAACGCAACCCGTCGCCGCCAGCGCCGAGCGTGCGTCCACACCTGCGCTCCCGAACACGTTCAACACTCAAGACCGAGCAACTTCGCCTATATTGCGAACCCTCATTCTTAAACGCGATGCAGAATAATTTTTATACGTATCTTTTCTCAAATCATTTTACATTTTTTTGTATTTTTAGTTTATCTCCTTTGCTGTACGGGAAGATGTTCGGTTTACACCGAACACGTTTTGCACGCGTCGGCATTTAACATTAAAATTTGTATTTTTAGCCAGTACATGTACGGACGCCAACAAAGTCTCGTGTGCGTACTCCTAACATTGTAAACATTTTAACAAATATATTTTAACATTAACATCAAAAGGTGTTGAATACCACAACAACAGTAATAAATAAAAACCGGCCAAGAGCGTGTCGGGCGACGCTCAGTGTAGGGTTCCGTAGTTTCCCGTCCGTCACAATAAGTATCCATTATGTTCGCGCTCCAGCAGCGGTCCGCGCTCCTGCAACTGCTCCCGGTAGTGGGTACTGTTGTTTCCATCCAAGTTCAAAATGATTTTCCTAGAAAATCCTTATAAAGTTCTACTTTTCAGATTTTTTCATATTTTCTAAACTTATGGTTTAAAAGTTAGAGGGGGGGGGGACACATTGTTTTTTACTTTTGGAGCGATTATTTCCGAAATTATTGACATTATCAAAAAATGATTGTAGTAAACCCCTATTCATTTTTAAATACCTTTCCAACAATATATCACACGTTTGGGTTAAAATTAAAAAAAAAATCACTTCCCACTTTACATATAGGGGGGCTACCCTAATAAAACATTTTTTTACAATTTTTATTTTACCACTTTGTCGGCGTGATTGATACACATATTGGTACCAAATTTCAGCTTTCTAGTGCTAACGGTCACAGAGACTAAGCGAGGACGGACAGACGGACAGACAGACATGGCGAAACTATAAGGGTTCCTAGTTGACTACGGAACCCTAAAAAAGAAACATTAAATGTAACACAATAAATATTTTAAACATCGTTTATCAGTTGAGAGACTACCCTTTTAAAGCGACGTAAGGGGTCTGAGAAAATATCCAAAGTTTGTGTCTTTCGACGTTTGTTTGAAGTACTTTTTTTATTTTTTGATGTACATGGACCATCTTTGAATATAATTTGTTCACTCCCGGTATTACCAATATCTTTGTAATGTATCTCGTTGTAACTCCTCATTAATCTGTTTAGAGGAGCATAATAGCCTAGATGCGACCGTGCTAACTTTGTGACGAATGGGGCGTATTTCTTATACCTAGGCGATCTTCTGAGAATAGCAAAATTAATATGAGATATAACGTCTGGAGCGTCGATGTAACCATTTATCATTTTGTAGAGGAACAAGATGTCCGACATCGCTCCGCACTCGACGAGAGGTTTCATATAAAAGTATTTCAAATGATCATTATAGCTAGGCAAGAGTTTTGCTAAATTACAACTGTAAGTCAAGTGCCAGACGAATTTTTTTTGTACACCTTCTATACGCTTTTTGTATACGTCGTAGTGCGGGTTCTACACCACACTGCAGTATTTTAAGGCACTACGCACAAGTGACATATAGATTGCGATTTTTGTGCTCGGATTTTTAAACTCCCTACAGGTACGTAAGACAAACCCCAAGGTCTTGAAGGCTTTTTTAGTAATGCTATCTATATGTAAATTAAATCGCGATTTGGTATCGAGAATTACACCCAAATCTCTAATATGATCAACCTTTTTAATGGTACATCGTCAATACAATAATACCTAGTCACGGAGAGCTTTTTTCTAGTGAAGCGTACCACGTGGCATTTGTCAATATTCGAGCTCATACCATTCGATTTGCACCATAATACTAGACTGACCAAGTCATTTTGAAGCCACAATACATCCTCTAATGAATTTACTGATCTAAAAACTTCAAGTCATCGGCGAACATGTAAAACTTAGAATTCTGGAAACACTTACCGATATCATTAATAAAAACGTTGAACAGCATGGAACCCAGATGAGATCTTTGAAGAAATCCGAAAAAGGCAGAAAAACACTGTGGCTCTACCACAACAGTGGTAGAGCCACGCGGCAGCTTTGCTGTTGCACGTATGGGCAGGCTCAAACCGGGGTGGTACCACGACCTCACAGAATACCGGCGTGAAGTGGAAGCTCTGCTTCCGCGTTTCGTCTGGTGAGTGCAGGTTGCCGGAGGCCCAAATCACCCCCCCCCCCCCATCAACATACTTACTTTTACTTACTTATCGTCACGCACAATCCCTAACGGGGTAGCCAGAGAGAACAGATCGCCAAGTGTCACGATCCTTACATACCTCTTTCGCTTCTTTCAGCGTGACATGATAGCGGAACATGATAGCGGAATTAAATAATGATACTACTAGGTAGACTGTAGACTACCCCAGGAGGGTACGAGCACCCCTGGAGAATCCCTCGCTGAGCATCCACGACCATGTTTCTCCACTTCTGAGCGTGGGTGCTCAGGCTGCCCGGCGTATTCTGGGGGAAGGCAAAATTCCGCTCAAGACTAAAACTGCACGGGGCAAACGGAGCAACAAGACCAAGGCGACCCCTGCCACGCTGTCCGTGAATTTCTGCAATATCAGGGGACTTCACTCTAACCTAAACGCCGTCCACTACCATCTCGAGACGGCGAGGCCGGCTCTGCTCTTTCTGACCGAGACGCAGGTGTCCTCTCCGGCTGATGTCTCGTATCTCTCCTGCCCGGGGTACAAACTGGAACACTCCTTTGTGCCTCGGGCTGGAGTTTGCGTTTACGTCAGAGAGGACATCTGTTCTCGACGCCTCGGCAGACTTGAAGGTTCGGACCTGTCCATCCTTTGGCTACGCGTAGACAGCGACGACCATCCGCGCGTCTACGGGTGCCTCTATAGGTCCCATAGCGGTAATGCTGAAACAGACCGACTCTTCGAACACGTCCAAATGGCTGCAGATTCATTGCTACAGCAGATCCCCTCCGCAGAGATCGTGATCCTCGGTGACTTTAACGCCCATCACGCCAAATGGCTTGGTTCACGTTTAACCGATCATGCGGGGAGATCTGTTCATGATTTTGCCTTGGCATATGGTCTGACTCAACTGGTTACTTCGCCTACGCGGATTCCAGATGTGGAGTATCATGCACCTTCCCTGTTGGACCTTCTGCTGACCTCTCACCCGGACGGATATCAGATTTGCGTCGACGCCCCTTTAGGCTCCTCGGAACATTGTCTTGTTAGGAGTGTGGTGCCACTCACGCTGAAATCGCAGTTGCATTCTGCAGGCTGCCGCCGTATTTGGCACTATAGGTCAGCCGATTGGGATGGCGGTCTTTCTTTGCATCCTAACCTTGGGGGCGGGTTTGCTTCTCGCCGGACGATCACAACGTTGTTGCTGACTCTTCATCTGTGGTGCCCATTGGAGGCAAATCTCAGCCATGGTTTGGTCGCTCCTGTAAAATAGCATCATGCTATAAGCTGGAGTGCTACCAAGCCTGGGCTAACGCACCAGCGTCCCGGGATGTAAACACCAGCGCTCTAAAAAAGAAGTATAATTCCGCCTCTAAGTCCTTCAAAAGAGTCATTGCCAAGGCAAAGTCAGAGCACATAGCCAGAATTGGCGAGAAACTAGTTCGCCTTCCTTCTGGAATCCATGCATTCTGGTCCCTCGCCAAGGCTGTCCAGGGGAATTTCTGCCTGCCATCTCTTCCATCTCTGCACAGGGAGGACGACTCATTGGCCCAAACCGCAAAGGAGAAAGCCGATCTTCTAGGCTCTTTTTTTGCGTCCAACTCGACCCTCGATGACGGGGGGAGTACGCCACCGACCATCCCGCGGTGTGAGTGCTCCATTCCGGAAGTGCATTTTACACAGCGCTCGGTTTGCAAAGCACTCCTCTCCCTGGACATCCACAAGTCGAGTGGGCCTGACGGAATCCCCCCAATTGTGCCGAGGACGTGTGCTCCAGAGTTGGCACCGGTTTTAACGTGTCTTTTCCGGTACTCCTACTCCCTAGGCGTAGTCCCAAAATCATGGAAGACGGCTTTCGTCCACCCGATCCCTAAAAAGGGCGACCGCTCAGACCCGTCCAACTACCGGCCTATCGCCATCACCTCCTTGTTCTCCAAAACAATGGAGTCCATTGTAAACTGCCAGCTCATGAGTTACCTTGAGGATTACCAACTGATTAGTGACCGCCAATACGGTTTTCGCCGTGGTCGGTCAGCTGGTGATCTTCTGGTCTACCTAACTCACAGATGGGCAGAGGCAGTAAAGTCCAAGGGGGAGGCATTGGCCGTTAGTTTGGACATTGCGAAGGCCTGCGATCGGGTTTGGCACAAAGCGCTTCTTTCGAAGCTCCCTTCCTATGGGCTTCCCGAGAAATTGTGCGATTGGATTACCAGCTTTCTTGCAGATCGGGGCATCAAGGTCGTTGTAGACGGTGCAAGCTCCGATTGCAAGCCTATTAACGCTGGTGTTCCACAAAGCTGTGTGCTATCGCCAACGCTGTTTCTTCTGCATATCAATGATATGTTGCAAACCCGTAAAATTCATTGCTATGTAGATGACAGCACTGGTGATGCTCTTTACACCAGCCGAGCCAATATTTCTCGGGAAAACGTCTCCGAGTGCCGGGACAAACTTGTGTCTGAAGTCGAGCCTTGCTGAGAGTCTCGGATTGGGGGCGACTAAATCTAGTCCAGTTTAACCCCCAGAAGACACAAGTTTGCGCGTTAACCGCTAAAAAGAACCCCTTTGTCGTATCCCCTCAGTTTCAAGGCACTCCCCTTGTTGCCTCAGCCAGTATCGGAATCCTCGGCGTCGACATATCGAGTGACGTGCAGTTTCGTGGTCACTTGGAAGAGAAGGCCGAATTGGCCTCTAAAAAGCTTGGCGTGCTCAGCAGAGCGGGACAGTATTTCATGCCGGCACACCGCCAGCAACTTTACAAGGCGCAGGTTCGGCCGCACATGGAATACTGTTCCCATCTCGGGGCTGGGGCTCGCCAGTACCAGATCCTTCCACTTGACCGCATCCAGCGCAGAGCGGCTCGAATCATCGACGACCGAGTGCTTTCCGATCGGCTCGCTTCACAGGCACTGCGAAGAGGTGTTGCATCTCTTTGCATTTTCTTTCGCATATACCATGAAGAGTGCTCTGAGGAATTGTTCGGATTAATCCCCGCCGCCAAATTTCATGAACGCACTACGCGGCAAACGTCCCGATACCATCCACACCATCTGGACGCTTGGCGGTCCACCGCTGTACGTTTCAAGAGGAGTTTTCTTCCACGTACAACCTTTTTGTGGACCGATACGACCTGGAGACCTTCAAGAAAAGAGCTTACTCCTTTCTAAAGGGCCGGCAACGCACCTGCAATTCCCCTGGTGTTGCGGTTAATCATGGGCGGCGGTAGTCACTTAACATCAGGTTAGCCGCATGCTCGTTTGCCCCCTCTTCTATATAAAAAAAGCCAGATTTAAATCTCCTTGTACCGAACCAGACAGAATATTCGTTAGGTAAGATCTGAACCAGCGCAAGAGATTACCACCTATAACGACACATGATAATTTGTGCAATAACATATCGTGATTGACTTTATCAAAAGCCTTAGTAAAGTCAGTGTATATGACGTCGAAAGACTGCGCATCATCAACACCTTCAGCCAGGCCTTCAAAAAAGATATCGGATTAGTCGTCGTAGAGCGGGCTTTCATAAAACCGTGCTGTTCCGGCGCAGTTAAATGTCTTAGATGCCAAGACATTATAGGGCACAGCAGTTTTTCAAAGACTTTAGCAAACACCGTAATAATTATGGGTTAAAGTGCTGTGGGTGGGTGTGCTCCAAGGAGGTTAGAGAACAGGAGAATGATTGCTGTAGAAAATAGTGTCCCAGAAATATGGACAAAATAAGTGAGGCGCTGCGATCGCTGAGTTACCTCAATAAAAGTGGGCTGTTGTGCGCTAGTTTGAAATGATTATAATATAATTCAAAGAAAAGAAAGAAAATAACGAAATTATTATTATTTATTTTTATTGTTATTATTTATCAATAAATAAATTATAAATTATGTTTTTTATAATTTTAATTAGGTATTCTAGATATTATAAACTATTACAAATGTAAATTATTAATATGTGGGGTATCAATATAGTTTTCTCATCTCATAAATGAAAATGAAAAGATAAATATACATAAAATAAATATAAAAATATATAAATAAATAGAAGCCCAACCAGATGGAGGCCCTCGGCAGCGGAGACCAAATGGCAAAGCGTTAGGGGGAAAGGGCAAGAAACCGGCGGACGATGCGGGCGGTATCGAGGAGCACCGCCTTCTGCATTTGAGCCAGGAACGGTCCGCCACGTAGCCCCAGCTGCCACAGATGACCCAAGAGGATGACTGGGATTAGCCCGTTTGCAGAGACGACTACAGGAATAATTTCGTCAGTCACCCCACATGTAGGTCACCTCGTGAGCCAGGTCCAGATATTTTATTATCTTATCGGCTCTCTGTCTGTTTCGGCTTTCACGAGGTTCTCGTCATACGGAATGGTAATGTCGACCAAAAATATCCTTGACTGTGCCCGGTCCATCAGCACAATATCAGGCTTATTCGCAAGAATAGTCCTGTCTGTGATGATGGCCCGGTCCCAATAGAGCCTGGTGCGATCATTTCGAGCACGGCTTCCGGCAAGTACTTGTAATGCGACAATTTCCGATACACGAGACCGTATTTCAGGGCGAGCTCCTGGTGAAGAATTCTGGCTACTAGGTTGTGCCTGTGCAAGTACTCATAGTTAGAAAGCGTCGAACAACCGGAGATGACGTGCCTAAGTGATTCACCGGGATGGCGACAAGCTCGACAGATGTCGACGGTGCCATCCTTTAGGATGTATCTCCGATAGTTGTTGGTCTTAATAACCTGATCCTGTATTGCACAGACAAAACCCTCGGTTTCCCCGAATAGGTCATCAAAGCTTAGCCAGTGGAGGGAGGCTATTATATTAATTATTATTAATTTATTTATCATTCTTGTTCCGTATTTATACATGGTTGCACGTGTACAAAATTATTCCTCTGTTGTGTTCAGTTAACTCATAGCATTTTGTTTTTAATCAACAGTGCATTTCGCGTGTGTTTGCTTTAAATTTTATCAGCGACAACGATCGAGCGCGTACGGGAAGGCTAGAGATTCGGTAGTGCTAAGACTCATTAATCACTAGTTTGCGAGTAAAGGATAGCCAACGTGTGCTTTGCTGCGCCTTGCTTATACCGCCGCCGTGTTAATCGCTTATATTTCACGCAAATTGCAATAGCTATCGTGATAACACTGCTACCTTCGATTACATCTGTTTATAAAATAATTTCAGTTAAAAATGAGTGTTCGTAGAAGCCCGCCAAAAGGATCGGGATCATATCCTGATGTATCAAAGCTCAGCGAAGATGCTCATTTCGTACAAAGGAAGAGAAAATTACCGGATTGCCAATGTGACTTTCAAGAGATGATGATAGATTTTCAAAATAAAATTCCTGCCTCAATAAATAATGTGCTTGAGAGCCATAATAACAACATAAAGTCCTCTTTGAATGCTCTTCGTGACGATTTAAGTGAGTTTAAACAGCAATTGCATGATATGAAGTTCACCACCGAGAAATTATTAAATGAACAAACTGTCCTCAAAAATGATATTTCCTTATTGAAATCTTCTACTGACCAAAATAACCTTAAAGTTGAATCAATGTCAAAGGATATAAGTATATGCCTTACAATCTACCGTCAATAACTTATCAGAACAGCAACAAGCGAGGGAACAACAAGGAAGGATCAATAATTTAGAAATATCAGGAGTACCTTTTACTAAGAGTGAAAATTTACTAACTATTGTTCACAACATCGCAACAAAGATTGGTTTCCCTTTGGAGTCATCGGATATCGATTACATCCACCGTGTTCGACGTTTTAACTCCAAAAGTAGTGATAATACAAACATTGCTGATGGTAGATCTCGAAACTTCTCCCTGACTCCTAATATAATCGTTAGGTTTACACAAAGTAAGCGGAAATCTGATATGCTTGCGGCTGTGCGTGCCCGACGAGGGTTGACAACAGTGGACGCTGGTGTGGACGGCCCGTCTAAGCCTATTTTTATTAGTGATCATTTATCGCCACGTAATAAATTATTATATAAGCAAGTGCGTCTAATTGCTAAAGAAAAAAAGCTATAAATATGTTTGGTTGTCAGATTGTAAGATATTTGTACGTAAAAATGACGAGACCAAAGCATTAATGGTAACTAGTGAAGTCGACCTTATTAGAATTAAGTGACTATTCTTACTTTGTATATTTAATTTAAACCATTCAAATATTCTATGTAACTATTTATATATATCAAGTTTTAATTTTAATCTCACTAAAATAATGTCTTTGTTAATTTGGTCTAAGATAAGAAGTTTATATTACGTAGGTATTTATATTCTTACACGTTGGTAGAACGGTGTTAATTACAATTTTTAAAATACGATAACACAAACTTTGCTATTTATTATCAAAATGTGAGGGGTTTACGCACTAAATCTCATAACTTTCTTAATGCAATATTGTGCAACAATTACGATGCGATTTGTTTAACCGAAACTTGGCTTAACGATAACTTTTACGACTCAGAATACTTTGACAACCGTTATCTGGTATACCGTTGTGATCGTAATGTTGCATTAAGTGGGCACGAGCGCGGTGGTGGTGTGTTAATAGCGGTTCGCCGTGAGTTGTGTCCTCAACACCGCGTAGACATGCGCGCTGCGTCACCGTCGGAGGAGGTATGGGTGCCGGTGCCGCTGAACGCGATTACCGTTCCTACTTCGTCCGTTCAGTTTAGGAACACACCTCGCTATCTGCATTTAATATCCACATATATAGCACACGGCAATAATCATGACCTATTATTGACTTCTTTCTATGATAGGGTAACCGAATTTATGAACTGTAATTCTAATGATATTTTTCTTATTCTCGGTGACTTTAATGTGACTAATGCTTGTTGGCATTATAATATAACTACTAATACCATGGATGTTCAAACAAACAATGACAGATTAGCTTGTCTCACTGCCGACTTTATGCATTTATCGTTACTATCACAATTCAACTCTCAATTTAATGTAAATAATAGACTTCTAGACTTAATTTTTTGTAATAAAAACTGTTCAGTGGCTTCTAGCGTATACCCATTAGTGCCGCAAGATAATCATCATAAAGCTTTAGAAATAGATTTAAAATTATTTTCTTCTGCTATGCTTAACGTAGCTAATATTAAGAAAAAACTTTTCTACAAAGCCGACTTCGACTCAATTAATACTTCCTTAAATTCGATTGACTGGGAGGCAACTTTTAGCACTATGAAGTCCGACGTAGAATCAATGACTTCGTACTTTTATGATGTGCTTGATGGGTTTGTGGACAAACACGTACCGACGCATTGTCTTACTACCAAAAATAAATTTCCTCCGTGGTTTAATAAACCTCTAATTAAATTATCAAAAGAAAAATATAAATTTCATAAAAAATGGAAACGATATGGTAACTTGTGCGATTATCAAACTTTCTCTATTCTGAGACATCGTTTTAAGAAAATGGAGAAAAATTGTTACAAAAGGTTTATTGAAATTGCTGAAGAGAAAATTAAAGAGAATCCAAAATATTTTTGGTCTTTTGTAAAATCTAAAAATTCTACAAACGACATTCCAGAATCCAGATAGAATGTTATACAAAGGTAAACTTTTATCTAGTGGCAATGAGATTTGCGATGCGTTCAATCAATATTTTCATTCCGTCTTTTTATCCAGAAATGATTCTCTTATTAAAAATCATTCTATTAGCTCTTATTCTCAACGTTAGATATAAATTCTGTTAATATTGACTATGATATTGTTCTTAAAGAATTAAAAAATATCAACGTTCGTAAGGGCGCAAGTTCTGATAACATTCATCCCATTTTAATCTCCAAATGTGCCAAAGAACTCGCAAAACCTATAACCATAATTTTTCGAACTTCTATCGAAACCGGTGTTTATCCTAGTAAGTGGAAAAATCTTTAATAATTCCTATTCCAAAAAATAACAGAAAAGATATAATTACTGAGTATAGACCGATTTCCAAATTATGTGTTTTGGGAAAGGTTCTTGAAAAAATTGTCACATCCTATATTTCGTTTTCAGTTCGTAATTACATATGTCAACAACAACATGGTTTCTTTAAGCACCGTAGTGTTGATACCAATATGCTAACTTTTACTGATTATTTATCGAAGGCCATGGATAATAACTTACAAGTGGATACAATACAATACAATACTCTTTATTGTACACCAACAAAACATTAATAAATAATGAAAAAAATAATGAGGGATAAACAAAAGGCGGTCTTATTGCTACATAGCAATCTCTTCCAGACAACCCACAAGAGGAAATTAATAAAAATAAAAATAAGAATAATGGGTAGGGTGCACTAAATTAGACAAAAAAATATAACTTATATACTTTAGGTTTTATTTTGATATATTTATAAGTTGTGTGTAACTTATATACTATATAATGACAACATACTTAAGGTATATTAGTGACCATAACTAAGAGGAGAAAGAGAGAGGAGTTAAAGAGACAAATAGTGTTCCTTAATTTGTTTCTTGAACACATTTAAAGATTGAGCACTTTTAATGGACTGGGGTAAGGAGTTCCAGAGTCTTACTCCAAGAACAGCAAAAGATTTATCATAAAATGTCGAGGAGTGTATTGGAGCCTAGGAGGATGTCCATTGGAGCGAAAGGTTTTCTTTGGACCGTAAGGAAAAATCGTGACAAGAGCTAAGAAATTTAAAACGTTCTTTCAGATAGGGAGGACTTGATACATTAAATAAGACGCAGTAGAGCGCAGAAAGTATATGAGTATTCCGACGAAGACGGATTGGGAGCCACTTGAGTTTAGTGCGGTATTCAGAGACATGGTCATATTTACGAAGCCCAAATATGAACCGTATACAGAGATTTTGGAGTCGCTCAAGTTTATTAAGTTGCTCCTCGGTGATATCAAGGTAACAAATGTCAGCATAGTCGAGGATAGGGAGTAACAAAGATTGTGCAAGCGTAATTTTGGTGGAAATGGGTAAAAAGTATTTAAGCCTTCGGAGTGAAGCATAAGCCGCAAACATTTTTCGGCTCACTGCATTAATTTGGGGTATCCAAGACAGACTGGAATCCAAAAAGATACCAAAATTTTTAACTACTTCATTATATGGAATAAGAATACCATTAAATACAACGGGTTGAATTTGACATTTTTTAATTTTGGAAATAGTTCTTGAACTCCCAATAATTATAGCTTGCGATTTTGAAGGGTTAACCGTCAACCCATAAGATCGTGTCCAGTCGAGAATAAAAGCCAGATCCTTGTTGATACATTCAACAGCTTTGGCAAGATCTTCGATGGTTGTTTGTAAATATATTTGAAGGTCATCTGCATACAAGTGGTAGAGAGAAGATATTTGGGATGTAATCGTATTAATAAAGATTGCGAATAAAAGAGGAGATAAGACACCACCTTGTGGAACGCCAGCTACGGTATCAAGCCACGAAGAAAGTCTATCTTGGACACGAATACGTTGCCGGCGCCCGTGCAAACAACTATGAAACCAGGAAATAGCAGTTGGAGATATGTTAAGAGAACGCAGAATCCCTAACAGGATATCATGATCAACAGTATTGAAGGCATTGCTGAAATCCAGCAAAACCAATACTGTGGATGTTGTATACACAGATTTTTCCAAGGCTTTTGACAAGCTAAATCACGATCTTCTTATTGAGAAGCTTACAAGGGCTGGCATTCACGGCAGCCCTCTCAGGTGGATCCAATCCTATATTGAAAATAGATGTCAAGCAGTTTGTGTAAAGGGATACTCTTCACTATTTCTACCCGTAACTTCAGGCGTGCCTCAAGGATCACACTTAGGCCCTTTGCTGTTTTCGTTATATATTGTTACGAGCTTGAGGTTCGTGACAATAAAAATTGCCGATAAAATTACCGAAATTAACACTTTAATTTACTTTACACAAATTAAAACTTAAAACACTAATAATTAAATACACTAATTCACTTTATTCCGCTCCGAAGCTTCGCTTGTTTTGCCAAATCCAATATGCCTCGATCGCATCTTGCAGCGCCTATTTATATAAATTAGCAAAGAAATACCCAGAATGTTCAAGTAAACACGCGCAAGGTACCGAGAGTTCGAGTTTTAAACTTCAAGAAGTTTAGTTCTTCGGTTCGAGACTAGATGGCGCTAGTGCCGTCGACTGGAGCGCGTAACACTGCCCCCTCCTAAGACATGCTCGTCCCGAGCATTATCGGCCCCATAATAACGCGCTAGGCGATCCACATGGACGATCTTAGGAGTCCCTCTTGCGCCTTTCTGTATCCGGTAGGTTACATCGTTGATCCTGGTCACAATCCGGTACGGAACGTCCCATTTAGCTTGAAGCTTAGGAGATTTCCCTTTGCTGCGGACTGGATTGTGCAACCACACAAGTGAACCTTCGTCGAACCCTTTGTTGTTCATTTTGCGGTCATACCGGGTTTTCATCTTTTCAAACATTTGCTGGCCCGATTGTCTGACGTGCTCATAAACGTCATTCATTTTGTTCCGCAAGTCATTTGCATAATCGGTTATACTGCGTGGAGCATCAGGTGGTATCCCGGTGATCAGGTCTGCAGGCAGCCGTAATTCTCTTCCAAAGTTTGCGAAAGCTGGTGTCACTGCTGTACTTTCGTGAACAGCGCTTCGATATGACAACAAAAACTAAAAGAAAGATTCCAATTCCATAGTGACACTCATTCTCTCAATCTCCGGTCTTCACACAATTTATTACTGTCTACTCCTCTCCACCATTCTGGGTTTATGTCAAATTCTTTCACATTAACTTCCATCTCCCTTTGGAACAAATTGCCTGTTGACCTGCGCATAATACCTGCTAAAAACGTGTTTAAAAGAAAACTATACGAATATATCCGTAACCAACAAATTTGAGTCCACTTACTTTATATGTTTATAGTTATTTGTATATAAATTTATGGAGATAGATATTTATATATATATGTGTATGTATATATGTCTATATATATATATATGTGTAAGTGTATATAATATATATGTGTATATATATATTTTATGTATGTGTAGCATATACATTTTGAATTGAATGAGATCATGACAACTTTACTGCCCATAACTCACTCTCTGTTCTACCCAAGGTTAGCTGGTAGAGAATGCCATATAGCATTAAGCTCGCCTTTTGTACAATATCTTTGGTGCAATAAAGAATAAAAATAAATAAATAAAAAAACGGTTGTATGTACTTGTCCCAATCTCGTTGCCGATTGTATACATCTTTTGCTAGGTACCTCTCCAATGTCTGATTAAATCGTTCTACCATTCCATCAGATTGCGGGTGATGAGAAGTCGTTCTTGTTTTAAGTGTACCCATAACTCGGCAAGTTTCCTGGAATATTTGAGACTCAAAATTCCTTCCTTGATCGCTGTGAATCTTCTGGCCACTCAGTGAAGTAATCCATCACAACCATGAAATACTTGTTACCGCTTTCACTCTCCGGAAACGGCCCCGCCACGTCAATGGCTATTCTCTCCCATGGTGCACCAACATTGTACAACTTCAATGCACCTCTACTACGAGTCTGAGGTCCCTTTACAGCCGCACAACTTGTACATTTGCGACACCAGTCCTCGACATCGTTTCGACAGTGGACCCAATAAAACCGTTCTCGGATCTTCAGTAGAGTTCGTTTAACTCCCAGATGGCCTCCGGAACAATCATTATGGTACAGCTGTAGAACATCCGGTACTTTAGCTTTAGGGACAACGATTTGCAAATCACAGCTGTCTCCCCTAACAGTTTCCCATTTACGGCACAGAACTCCATCCTGAAGCAGCAAGCTGTCCCACCGGGCCCAATAGCTTTTAGTGGTCGAACTCATTGCTGAGACGTCGCTCCACTTAGGCTTGGGAGCACTGGCCTTTATCCATTCCAGAATCGGCTTGATGTCCGGATCTTCCTGCTGTGCATGTTGTAAGTTGTCCTTCCATTCGTTGCTGAGGTGGTCCGTCCTGAGCATCCTCACGGATGCCTCTTCCTTACTCTCTTGCCTAGTACAATGGTTGCAATCTTCAGGACAAGGTCTTCTTGACAATGCATCTGCGTTGCCGTGAGATTTTCCGCTGCGATGTTCGATCTCAAAGTCGTATTCCTGCAGTAGTTCAATCCACCTCGCAACTTGTCCTTCTGGATTTTTAAACCGCAATAGCCATTTTAGTGCAGCATGGTCAGTTCGTAAGTGAAATTTTCGTCCCAGAAGATATTTGCTAAAATGCTGCAACGACTTTACCACAGCGAGCAATTCGCGTCTTGTGACACAATAGTTCCTTTCCGGTTTTGACAACGACTTGCTGAAGTACGCTATCACAATCTCTTGGTCACCATTCCGTTGAGACAACACACCGCCAAGTCCTACATCACTTGCGTCTGTGTCAACTATAAATTCTTTGCTTGCATCAGGGTATCCCAAAATAGGTGTTTTGCACAGACGGTCCTTGAGCTCCTGGAATGCGATATTGCAACTTTCATCCCAGCAGAAATGTCGCTTCTCCTCGGTTAGCTTGTGCAGAGGTTTGGCTATATCTGCAAAGTTCTTCACAAATCGCCGGTAATAGGAGCACACACCCAAATATGCTCTAACCTGCGTCTTGTCTTTTGGAACCGGCCAATCCTTGACAGCGACGATTTTCTCTGGATCTGTGCGGATACCTTCTTCCGATACTACAAACCCCAAAAAGTTAACTTGCCGTTGGAATAGTGAACATTTCTTCGGGCTCGACTTGAGGTTGGCACTCTGAATCTTCATGAGCACGCGTTCCAGGTTTTGAAGGTGTTCCTCAAACGTACGGCCTACGATGATGATGTCATTCAAGTAGACCAGACAGGCATCGCCAATTAGCCCGGTAAGTACAAGCTCCATCAGCCTTTCAAACGTTGCTGGAGCATTGCAAAACCCAAACGGCATTACTTTAAATTGCCACAGACCCTTTCCCGTCGAGAACGCAGTTTTCTCCTTGTCCTTAGGGTCAATTTCAACTTGCCAGTAGCCACTTTTTAGATCCAGCGTGCTAAACCACTTTACTCCTGTAAGCATGTCAGCGTGTCATCAATTCTTGGCAAGGGATAGCTCTCCTTCTTCGTAACGTCGTTCAGACGGCGGTAGTCAACACAAAATCGCATGCTGCCATCCTTCTTCTTCACCAGCACCACTGGTGAACACCATGGACTAGAGGAAGGTTCAATAACACCATCCTTCACCATTCCTTCAATCATGGTTTCCACTTCCATTTCACGTGCTACCGGCAATCTTCTTGGCCACTGACGGATAGGCAATTCTTCTCCTGTGTTTATTTTGTGTTGAACTAAGCCAGTCTTTCCTATGTCAGGATCGTTTGATGAGAATACATCGGCGTACTTGAGTAACAACTTCTTCGCCTTGACCAATTCGTTCGGGGAGAGAACACTGCGACAGTCTTCCAAAAGTGTGGTCACTCTCGTTTCTGCATCCTTGCTGGGGGTCCCACTCGATATATATTGGCACCGACGTAACCAATCCACTTCCTCACAAGTACCAATCAGTGTGCCTTTTTCTATAATCTGTTCCCGGTCGCAAAGGTTCAGCACACGTACTCCTGAGATGTTAGTGGTCCTGACCAAGGTTCGAGCTACTTTCCATGGAAGGTCATTGTTTACCCTTTCCACAAGTACACAACGGTGAGCTTGCCCAGCGTTTCGAGGAAGACTAACCGGAACAATCGTTTCCGATCTCGGCGGAAGAACAATCTTCTTAATGCTGTACACGTTCCCTGGTAATGCACCTTCCATAAAAAGTTCCTCCTGTCCACATTTCAAAACACTTTGCTCTCACAACAATTATTCCTCATAAAGTCTAGGCCTAGGATGCAGTCATCCATTATATCAGCCACGATGACATTATGCAGGTAGATCACGTTGCCCAGCTTCAACTCCATCTCCTCCTCTCCACGGACGGGTATACGCTGACCGGTGGCTGTTACCAAATTAATGCGTTCTCGGTTGTATGCGGAGTCCCCAAGGAACTGACTTATAAGTTGGGAACTAACAACCGTACGAGAGGCTCCAGTGTCTATGGTCAGTTTACACGGCATTCCGTTGACCTCGCCCTTGATGATTAGACTGTTCCCATCATGGGTTTGTGAGATCGAGATCCTTGGGGCTCTTTTAACATCAGCCAGCACCCGCCCCGCAGTTCTGGCTTTTACTCGTTTCCTTGCTGCTGCTGGGCGGTGCTGTTGGCCGCACTACCCTCCTGAGATCGTTCCCCTTCCCTTTCTAGGGTTCGAAGATGGCCCTTTTCCCCACAGCCATAGCACCTAGGGCTGTATCCTTTGTTGCGGTCGCGAACTGTAGCTGCTGCAACCTCCCTGACGTGATAGGAACGATGATCCTGCCGCACGGCTTCCACCTCCAGTGCATGGGCCAAGGCGTCCTTAAGCGTCTCGTGGTGCCCGAGCCTCACAGCAGCTCTGACTTCCAGGTCACGGATGCCGTCGATGAATGTCTGCACCAGGTTCCCTTCAATGAGCGCAGGTACAGACTGGTATGCTTTTCGAACCATCTTCTCCACCTCAGGGGCCCACTGCTGCAGGTTTTCGTTGCTGCGTTGTACGCGATCTTTAATCTGCGCGCGAAAGACGCGTTCCAGGTCAGCGTCACCATATTTCGCCTCCAATGCCTCAAGGAGCTGCTCGTAGATCACTTTCTAACCGAGAGCTTCCAACACGGTTAAGGCTTGGTCGCGCAGGCCTAAGGTGAGTGCAGTCATGGCCTGGCTTTTATTCGAGCCGTTTGCCTCCATGACGGCCTCGAACTGGATTTTGTAGGCCGACCAGACCGACAAGTCCCGTCGAACGGCGGCACTTTGAATCCACGTAGCGAAGGTGCTGTAGCTACTACGGGAGCTGTAGTTCCATCCCCAAGTTTGAGTTCGTCTAGTGATTTCTTCATGTCAGCCATTACGTTGTCAACCCGATTGTTTACTTGGTCGATTCGGGTTTCAGCTTTCTTGATTCGATATTCAGTTTTCGCAATTTGGGTTTCAGCTTCCGACAGGCGGTTGTCATGCTGAGCAACCCTATCCTTCACCTCCTTTATCTCCTTCCCGAAGGTAGCGTGAAGGTCCTTCATGAGGAGCATCTGCTCTTCCAACCGACGGGCCTGTTCCTCTTGTCCGCCCCGCAGCTACTCCTCCAAACGACGAACCTGGTCTTCCTGTCGGCGGGCCTGTTCATCCTGTCCACCCCGCAGCTGCTCTTCCAACCGACGGACCTGTTCCTCCTGTCGTCGAGCCTGTTCCTCCTGTCGGCGAGCCTGTTCCTCCTGCTGCTCTTTCAACCAACGGGCCTGCTCCTCCTGTCGGCGAGCCTGCTCCTGCAGCATTACCATCAGAGTACCTAAATCAGGTGCTGCAGATGTAGGAGCTACTGACGGGCCCGCAGCTGGTGGCTGGCCTTCCGACGTCTGCGGCGTTGCACCAATAAATCTTCTTTGGTCCGTCTCCTGCTGACGTTGACTTCGGGTACGGACACCCTCCGTTTCCTCCTTAGGTAAAATCGGCATGATTTTATCCCACTTCTGACACCAATTGTTACGAGCTTGAGGTTCGTGACAGTAAAAATTGCCGATAAAATTACCTAAATTAACACTTTAATTTACTTTACACAAATTGAAGCTTAAAACACTAATAATTAAACACATTAATTCACTTTATTCCGCTCCGAAGCTTCGCTTGTTTCGCCAAATCCAATCTGCCTCGATCGCATCTTGCAGCGCCTATTTATATAAATTAGCAAAGAAATACCCAGAATGTTCAAGTAAACACGCGCAAGGTACCGAGAGTTCGAGTTTTAAACTTCAAGAAGTTTAGTTCTTCGGTTCGAGACTAGATGGCGCTAGTGTCGTCGACTGGAGTGCGTAACAATATTAATGATATAGGACTTGCACTAATGAATAGTGATTACTTACTTTATGCCGACGATACAAAGTTATTTCGAGTTATCGAAACAGTTGATGACTGTGTAAAACTGCAAAAAGACGTAACTTCTCTATTTGATTACTGTTCAAATAACCAACTATATCTCAATATTGATAAATGCCATATCATATCTTATACACGTAAAGTCAACAGTATAATATTTGATTACAGCTTGAATGATACTACTATTAAAAGAGTAGATAGTATTAGAGATCTGGGTATAATAATGGATTCAAAATTGTCATTCAATCTACATATTGATTATATATTAAGCAATGCATTTCGTATTGAAATAATACTAGTTTTTACGGAATTTATCGCGTATATTTAACTTTTTAATACCCGACGTTTCGAGAGCTTTACAGCACCCATGGTCACGGGAAGGACTGAGATGTTCAACGTCCAGATGTCATAGTTAACCGCGGTTACCATATATTAAAATTTAACTTTTGTTCCGACCTACACAGTATGAACTTATGGTATCATGAAGTCTTGCAGTTGTATGCTTGGGTTGGGATTTAATTTTATTTATTATAGGATCCCAAGCAGATGGTAGCACCCAGCCATCTTCTCTATTGAAATTAGGATGTTTTTTGATTTCAATAGCCTCGCGAATCATCCTTGGAAGGAATCGGTGTTCTTTAGCGAGGATCTGCGGTCTATCAAATCTGATGTAGTGACGGGGGCGATCCTGTACATGTTCACAGACTGCAGACTTCCCGGAGCGTCGATTCTTCACATCAGCTATATGTTCTTTGACGCGGGTTTTAATTGATCTTTTAGTTTGTCCTATGTAGGAGAGACCACATTCACAATCAAGCTTGTACACTCCTGCATCTTGCAGCTATTGAAATCAAAAAACATCCTAATTTCAATAGAGAAGATGGCTGGGTGCTACCATCTGCTTGGGATCCTATAATAAATAAAATTAAATCCCAACCCAAGCATACAACTGCAAGACTTCATGATACCATAAGTTCATACTGTGTAGATCGGAACAAAAGTAAAATTTTAATCTATGGTAACCGCGGTTAACTATGACATCTGGACGTTGAACATCTCAGTCCTTCCCGTGACCATGGGTGCTGTAAAGCTCTCGAAACGTCGGGTATTAAAAAGTTAAATATACGCGATAAATTCCGTAAAAACTAGTATTATTTCAATGTGTAGTGTTCGCGTAAATATAAGAAATCATAATGCATTTCGTAGCTTGGGATTGAAAATGAAAATGAAAAAATGAAAATGAAAAATCTTTATTCGGTATCTTTTACATAGTAACATGACTAATGGCCGGAATCTCCTTTTAAGTATGATACTTGTGTTAGGAGACTCCGCTCCTCCCCAAGATTACAAAAGATACATTGTGCTATAGTAAGTATTACCTACAGCAAGATAATATCAACAATTAGGATTAAACGGTGTCAAAAGAGAAGCATTATGGTTAATAGTTAAGTGCTAACTTAAGTAAGCGCAAAAGCAATTAATTAACAATTTAATTAAAAAAAAATTGTTGTGTGTGTGTGTGTGTGTGTGTGTGTGTGTGTGTGTGTGTGTGTGTGTGCGCGCGCGCGTGTGTGTGTGTGTGTGTTGTGTTTGCATGCGGGTGTACTCGTATATGTGAGTTAGTGAATAGAATTATGACTATATATTACACAGCATATGTTAATGTAGGATAAGGTTCTCAATTTCATCATAGTTTTTACCTCGAAGCCAGCTCTGTAGTGTGTTCTTGCACGTGTGTGTCATTGTAGGGTAAAAATTCAGAATTTTATTTAATTTATTATAAATATGTGCAGATTGTCTTTTAAATTGTCTCCTAGCGTAGGCAGTTTTAACGTGGGTTACGGGTGCAACATTTAATATTCTTCTGTTATTTTGTCTAGAGGGGTTGTAGGGCAGTTTTTTGTGAAGTTTTAGAATCGCGTGTAAAATGTAAAGTTTCCTTACAGATAGTAGGCCACATTGGGAATATAGACTGACGGTTGGAAACCTATAAGGTTTAAAATAAATCACTTTAAGCAAAGATCTATGAGCTCGCTCTAGTTCCAGAAATTTGGTTTTGGTGGCTCCGCCCCAGACTGTGATAGAGTAAATAAGGATAGATTGTGCTAGCGATATATATATTTGTTTTAATAAATCTGCATCGGCAACGTGTCTCAAAGTTTTAAAAATCCAAATTAGTTTGCGAATTCTGCCAATCAGTAGGTCAATGTGGGCACTCCAAGCAAGGCGCTGGTCAACCATTACTCCAAGATATTTGGTTTTAGATATTTTATCTATGCTATCACATGAGCAATTTTGGTTGGAGAAATTGTTACATGAGTGAATTTTTATTTGAAAGTCTGTATTTGGCTGAGTACTGTTATAATTTGTGAAACATATATAATTGGTCTTAGAGGCGTTTAAAGTCAATAAATTTTTATCTAACCATTGAGCTATTTGGGCCAGACCTTCTTGAGCAAAGCTATGTACTTCGTCCCATGTTGAACCAGAGAAAACTACAGCGGTGTCGTCAGCATATGAAAATAATTTACCATTACGAATATCCAAGTTACAAAGGTTGTTGATATAAATTAAAAAGAGAGTTGGTCCCAACACACTTCCCTGGGGGACACCATATGTTGTGTCTGCTAGCTCGCTAATACAGTCACCAACCCTAACACTCTGTTTACGATCAGTTAAATAATCACACAGCAAAGCTAGGGGAGTACCCCTGATACCCACTGATTCCAATCTGCGCATAAGGATGGGGACAGAGACGGTATCGAAAGCCTTCTGAAGATCTAAAAAAACTGTAATGCACTTTTTATTTCTATCGACTTTTTCAGTAATGTGAGACGTTAACGCACTTATAGCGTCATCTGTTGAAATCCCTCGCCTAAAGCCAAATTGTGAGTTAGATATTAGTTGATATTTGTTTAGGAAGCTAATTAATCTGCTATTTATAATTTTTTCTAATATTTTTGAAATAACCGGAAGAACTGATATAGGTCTGTAGTTACTGGCTTCGTCTCTATCTCCACCCTTATGTATCGGAGTGACCACAGCATGTTTGAGCGCAGTAGGAAAAATACCCTGTCTTATGCAGAGGTTAGCTAAGTGAGCAATGACGGGGGCTATTTCTTTGCCAACATGTTTCAGAAATTTCGTTTGTATACCATCCCAGCCCGCGGCACTGTCCAATTTTAATCCCATTAAAATTTCACAAACCTCATCCGGGTCAGTTTCTAATAAGACAAAAGAAAATTGGTTTAAATCATTATAATTATCAGACAATGTACCCCAATTTGTTTGACGCTTTAAAATATTATCAGCTAGAAATTTGCCAATATTTGCAAAATAGGCATTTATGTAATTTACAGATTCTTTAGGCGTTGATTTACAGTTAAGAAGTCCTATATTATTTGATTTGTTTACTTTACGATGCGTGATGTCATTTATAGATTTCCAAAGCAACCTGGGATTTTTTTTATTTTTAATTAGTTGATCTCTTTCGTAATTCCGTTTTAAGTTTTTAATCAAAGCATTACAGTGATTTCGATAGCGTCTATATGTTATTTTTAGGATTAAGTTTTTTGGGTCACGTTTCAGTTTTTTCTGCATATTGTTTCTATTTCTTATACAACGAAGAATACCTATTGTAATCCATGGTTTTAAAATACGATTTTTGCATGGAATTGTCATGGTTATTGTGTTTGTTAAAATACATTGCCTTAACTTATCAATTAACAAATCAGTAAGATAAGTGGGATTAGTATGTAGTAGCATGTCATGAAGATCTAAATCCTTAAATGGTTCGATTGCTTGTAGAAGGTTGATAGAGGTCCTTATTTTAGTAGAATTAGTTTCGTCTTTTATATTGGATAGTTTTAGAAAAATCATGTCATGGTCAGTAATAGTAGCATTCAGAACGTATATAGAAGCAGCATTTTTGGATTTATTTAGTTTTAAAATAAAATGATCCAAACAGTTTTTGTTTCTAGTTGGCAGGGTATGTCCTGGTAACATGCCGTGTGTAGCTAGCATGTTTAAGTAGTTTATTTTATTTCTATGTTCGTTTGTCTGTAAATTGTGGTCATTTATTATATTTATGTTTATGTCTCCCGTAATAATTATAGTTTTAAATGTCTTTGATTTATTTGGGATTTATTCTCAGGATTAGCAAACCATAACAAAACCTAACAAACAACATAACAAAAACATAACAAAACCATAACGCTAAAAACTCTATACTTTTCCTTTATTCGGTCAATCTTAGATTTTTGTAGTACTGTATGGAGTCCCTGTTATCATATACATAGGAATAGAATTGAAAGAGTACAAAAGACATTCCTTAGGTCACTTAACTATCGTAATAATATTACTAACGAATCATATGATGAATCTTTGCGTAGGTATAAATTATTATCCCTTTGCGATAGACGCAAATTGTTTGATGTAATCTTTTTATATAAAATTTTGAATAATTTAATTGACTCTTCTCAACTTCTCTCAAAGGTATCACTTATTGCTCGTGTTCGTCTTCCGGTGCGATCCTCACGTAAAACACCACTTTTTGTTCCTCCGCAGTTACATAAAAGATATACTCGTAATTCATTCTTATACCGTTCCACTGACATACCTATATAATAAGCAATTTACTAATATCGATCTTTTTAATTCATCTCTCAATACCTTAAAACAGACACTAAAAAATAATTTAAGTAAGGTTTGCTAGTGAGTTGCATTTTTTTTGAATTGATATTCTAATTTTAATTATGTTTACGTACTTAGTTTTTTTTTTGTTATGTTAATAGTCACTATGTAGTGTTACCATGTAACTTTCTTTTAAATTGTGTTCAAGTTTTCGGCACTGTAGGTCAATTTATAATAGATAAGTTTTATTTCCTTAGTATACGACTGTTTGTTGCCAAAATAAATTAAAAAATTTTTTTTATTATTTCACCATTTTTAATGTCTGTTTATTGCTAATAATTAAAAAATTACTTCGCAGAAACTACTTGCCAACGGCAGCGCGGCTATAAATTCTACAAATTTTCAGGGACCGGCGGGCTATGCTTTAGCACGTAACGATTGTTCTCCGGTTCTCTAACCTACACGGTGTGGTCGGATCCGACCACTTGGAATTTGACGGAATATCGCCGTGGTCGGTTCCGACCGCGTGCATATTGAGAGGTTAAAGAAAATGAACGTCGAAATAGCAACTATTATGCCTCACATGCACATTAGCGTACTATAATTATGAATATAAATATTTGTAAAAAAATAATAATAAGGTTATGATGTTGTATATGTTGAAGAACAAACATGGTGGATAAAAAGTATCTATCATAAATTAAGACACAATGACACAATATGATAAAGAAAATTGTGGTGCGACTGCGCTGCCACATTAACTCCTGCGCGGACGAAAGTTCGATGGTGCAGTCTAGTAGTCGACGAATTTGCAAGTGTCAGGGATTGCCTTGTAGTCTGCGGAGGATCTAGAAGAAGGCAAATAAACTGCGAGAGTGCCGTGACGCAGAGGCGAGCAGTAAGGCTCAGAGCCGTGCCGAACACTGTAGCGCAGAGAGTAACTTGAAGAAATAGGAAGCGTTATTCCAGTACTGGGACGAACTTTGTAAAGCTAGATGGCTTGCAGGATCTGAAGACTGCAGAAAACGATGTTCGGGAGTGAATATTAGGGGTTTCTTGAGGATAATGACGAAGGCTTTAGTTATAGTTTCCGAAGGTTGTTGGTTGGGTGCTCACATTACGTCGGTGTCATCGGTTTGGCCGTCGAACAACAAGGGAAGATATCCCGCCGGGTAAGTTGATTATTCTGGGGAGCGCCTAACGCTTCGTGTGTTAGTAGAGAGCTGATATACAGTACATAACCTACCTTGTACCTTGTACCTTGAAACTTTGGTTGCTTGATTTAGGATTCGATGCGTTTTGCTTGTGGTGTGACGACACCTGCCGTTACAAAGACACTTTTTACGGGTCCGTGGCGCAGTTCCTTGGCTTGAGTTACGGCACTGAGTGCCTTGGGTTCGAATCCCGAACTAAACAACAGTTTGTATGACCTACAAATAATTGTTCCGAATCTGAATGTTTGTTCTTGTGTAATTTATGTTGGTAAATTGCCTCCACGAGACAGGAAATTTTATATTTTGAATATAGCTCAAATTCAGATGACTATGCAAGAATTTTGTTTACGAATTAATTTACATTTCAAACCAGACCAAACAAAACATTAAAAACCAAATTTATTACACATTTTTTTCTTTGAAGAGATTTAATAATGTATTGAATTAATTTATTAATGTCTTAGTTGTATTTTTGATGACTTACGCTATTATTAAGAAATTAAAATATTCGAGGAAAGTTTCCAACTTAAATTGTTGAGATTTTAATGTGTAAATAAAATCAATGCGTTATTTTATATTCTTGTGGAATTAATTTACAGCAATCTTACTAAATGGTATGGTAACTCAGATGGTTAACGCTCGCTGTAAATATAACAGATGGCGAGTAACCCGGGTTCGATCTCTAAATTTGAAAATCCGGGAAATTGTTAATTGCAATTTTAAGTGCTCATTTACCACGTGCTCGGCGGTGAAGGAAAACATCGTGAAGAAACCTGCATGTCTAAGGAATAAGAAAAAAAATATTTCGAAAATATGTGAAGTTCGCCAACACGCATTGGGGCAGCACGGCGGACACTTCCTTGCCCTAAAACTCTCTGAGAAATGTGGGGAGGCCTGTGCCTGTGGACGTATATAGGCTGTAACTTTACTTTACTTTACTAATCTTATTAAATAAGATAACAGTATTTTCGCTAAGATTGGTCAACAAGTTTGCCATCAATGATCTTAGAATTATAAGTTTTTTTACAGAATAAGGGCGGCAAGCGAGTCCACAGCACACCTGATGGTAAGTGAATACTAGGACCCATGGACATCTACATCTATGCTTGATTAAGAATCGAAATGCAGATACGTCGTCACCCCTGTGGAGTAATATGGAATGCCTCGAAAACTGTATACTACTCTCATCTCGATATTAATACCATATTTTGCTTTTATTTGTTACATGTGTAACATCGTTATATGGCAACGCTAGCATATAGAGAAAATAGTTGATCTCTTATAATATCCTGTGTTCCTGGTAATTCTGACTAAAATGGCGGATCTGTCATGGTCTGTTAGAAACAATGACGTCGTGTACAATATTTAATTTTTACCTTAATCGTCCCTGCAATTTATTATAAATTATTAGAAACAATTCGAAGGTTAATAATTGTTTTATCAAAGAAAACTTTCCATTACTATCTATCTTACGATGATTTTAACAGCTTATTATATACACTATGTCAGTATACGAATAACATTATACAATACTAAAGTCTCGATATTGAAGTCTATGTGTCAATTAGCATTTTTTTGATAATGTAATTCGAATTCACTTTGAATGTTTTTCCCTAAGGGAATCCGTATTTTTGTAATACTTGAAAAACTTCGAAAGCCTTTCGTCACGTTTTCACAATATCTGAATTACTAAGGCTTCATGTTTACCAGAAGCTATAAGACAAGAATATATTAGAAAATATTCGTATAAGTGGAGAAGGTAAAATGATTTATGTATTTTTGAACACATACACGCAAGAACAAATAGCATTTGATTTATGCGAAAAGTGACATAAATAAAATAGCCGTATCTCCTCAATTTTAGTGCACTTCCCTTGTTGCCTCACAGCATCGGAATCCTCGGCGTCGACATATCTAATGATGTTTTGTTTCGCGGTCACCAGGAAGGAAAGGCTAAAATGGCGTCAAAATTACTTGGCGTGTTAATAGAGCGAGACAGTATTTCATGCCTGCACACCACTTTTGACTTTAAAAGAAGCAAGTTTGACTTCACATGGAATATTCTTCTCATCTCTGAGCCGGAGCACCCAGTACCAGCAATTGCTGACTACCGAGATCGTTTTGATCGATTCACTGGCGCTACGAAGAGGTGTTGCATCCCTTTGTAAATTTTATCCCATTGACCGCGGGAAGTGCTCAGAGGAATTTGAATTCGGCGGTTAAATTTCGCCATAGCACACCGCGATAAAACTCGTGATTCCATCCATACCATCTGATTGATTGGTGGTCCAGTACTGAGCGATTTACCAGAAATTTTCTTCCTCGCATAACTTCCTATCGGAATCGGCTACAGATTTTTTTCACAGACAACCAGCGATTACCGCGATACCGGACGTTAGGGACATTCAACAAAAGAGTCTACTCTGTTTTAAAAGGCTTCTTTTAAGTATTTTAAAATAATTTTATTTTTTTACATTAATTCTTAAATGCCCCATTTTGATTCCTCACAATCTATCCAAATCAATCACTAGACTTCGATTTTGACAATGATTGTAAAATCACTTTGGATTATTTAAGACAAAATTAAACTTTTAATAAAAAGTAATAAAACAAACATCAAAAAAACTAAAAAAATAAAAATAAAACTAATTTCTACATTATAAAAGAGCTTCTAAAGTCTGTGTACTAAATAGATTGGCCAGATTCAATGGGTCATATTACGGGGCGGAAAGTAAAAATAATTGGGAATTTGTTTTTCAAAACGGGTTAGTTATAATAGCTCCTTGAATTATACTAAAGTCTATTTGGCACGATGTATAATTTGTTTACTATTATTATTTGAGACAGATCTAATGAACAAATAATTTTTCGTCTCTCGTCCACATCGGCGAAAATTTAGTTCAAGATTAGAAATGTAGAATTTGCAAATGACAGACAGATAAGTTAGAAACACAGACTGCCATTACATGCTTATTATAATATAGTTATACGTATACAGCAAACAAAATTACAAACTGTGTCACAGGCTTATGGCAGCTTTTCGTGGTAGAGCTATACTTCAGCTACATTATGGTTGGAGCACGAATAGGTTTACTCGACCGGAGAATGGTCACGCTCTTACAGAATACCAACGTGAAATAGTAGCTTAACGATGCTGTGTTTCATACGGTGAGTGTAGAGAACCGTATACTCTTTTTACTAGAAAAGAGGCATTCCATCTGAATCCTCAGGTGTGATAACGCATCTGCATTTTAATTCTTAATCGAGGATAGATGTAGGTGTCTATAGGCCACAGTATCCATTAGCCATCAGGTTGACTATGTGCTCGTTTGCTTTCCTTAATCTATAAAAAAATGTTCATTGCTAAACGTATGCTTCTCCCAAGGCGAGTCACATAGGCTGATCTTCGGCTTCGTACATCCACTACTGCCAGGATTTTGTGCTGTTCGTCGCTCTTCAATTAATTAGGAAGAGGCTGCTCACATTGATCGTTGGTGTCGCTGACTTTGGTTTTCCAACCATATTTTTTTAATAACGAATCTACGGATATTCCTTCAGGGTAACTCCAAGTCCAAAACTAACTTTGAGCTTGTGTAGTAGTCGTATGCCACATCCACTATTTTATGCGTGTACATGAACGGCACATGACGACGTACATCATGCATTTTCAAGCAGAAACGTCAAAAAATCGATAACACAGCGCATGCGTTACAGGCGCAATATCCGCAACACACGTAGACAGAGAAACCTATAGACAAATTGATGCCTTCTTTCGCATTCGCACACGAAAAAGATAGATTAATGCATACGTCTTGCATAGAAATGAGATAGAGCGGTGTGATTGTTTGTCCCTTTCTCCGTGCCGGTTTTTTTGGTTAGCAAACTCTACAGTTTGCTAAACAACTTTAACAGCGTAGCGATTTAAGGAGTTTACAAGTTGGTTTAAGTGCGAAAAAAGTGTTTTATGACCTTAAGATTGGTGAATCTTGTTCAGTTCAGTTCTTAGAACAATTAAAACTTTTTTTCTAAATGTGTTTAAAAGTCATAAAGATTATTGTATAACCTAAAAATTCGTTATCGTCCTTTCTCACTCTAGGCCACGCCGATCATTAGTCTATAGGTTTCTCTGTCTACGGCAACACAGCTGAATATTTATGGTGCCTTAGTACTACCGCCCACAGATACAAAAGTTTTCTGCCCTCCACCAGAGTCTCCCAGGACCACGAAAATCCTTTAATCAAAGAAGATGAAAATAAAGATGAAGCCCTGGGTTTGAATTGGTTGGGTTGGATATTTAGAGAGAATCTATAATTTTACATAAATTGAGTCAATAAACTTGTCTCGCTTTTTCTAATTTAATTTTTGACTAAGGCAAAAAAGTAAATGTGTTGCTGTAACTGAGAAACTACATAAGGATGTTGCGTGTTTTTTATGCGTAGAGCTTTAATGACAAGTGGTCATCTTTGATCTCTTTGCGTACATTCGGAAATTGGTTTTATTTATATAGATTTACCACTTGCTTAGCATAAAATAAAACGATTTATCTGCGTGAATGAAAATATTTCGAAATCATGAAGTTAAGGCGGCATCTTGATAATGCCATGTCACGGCGGCGTAAAAGAACCCACTACCTCCTATCAAACAATATATTTATATTATTACTTAAAAGCTCTAAGACCCCATACCAAGCGAGTATCTCTAAAAAACGTGGTGTTTGGGTTTCAGGACTCTTTCTAAACCAATAAACCTGTACCGTAAAAATACAGGTTTTTAAGAAGAGTGTTATAAAAAATGTGAAATTACAAGGTTTCGTCGTTGAAATTATATGTTTTCCGTTCGTTGCTTGAAATAATAATTACGTGGTAAAAATAGTTCGTTTTCTCTTCTATAATAAACTCAAGGCAAATTTTAGATAACTTATTTATTTATTTAGTAATAATCAGTCTCCCGATGCATGTTTAGGCTAAAACTCTGAGAGACATGATTTGGGAGCTCTAATTTGTAGGTTCTATTGAATATCGACCATCAAAATAAATATTTTTATCTCACAAATATCCTATATAACATATAACATATAACATATAACGATATTGCATATAACGATAATATATATTGGAGACGCCAGTAACTTAAGGTATCTTCGATAAAGATTTAGTGGACTGTAATTTTGGTGCATACGGCAAAGGGGAAAATAAATAGGTGGGATAGCACGCACTGACCTGATGAGGGCTGCCGCGCCTTCCTCCTGGAGTGTCTGCTATACAGCAAGCTCGCCACGTGGTTCGGCGCACACGCACTCTCGGTTAACAGTTTCGTGAAGTCCCACACTCTCGACCTTCGCCCTTACGGGGGCGTCTCACACTTTTATGAGTTACAAAGACACAATGTCTGATGCGGTGAGTATTAAAGATAAACAGGAGATCTCAATGTTCGTCCTGCGCGGTTTGCGGTTAATATAAGACGCGACGGGTGGCCGTGCGTTGCGGATGGCGTAATATCACTTAGTATACTGACGCGCGCCGAGATCCTCTTTTCCACCTCGGCGGCAGCGCGTGCGGTAGGAAAGGGAAGGAAGGAAGGAAACAAAAAATATGCACTAGTCATGTTGATAAAGTAGATATAACTTAGGACGAACTCAATGCGATATGTAATGTAATGTTGATAAAGTAGATTGTTAACTGGCGTTACCATTTCCTCCCGCCCTTAAAGGGTCACCTTTAAAAGACAACCGTAATATAAAAAGTAAAAGGAAAACAAATAAATAAGCGGTATATAAAGTGAGAGGATGCGCTCAATGCGCATGTCTCATCTACTAACCTTACTTGGTAAGCGAGAAAATGTATACATAAATATAATATTGCGGTTTAATACTTTTTTAATATATATAAATATAAACTTAATTCCTAATTTAGATAAATAATTATAATCAAATAATCGTGATTTATTGTCTTGGGAGAGGGCAAATACGAGCAACAGGACGGAGATATGTTCCCTTAGTAGTTCTCACGGTCACTACTCGAACTACGCCATCCTTCGAAGGATGAACAGACTCGACAATCGCTAATGGCCAAGCAAGGGGCGGTTCATTATCATTTATCACAATTACAACCATGCCTGGTACGATAGCCGTAGACGGGGTGTTCCACTTCTGACGAACTTGTAATCCGTGAAGGTATTCCGTCCTCCACCGGTCCCAAAACGACTGAACTAATTTATCCAGTAAAGAATGCCTGTGTAACAGACTGGTAGAGTCAGATTTGACTTTGGGTGCGGGTAATGACAATAAAGGTGCGGTATTCAAAAAATGACTCGGAGTAAGAACTGAAGGCTCTGCAGGATCAGAACTCAATACTGTCAAGGGCCGCGAGTTTAGCAAGCACTCAATTTGCGCAAGAACAGTATTAAGCTCTTCGTATGAAAGTAACTGATCTCCGATAACTCGGAACAGATGCGTTTTTACGACTTTGATCATACTCTCCCAGGCGCCTCCAAAATGAGGAGAGTTGGGACAGATGAACTTCCATGTTATACGATTCTCAGCACACTCTTGCTCAAGCTTTGGGCGGTATTCAACGTTTAGAAATTTATAGAGATCGCGAAGATACGAAGCGGCACCTTTAAAATTCGTTCCATTATCCGAATATAAAAACTGAATCGGCCCTCGTCTAGAGAGGAAACGTTTAAGCGCAGCGAGGAAACTAGAACTACTAAGATCTGTAGCGATTTCTATATGTACAGCTCGAGTCGTGAGGCATGTGAAAACACATAAGTACGCCTTCTCGCTGCGTACACCACGACGACGTACAGGAGTGTATGCGATAGGACCGGCATAATCGCAGCCCGTGTGTGTAAATGCCTTAATAGCTTGTCTTACACGACTATGGGGGAGATCAGCCATCAAAGGGTAAGTTGGACGGGGTCTAAGCCGGAAACATATATTACACTTGTAGACTCTGCTTCTCACAGTGCGGCGTGCGGAAAGTATCCAAAATTTTTGACGGAGCAATGACAATAACAATTCAGGCCCAGCGTGTAAATTTTTAATATGATAATAGTCAATGATCATGTTCACTACATGATCACTGCGCGGGAGTATAATTGGATGTTTTTGTGTGTAATCTAATGCGGAGTTCGAAAGACGACCACCAATGCGGATTAAACCATTCTCAATAAAAGGCCTTAAACGATTAAAAGCGGGCGAGCAAGGTTTGTTACCTTCAATATTTAAATATTCCACTGCAAAATGCTGTTTTTGCAGGGCGCGGAGGATTATAACCTCAGAGAAACTGAGATCATCAGCAGTCACTACAGTAGTGCTGCGGCGGGGCAATAATTTAGCAAACTTACACACGTACGCAATTATACGTAGAAGTTTACTCCAAGAAGAGATGCGGAGTGCGAGCTCATAAATCGCAGAATTACACACGGATGTGCACACAGTGTGCGACAAAATCTTCTTCTCAGGCATATTTGCAATAACCTCATTGTCTAAAGTACGAAGAGGCCATTGAGATGGATCTAACGAAGTCCACTGAGGCCCATGGAGCCACAGGGGGTTTGAAACTAATTTATTTGGCGTAACGCCACGTGAAAGTATGTCAGCGGGATTCTCAGTACCTGCGACATGATAAAAGTTATCAGCGCGAATATTGTCGGTAATCTGAACAACGCGGTTTGCAACAAAGGTCTGCCACTTGTGTGGCGAACTCTTTATCCAGTACAGAGCTACTTTTGAATCTACAAAGGCATAGACTGATATTGCAAGGTCAAGAGAATAATTGTCGAGTACTCTGCGAAGCAATTTTGAGAGTAAAACCGCTCCACAAAGCTCAAGGCGTGCAATAGATAGTGGTTTCGTCGGTGCGACTTTAGTCTTTGCACAAATCAACTGGACGGTGTTACCATTGACGCTCTTTACATGTATGTAGACTACGGCACCGTATGCGTGCTCGCTGGCGTCGGAAAAACCCAGGAGTGACGCAGTACAGTTTTTGGATACACCAACATGTCGCGGGATACGTAAATCATTAAGAGCTGGTAATTCAGCACAGAATTGCCTCCACATCTTAATAATTGGCGGTGGTGGTATGTCGTCCCAATCTAAATTAAGTTGCCAAAGCTGCTTTATTAACAATTTGGCATACGCGACTGTGGGAGCAACGAAACCCATTATGTCCCACAGGCGAGTGACAGTAGATAAGATGGCGCGCTTCGTGCACGTCACATCAGCGAGAACAGATATCTTAAAATAAAAGGCGTCACTATCGGTAGACCAATGCAAGCCTAGTATTTTATGTGGCATTGATTTATCGAACTCTACTTCTCCTGTAATTTTATGGGAAGTAGGGAGGTCATCTAAAACAGATCGACGGTTGCTATGCCATTTTATCAGGTCCCATTGGGCACCCTTGAATAAGTCTATCAGCTGCCGAGAGGTCTCACTGGCCTCGGATTCACTGGGCATAGAGAACGCGATGTCGTCCATATATAGCGAAGTAAATGCGATACGACTCGCAAGCGGATACTTTGCGCCGTCGTCATCAATGAGCTGTCTTACCGTGCGCAATGCATGGTATGGACTCGAAGTTAAACCGAAGCACACGCGATTGAAGTGGTATAACACAAGTGGGTCTTGTGGACGGAAGCGGTATAGGAAGCATTGGTAACGACGATCAGAATCGCGAACAACTATTTGCAGAAATTGTTGGCGACAGTCGGCTGTCATAGCGATTGGATGTAAGCGGAAAGTTAAAATTATATTGAACAAGTCGCCTTGCAAATTTGGTCCTGAATGCAGAATATCATTTAATGATCGCCCAGTGCTAGTCTTACTGCTAGCATCCAGGACGATGCGCAGACGCGTTGACTTCTTATCTTCGCGTAAGACTCCATGATGCGGTGTGACATATATTGGAGCGGGTTCATGAGAGTCATACGGCGGTGCGGGGGATATATAATTTTTAGCTAAGTATTCCTTTATGACGTCATCATATGCTAACCTTAATGTAGGCGAGGCTTGAAGTTTCCTCTCCAAGCACATGAATCGTCGTCGAGAGGTTTCATAAGAATCTCCGAGAGAGTAAACGTCATCTTTAAATGGCAGGCCGACAATATATCTACCAGTAAAAGGATCGCGGGATGTCGTAGATTTATAAAACTCTTCACATTCAATGTCTGAAGGACACTGAATGGGCGGTGCGGAGGGTGGCTGTTCAAGCTCCCAAAATCGTTGCACTAATTTGTCAACGATAGGAGACTCTAGAACTGAGCAGCACGTTAAAGAATGATTTACCTGAAGTGTCGGCACTGAGCCCATAATAACGTAACCAAATACCGTACTCAAAGCTGAGGGCCCGGACAAGTCGTTAGACGAATAAATTACGTCTGGACATAGTAAGTGCGGGAAAAGGGATGCGCCTATCAAAACATCAATTTTATTAGGCATGCTATAACATTCATCAGCGAGTCTTATGCCATGGAAGTGTGATAAGACAGATGTGTCTACCACAGCGGTGGGCAAAAGGTCGGTGATTTGATCAACAACTAGCGTTGAAATATTGAAGTTAATATTCGAGTCGAATCGTGAGAAAATTTTAATATCAATCGATTTCGATTTTACAATTTTTTCAACTCCACCGAATCCCTTTACTACAGTACATTCGGTATCGTGTTGTTGAACGCCTAAACGATGACAGCACTCTTTAGTCATAAAATGGCTTTGAGCCGCGGAGTCTAATAATATACGAATAATTTGTTTCTCTCCCTTAGCATCGTAAGCAAATACTTGAGCGGTTGATAATAAAACAGTTCTCTGCGAACGACTTGCGCACGCGGGAACGTTGAGAAACATTCTTGAACGAAGTACACAGCGCGACGTCTGAACGCGCACCTGCGGTGAGGGGTGGCGAGTGTGCGGGCGCGGGGATTGTAGACTTCAGTGTAACTGGCTGAAGCGGTGGAGAACGCGACAGCGCAGGGGAAGCATTATCGCTTCTGCGGTGGAAGTGCAACAATGTGTGATGTTTAAATTTACAAACTCGACAACTATAATTAAAAGAGCAACTAGACACTCGATGACTTAAACTGAGACAATTCACACATGCATTGTTACTCTTTACGCATTTAAATCGTTCCTGCGGCGTCATTTTATCAAAGTCTGCACACTTAAATAGGTGTTGATGCACAATATTATCGCACAGACACTTTGAGCAACTAGTCGTCGTGCTTACGTACGCCTGATACTTCGGCGACAAAGTATTATTACAGCGACGATTATTACCGTTACCTCGTCGATTGTTTGGTGCGCTATTAGAATTTGTACTAGAATCGGTGCGTTGCAAAACTTTGGAGCGGGTCTTAATAAAATTTACTAAATCATCAAAGGTAGGTACCATCGAGTTATGACTATATTCGAAAGAGCGAATGGTATCCGGGTCCAGCTTCTTAAGCGCGATATGAAGAACAATTAAGTCCGCGAGATTATCTAACTTTAAGTTTTGTAAAGCGCGCACTGCACTTATAAAGTTATGAGTAAATAAATCAAAATTATTTGCGGTGGCCGATTGCAATGGCTTAAATTCGAACATCTGATTATTATATGTAGATGCTAGCATACGCCGGTCTTCATATTTGTCGACGAGTGCTTGCAATAAAATTTTATAATTTTCAGCGTAAGGAGTTATGCCTGAGCATACAGATAGGGCTTTGCCCGTTAGTTTACCTAGCAAATAGTATAACTTTTCAGCGTCGGTAAGCGATGTGTTGTCATGGACGGTTGATTTAAAGCTAGCATAAAATAAAGGCCATGAGCGAATGTCACCCGAAAATGGCATAAGTTCGATAGGCGGAAGTGTGAATCTGGCTTTAGATGGTGTACTAGTACTTTGTAAATTAGATTGCGAATATTGTAAATAAAGCCTATTTATTCTACCGCAAAGAGACTCAAACGCAATGAGGCTGTTATAATCAGGTTTAGCAATAGGGTTTATTTTTAATAAATGTGAATTATAATTATCTAAGACATGTTTAAACTCAATACGTAAAGCATTAATATTAGAACTTCCATCAAGAAAACGCTCCATCGTTGAAGTGTTTATGTGGATGTCCGAGGACATATCATATATTTTTTGCACTATTTCAAATAAAGCATCTCGTTTAGCTAACAATAAAACCAACTCAGCATCAGGTGTGCCCTCATTATCCGAGGAATCGCTATTATTCGATGCTATTTGTTTTTTAGGCGGCATTACAACTTAAGTTATGCGGCGAAAATAATATAATTATAAGCGGGTAGTCTGTAAGCGACCTCGCTACGCGGTTGAATTATTAAATATTAGTTTTGTTAACGATGAAATTTAATTGTTAACTTTTATAATAATTATGAAGTTATTTACAACGAATATAATGCTTAAATATATGTGCAAATAATAAATGTAATTTAACAGTATAATCTATAGATGTAGTTAAAAGTTGATGACGTGATGTGAACATACAACAAATAATTTATATAGATAATTATATGCTTATTCATTCTATGGATATAGTTTTAAAATTACTATGAATGTCACCTATTAGGACCTATTCTAGTGTTCTAATAAGGGCGGGGTTAATCCGAAGTCGGAATAAAATATAAATAATTAATTATATAAACGCTTATTACGATAACGATCTAATAAGGGCGGAAAGTCAAGGTCAATCCAGCGAGAAGTGACCATTAAAAATGGAAAGTCAAGTTCAATCCGGCTCGAAGGACCATTAAAAATGGAGACGCCAGTAACTTAAGGTATCTTCGATAAAGATTTAGTGGACTGTAATTTTGGTGCATACGGCAAAGGGGAAAATAAATAGGTGGGATAGCACGCACTGACCTGATGAGGGCTGCCGCGCCTTCCTCCTGGAGTGTCTGCTATACAGCAAGCTCGCCACGTGGTTCGGCGCACACGCACTCTCGGTTAACAGTTTCGTGAAGTCCCACACTCTCGACCTTCGCCCTTACGGGGGCGTCTCACACTTTTATGAGTTACAAAGACACAATGTCTGATGCGGTGAGTATTAAAGATAAACAGGAGATCTCAATGTTCGTCCTGCGCGGTTTGCGGTTAATATAAGACGCGACGGGTGGCCGTGCGTTGCGGATGGCGTAATATCACTTAGTATACTGACGCGCGCCGAGATCCTCTTTTCCACCTCGGCGGCAGCGCGTGCGGTAGGAAAGGGAAGGAAGGAAGGAAACAAAAAATATGCACTAGTCATGTTGATAAAGTAGATATAACTTAGGACGAACTCAATGCGATATGTAATGTAATGTTGATAAAGTAGATTGTTAACTGGCGTTACCATTTCCTCCCGCCCTTAAAGGGTCACCTTTAAAAGACAACCGTAATATAAAAAGTAAAAGGAAAACAAATAAATAAGCGGTATATAAAGTGAGAGGATGCGCTCAATGCGCATGTCTCATCTACTAACCTTACTTGGTAAGCGAGAAAATGTATACATAAATATAATATTGCGGTTTAATACTTTTTTAATATATATAAATATAAACTTAATTCCTAATTTAGATAAATAATTATAATCAAATAATCGTGATTTATTGTCTTGGGAGAGGGCAAATACGAGCAACAGGACGGAGATATGTTCCCTTAGTAGTTCTCACGGTCACTACTCGAACTACGCCATCCTTCGAAGGATGAACAGACTCGACAATCGCTAATGGCCAAGCAAGGGGCGGTTCATTATCATTTATCACAATTACAACCATGCCTGGTACGATAGCCGTAGACGGGGTGTTCCACTTCTGACGAACTTGTAATCCGTGAAGGTATTCCGTCCTCCACCGGTCCCAAAACGACTGAACTAATTTATCCAGTAAAGAATGCCTGTGTAACAGACTGGTAGAGTCAGATTTGACTTTGGGTGCGGGTAATGACAATAAAGGTGCGGTATTCAAAAAATGACTCGGAGTAAGAACTGAAGGCTCTGCAGGATCAGAACTCAATACTGTCAAGGGCCGCGAGTTTAGCAAGCACTCAATTTGCGCAAGAACAGTATTAAGCTCTTCGTATGAAAGTAACTGATCTCCGATAACTCGGAACAGATGCGTTTTTACGACTTTGATCATACTCTCCCAGGCGCCTCCAAAATGAGGAGAGTTGGGACAGATGAACTTCCATGTTATACGATTCTCAGCACACTCTTGCTCAAGCTTTGGGCGGTATTCAACGTTTAGAAATTTATAGAGATCGCGAAGATACGAAGCGGCACCTTTAAAATTCGTTCCATTATCCGAATATAAAAACTGAATCGGCCCTCGTCTAGAGAGGAAACGTTTAAGCGCAGCGAGGAAACTAGAACTACTAAGATCTGTAGCGATTTCTATATGTACAGCTCGAGTCGTGAGGCATGTGAAAACACATAAGTACGCCTTCTCGCTGCGTACACCACGACGACGTACAGGAGTGTATGCGATAGGACCGGCATAATCGCAGCCCGTGTGTGTAAATGCCTTAATAGCTTGTCTTACACGACTATGGGGGAGATCAGCCATCAAAGGGTAAGTTGGACGGGGTCTAAGCCGGAAACATATATTACACTTGTAGACTCTGCTTCTCACAGTGCGGCGTGCGGAAAGTATCCAAAATTTTTGACGGAGCAATGACAATAACAATTCAGGCCCAGCGTGTAAATTTTTAATATGATAATAGTCAATGATCATGTTCACTACATGATCACTGCGCGGGAGTATAATTGGATGTTTTTGTGTGTAATCTAATGCGGAGTTCGAAAGACGACCACCAATGCGGATTAAACCATTCTCAATAAAAGGCCTTAAACGATTGAAAGCGGGCGAGCAAGGTTTGTTACCTTCAATATTTAAATATTCCACTGCAAAATGCTGTTTTTGCAGGGCGCGGAGGATTATAACCTCAGAGAAACTGAGATCATCAGCAGTCACTACAGTAGTGCTGCGGCGGGGCAATAATTTAGCAAACTTACACACGTACGCAATTATACGTAGAAGTTTACTCCAAGAAGAGATGCGGAGTGCGAGCTCATAAATCGCAGAATTACACACGGATGTGCACACAGTGTGCGACAAAATCTTCTTCTCAGGCATATTTGCAATAACCTCATTGTCTAAAGTACGAAGAGGCCATTGAGATGGATCTAACGAAGTCCACTGAGGCCCATGGAGCCACAGGGGGTTTGAAACTAATTTATTTGGCGTAACGCCACGTGAAAGTATGTCAGCGGGATTCTCAGTACCTGCGACATGATAAAAGTTATCAGCGCGAATATTGTCGGTAATCTGAACAACGCGGTTTGCAACAAAGGTCTGCCACTTGTGTGGCGAACTCTTTATCCAGTACAGAGCTACTTTTGAATCTACAAAGGCATAGACTGATATTGCAAGGTCAAGAGAATAATTGTCGAGTACTCTGCGAAGCAATTTTGAGAGTAAAACCGCTCCACAAAGCTCAAGGCGTGCAATAGATAGTGGTTTCGTCGGTGCGACTTTAGTCTTTGCACAAATCAACTGGACGGTGTTACCATTGACGCTCTTTACATGTATGTAGACTACGGCACCGTATGCGTGCTCGCTGGCGTCGGAAAAACCCAGGAGTGACGCAGTACAGTTTTTGGATACACCAACATGTCGCGGGATACGTAAATCATTAAGAGCTGGTAATTCAGCACAGAATTGCCTCCACATCTTAATAATTGGCGGTGGTGGTATGTCGTCCCAATCTAAATTAAGTTGCCAAAGCTGCTTTATTAACAATTTGGCATACGCGACTGTGGGAGCAACGAAACCCATTATGTCCCACAGGCGAGTGACAGTAGATAAGATGGCGCGCTTCGTGCACGTCACATCAGCGAGAACAGATATCTTAAAATAAAAGGCGTCACTATCGGTAGACCAATGCAAGCCTAGTATTTTATGTGGCATTGATTTATCGAACTCTACTTCTCCTGTAATTTTATGGGAAGTAGGGAGGTCATCTAAAACAGATCGACGGTTGCTATGCCATTTTATCAGGTCCCATTGGGCACCCTTGAATAAGTCTATCAGCTGCCGAGAGGTCTCACTGGCCTCGGATTCACTGGGCATAGAGAACGCGATGTCGTCCATATATAGCGAAGTAAATGCGATACGACTCGCAAGCGGATACTTTGCGCCGTCGTCATCAATGAGCTGTCTTACCGTGCGCAATGCATGGTATGGACTCGAAGTTAAACCGAAGCACACGCGATTGAAGTGGTATAACACAAGTGGGTCTTGTGGACGGAAGCGGTATAGGAAGCATTGGTAACGACGATCAGAATCGCGAACAACTATTTGCAGAAATTGTTGGCGACAGTCGGCTGTCATAGCGATTGGATGTAAGCGGAAAGTTAAAATTATATTGAACAAGTCGCCTTGCAAATTTGGTCCTGAATGCAGAATATCATTTAATGATCGCCCAGTGCTAGTCTTACTGCTAGCATCCAGGACGATGCGCAGACGCGTTGACTTCTTATCTTCGCGTAAGACTCCATGATGCGGTGTGACATATATTGGAGCGGGTTCATGAGAGTCATACGGCGGTGCGGGGGATATATAATTTTTAGCTAAGTATTCCTTTATGACGTCATCATATGCTAACCTTAATGTAGGCGAGGCTTGAAGTTTCCTCTCCAAGCACATGAATCGTCGTCGAGAGGTTTCATAAGAATCTCCGAGAGAGTAAACGTCATCTTTAAATGGCAGGCCGACAATATATCTACCAGTAAAAGGATCGCGGGATGTCGTAGATTTATAAAACTCTTCACATTCAATGTCTGAAGGACACTGAATGGGCGGTGCGGAGGGTGGCTGTTCAAGCTCCCAAAATCGTTGCACTAATTTGTCAACGATAGGAGACTCTAGAACTGAGCAGCACGTTAAAGAATGATTTACCTGAAGTGTCGGCACTGAGCCCATAATAACGTAACCAAATACCGTACTCAAAGCTGAGGGCCCGGACAAGTCGTTAGACGAATAAATTACGTCTGGACATAGTAAGTGCGGGAAAAGGGATGCGCCTATCAAAACATCAATTTTATTAGGCATGCTATAACATTCATCAGCGAGTCTTATGCCATGGAAGTGTGATAAGACAGATGTGTCTACCACAGCGGTGGGCAAAAGGTCGGTGATTTGATCAACAACTAGCGTTGAAATATTGAAGTTAATATTCGAGTCGAATCGTGAGAAAATTTTAATATCAATCGATTTCGATTTTACAATTTTTTCAACTCCACCGAATCCCTTTACTACAGTACATTCGGTATCGTGTTGTTGAACGCCTAAACGATGACAGCACTCTTTAGTCATAAAATGGCTTTGAGCCGCGGAGTCTAATAATATACGAATAATTTGTTTCTCTCCCTTAGCATCGTAAGCAAATACTTGAGCGGTTGATAATAAAACAGTTCTCTGCGAACGACTTGCGCACGCGGGAACGTTGAGAAACATTCTTGAACGAAGTACACAGCGCGACGTCTGAACGCGCACCTGCGGTGAGGGGTGGCGAGTGTGCGGGCGCGGGGATTGTAGACTTCAGTGTAACTGGCTGAAGCGGTGGAGAACGCGACAGCGCAGGGGAAGCATTATCGCTTCTGCGGTGGAAGTGCAACAATGTGTGATGTTTAAATTTACAAACTCGACAACTATAATTAAAAGAGCAACTAGACACTCGATGACTTAAACTGAGACAATTCACACATGCATTGTTACTCTTTACGCATTTAAATCGTTCCTGCGGCGTCATTTTATCAAAGTCTGCACACTTAAATAGGTGTTGATGCACAATATTATCGCACAGACACTTTGAGCAACTAGTCGTCGTGCTTACGTACGCCTGATACTTCGGCGACAAAGTATAATTACAGCGACGATTATTACCGTTACCTCGTCGATTGTTTGGTGCGCTATTAGAATTTGTACTAGAATCGGTGCGTTGCAAAACTTTGGAGCGGGTCTTAATAAAATTTACTAAATCATCAAAGGTAGGTACCATCGAGTTATGACTATATTCGAAAGAGCGAATGGTATCCGGGTCCAGCTTCTTAAGCGCGATATGAAGAACAATTAAGTCCGCGAGATTATCTAACTTTAAGTTTTGTAAAGCGCGCACTGCACTTATAAAGTTATGAGTAAATAAATCAAAATTATTTGCGGTGGCCGATTGCAATGGCTTAAATTCGAACATCTGATTATTATATGTAGATGCTAGCATACGCCGGTCTTCATATTTGTCGACGAGTGCTTGCAATAAAATTTTATAATTTTCAGCGTAAGGAGTTATGCCTGAGCATACAGATAGGGCTTTGCCCGTTAGTTTACCTAGCAAATAGTATAACTTTTCAGCGTCGGTAAGCGATGTGTTGTCATGGACGGTTGATTTAAAGCTAGCATAAAATAAAGGCCATGAGCGAATGTCACCCGAAAATGGCATAAGTTCGATAGGCGGAAGTGTGAATCTGGCTTTAGATGGTGTACTAGTACTTTGTAAATTAGATTGCGAATATTGTAAATAAAGCCTATTTATTCTACCGCAAAGAGACTCAAACGCAATGAGGCTGTTATAATCAGGTTTAGCAATAGGGTTTATTTTTAATAAATGTGAATTATAATTATCTAAGACATGTTTAAACTCAATACGTAAAGCATTAATATTAGAACTTCCATCAAGAAAACGCTCCATCGTTGAAGTGTTTATGTGGATGTCCGAGGACATATCATATATTTTTTGCACTATTTCAAATAAAGCATCTCGTTTAGCTAACAATAAAACCAACTCAGCATCAGGTGTGCCCTCATTATCCGAGGAATCGCTATTATTCGATGCTATTTGTTTTTTAGGCGGCATTACAACTTAAGTTATGCGGCGAAAATAATATAATTATAAGCGGGTAGTCTGTAAGCGACCTCGCTACGCGGTTGAATTATTAAATATTAGTTTTGTTAACGATGAAATTTAATTGTTAACTTTTATAATAATTATGAAGTTATTTACAACGAATATAATGCTTAAATATATGTGCAAATAATAAATGTAATTTAACAGTATAATCTATAGATGTAGTTAAAAGTTGATGACGTGATGTGAACATACAACAAATAATTTATATAGATAATTATATGCTTATTCATTCTATGGATATAGTTTTAAAATTACTATGAATGTCACCTATTAGGACCTATTCTAGTGTTCTAATAAGGGCGGGGTTAATCCGAAGTCGGAATAAAATATAAATAATTAATTATATAAACGCTTATTACGATAACGATCTAATAAGGGCGGAAAGTCAAGGTCAATCCAGCGAGAAGTGACCATTAAAAATGGAAAGTCAAGTTCAATCCGGCTCGAAGGACCATTAAAAATGGAGACGCCAGTAACTTAAGGTATCTTCGATAAAGATTTAGTGGACTGTAATTTTGGTGCATACGGCAAAGGGGAAAATAAATAGGTGGGATAGCACGCACTGACCTGATGAGGGCTGCCGCGCCTTCCTCCTGGAGTGTCTGCTATACAGCAAGCTCGCCACGTGGTTCGGCGCACACGCACTCTCGGTTAACAGTTTCGTGAAGTCCCACACTCTCGACCTTCGCCCTTACGGGGGCGTCTCACACTTTTATGAGTTACAAAGACACAATGTCTGATGCGGTGAGTATTAAAGATAAACAGGAGATCTCAATGTTCGTCCTGCGCGGTTTGCGGTTAATATAAGACGCGACGGGTGGCCGTGCGTTGCGGATGGCGTAATATCACTTAGTATACTGACGCGCGCCGAGATCCTCTTTTCCACCTCGGCGGCAGCGCGTGCGGTAGGAAAGGGAAGGAAGGAAGGAAACAAAAAATATGCACTAGTCATGTTGATAAAGTAGATATAACTTAGGACGAACTCAATGCGATATGTAATGTAATGTTGATAAAGTAGATTGTTAACTGGCGTTACCATATATAAAATATATTATCGTTATATGCCTTTCACGTAAGGAAAAAAATGATTCAATTATCTAGCGAAAAAGCTTCGATATAAGCCCCAATGTCTCCATAGTTCTACATCATTTTGACGTAAAATTTATACCAAAATTATCATCAACATTTGCTCAAACTATACTATGATTTTTACTTTTTTAATCGTTACTATTATTCTATAATTAATTAAGAATTCACTACCGCGCCGGCGGCTCTCGAGGTCGTACCTGTGTGAATTTAATTCGCGCGCTCCATCTCGTTTCGATATTATCGTAGTGTGCGTTGATGACCGTGGCGTTGCTATTTTATGCTAGAGCATCGTCAACTACGCCCGTAATTTTTAATCGTTTGAGGTATTTACTTTCGTACAGTATATTTCAATTAGTATTGTTGTGCGCCTAAGTTGATGTCTGGTACCTGGCACTAGCGTCATCTAGTGTCGGGGAACAGAGCGAGAGGAGATCTTTCCTGAAAATGCCATGACTGAACGTTCAACCAACAGCGCCATGTAGTATCATATAGAAGAACTAAGCTTTCTGGAAAGCTCCAAACTCGAACTTTCTGCACCTGGTCGATCAGGGGCCGGTATTTGCTGGAATATTCTGGAAAAAGGCGTATATAAAGGTGTTGAAGTTCGCCACCGGGGCAGTATTGAATTAGCGATACGAGCGAAGCTTTCGGAGTGAAATAAAGGGAACTAAAGTGTTAAGTATGAAAAATTATTAGTGTGATTTAAGTTTTAATTAGTGTTCAGTAATTAAAGTGTCAATTTTGGTAGTTCAATCGGCAGTTTTTATTGTCACGAACCCTAAGCTCGTAACAATTAGTGTCAGAAGTGGGATCAAATCATGCCGATTTTACTTAAGGACGAAATGGAGGGTGTCCGTAACGGAATTCAACGCCAGCAGAAGACAGACCATAGAAGATTTGGTGGTGCCAGACGTCGGAGGGCCAGCCACCGGCCGCGGAGGCTGGCCCGTCAGTAGCTCCTGAATCTGCAGCACCTGACCTAGGTGCTCTGATGGTGATGCTGCAGGAGCAGGCTCGCCAGCAGGAGGAACAGGCCCGTTGGTTGGAAGAACAGCAGAAGGAACAGGCCCGCCGACAGAGGAACAGGCCCACCGACAGGAGGAACAGGTCCATTGGTTGGAAGAGCAGCTTCAGTGCGGACGAGGGGAACAGGTCCGTCAGTTGAAAGAGCAGCAGAAGGCTTCTGCACTCTGAATCTTCATAAGAATGCGTCCTAGGTTTTGAAGGTATTCCTCAAACGTGCGGCCTACGATGATGATGTCATCCAAGTAGACCAGACAGTCATCGCCAATTAGCCCGGTAAGTACAAGTTCCAGCAGCCTTTCAAACGTTGCTGGAGCATTGCACAATCAAAACTGCATTACTTTAAATTGCCACAGACCCTTTCCCGTCGAGAAAGCGGTTTTCTCTTTTTCTTCTTTCTCTTCGCGGTATCTTATCCAAGGTACAAGCGTTTAATAATAAGTGTATAAGCTCGGTCAATGCCGTTGTGGAAAATATTTTTATAATAAAAATATGGTAATTGATTGTAAGTACCGATTAAAAAATATTAGTTACAGTTGGTTATTTTATTTATTTAAATAGGTTGCAACCGTACTATTTATTTATTTATACCACTATGTTACCGTTAATAGATATAATCGATTATTAACCAACATCGGTTAACAATCGATTACTGTGAAACAATCAAAGTATTTATGTGTACTTATTTCAGTACTAAGGTTCATAAATAATGAAAAATATATCAAACAGATTATAATAAATTAATTAGATAACTTAAAAATGACACACCAAAATTTTTCCATCCACTGAACTCCAACCTAAGAAAACTTGTATAATGGAAGATCAGGATCGTTTAGCTGCTATACTCATAGTATCATAGTGCGAGCGAGTGAATAGGGTTATGAAATAAATATCGATCGCGTAGGAGCCCGCTCGGAGCGTAAAATACCTAAATTGGCGTAACGCCGAAATGTAAGAGGGCTCCTAAACATTTTTGTGGAAGTAGACAGGCAATGCACTTGCAAATCCCCTGGTATTGTCCATGAGCGGCAGTAGACACTTTCCATCGCGTGAGCCTTAGGCTCAATTGGCCCTACCTCTTCAAAAATACAAGTCAGTGTGTATATAATATACGTTGGTGAAATGATAAGTTTTCGTAAAAACCGTATAAAACATTTTTTTCTAAAAAAATAATTTATTTGTCAACATTTGAGCGCGAGACATATTATAACAATGATTACAGTTTTTTATTCTCGGAGTCTAGGGTTAAAATATTTTATACATCTGAGTGAAATACGATGTAAACTTCTGAGGAAGCCAATTTTTGAGGTTAGGAAACAGAAAAAAGTCACACGGGGCAAATCTGGGGAAAAAGAACGGGCGAGAAAGTCGTTGAAGCCCAACTCGTCTACTTTTGCCATTATAACGGCCGATGTGTTAGTGAGGTGTATTGTCTTGGTGCAAGAAAATTTTTTGCGCTGAAATCTTTGTCGATTCTGTTTTAATTTCTTATGCAAATGCTCCAATAACGTTGCATAAGTGCCGGTCACTTTTTTATTCTTTTCCAAGCAGTCAATCATGATGATATGCCGAGAATCCCTCAATGAGAATGGTGACCATCATTCTTCCTACCGATAAAATAATTTTCGCTTTTTTCCGTGCTGTTTTTTCGCGGCCAAGCCATTGTTTTAACTGCTGTTTTCCCTCCAGGGTGTCTACAATCACGAAAATATTACAGCCATATAGCAGGAATAAACTCTAATCTCTGATATTCTAGGTATATATTGTTATGTTAACTTTTAAAATAAAGTTCTTGAGCAGTGTATAATACCGTTGGTCCAGTTATATTTATTTTCTTTATACGTATTATTCGCATCAATGGGTGCATTGATGCCAATAATTAACAAAAGTAACGTAAATAATTAATAATAACAAAGTAAACAAAAAACAAACAAGATATTATAGTGACAAATATGCTAACGGTCTACATAATAATAAGTGGATATTTTTCGCTATTTATGTGTATAATTTATAGACACCATAGCTTGGATGGCTACTCATGTATAGTCACCCCAGAGGACTAATATGTATTGCATTCCTGTCTGTAATTAATCCTGCACTCGTTTTCTTTAAGTCGAAGCACAGCATTTAATGCTCTGCCGATCGGCGGCAGAATCTCCTAACACTTTGCACAAAGCGCTTCTTTCGAAGCTCCCTTCCTATGGGCTTCCCGAGAAATTGTGCGATTGGATCACCAGCTTTCTTGCAGATCGGAGCATCAAGGTCGTTGTAGACGGTGCAAGCTCCGATTGCAAGCCTATTAATGCTGGTGTTCCACAGGGCTGCGTGCTATCGCCAACGCTGTTTCTTCTGCATATCAATGATATGTTGCATACCCGTAACATTCATTGCTATGCAGATGACAGCACTGGTGATGCTCTTTACACCGGCCGAGCCAATATTTCTCGGGAAAACGTCTCCGAGTGCCGGGACAAACTTGTGTCTGAAGTCGAGTCTTTGCTGAACAGAGTCTCGGATTGGGGACGACTAAATCTAGTCCAGTTTAACCCCCAGAAGACACAAGTTTGCGCGTTAACCGCTAAAAAGAACCCCTTTGTCGTATCCCCTCAGTTTCAAGGCACTCCCCTTGTTGCCTCAGCCAGTATCGGAATCCTCGGCGTCGACATATCGAGTGACGTGCAGTTTCGTGGTCACTTGGAAGGGAAGGCCAAATTGGCCTCTAAAAAGCTTGGCGTGCTCAGCAGAGCGGGGCAGTATTTCATGCCGGCACACCGCCTGCAACTTTACAAGGCGCAGGTTCGACCGCACATGGAATACTGTTCCCATCTCTGGGCTGGGGCTCCCCAGTACCAGCTCCTTCCACTTGACCGCATCCAGCGCAGAGCGGCTCGAATCGTCGACGACCGAGTGCTTTCCGATCGGCTCGATTCACTGGCGTTGCGAAGAGATGTTGCATCTCTTTGCGTATTTTATCGCATCTATCACGGGGAGTGCTCTGAGGAATTGTTCGGATTAATCCCAGCCGCCAAATTTCGTGAACGCACGACACGGCAAACGTCCCGATACCATCCACACCATCTGGATGCTTGGCGGTCCACCACTGTACGTTTCACAAGGAGCTTTCTTCCACGTACAACCTCTCTGTGGAATAGTTTATCACCGGCGATTTTTCCGGACCGATACGACCTGGGGACCTTCAAGAAAAGAGCTTACTCCTTTCTAAAGGGCCGGCAACGCACCCGCAATTCTCCTGGTGTTGCGGTTGATCATGGGCGGCGGTAGTCACTTAACATCAGGTGAGCCGCATGCTCGTTTGCCCCCTCTTCTATAAAAAAAAAAAAAAAAAAAAAAAAAATATTTTTTTACTTTAAAGAAGATTCCGGACACGGTTAAAACTGTACGATTTATATTATTTATAAAGTAAATAAATAAAATTTATTTTATTTATTTATTTTATAAACTACATGTTTTTAATAATGAATAAAACAAGGATTTAAATCAGTTTATATTTTATTTACAACACAACTTTAACTTACACTATATCATGTATATATACATATATATATATATATATATATATATACATATATATATATATATATATATATATATATATATATATATATATATATATATATGTATATTATATATTATAAGCATGTAGTGTAGTGGCGGTGTAATAATATCCAGTGCTCGATATCGTCCCGTGTGTTTCATAAGATGTGACTAAGGGAAACTGAAACTGGAGATATGAAGCAGCATCTTCCTGATAACAACTTAAAATAATAAAAACTGTGGTTGCCAACCCGCCTGCCAAGCGTCACAACTATGGAAAATCCCCCCTGCGAGGCCATCTGTGGGGGAGGCTACCTTCAACATGAACTTTAGGTTGCATGGATACCGTAACTAAGTTGAGTGTGTAATTTGTTCCTCTTCTTTACTCTCTTCTCTGTTCTTTGTTCGTTTCTTTTAAATATCTGTCATCAGGCAGTAACGCAGCTACAAATGCTGATGCTGAAACAAGACAAAATTATGTTACGTTAGGGTGACAAACTAGCACACAGTCCACCTGATGGTAAGTGGTTGCTGTGGCCCATAGACATCTACATCTATCCTCGACTACGAATCAAAATGCGGACGCGTTGTCACCCGTGAGGACTAAGATGGAATGCCTCGTATGGAGCACAGCAGCGTTAAGCTGCTATTTTACGTTGGTATCCGATGAGAGCGTGGTCCTTCCCGGGTCGAGCCTACGCATTCGTGCTACAACTATACTACTAATATACTCGTAGATGCAGCATGGCTCTACCACGTAAAAAAACTAAGTAATCTTTTTTACCCGACTGCTAAGGAAGAATTATGTTTTTTTGCGCGTATCTTGTATGTATGTGTGTTTGTAAATTTCTTTATTACATCGTATATTACAAACGGCTGGATGGATTTTGACAGTTAAGGTATCGTTTTATTTTTCTTAAAAACCCAAGTGTTCTTAAACAGGTTTTAAATAAAGCTGCAAAAAAACAATTTAAAAGTAATGCACCAAAATACCGAAACAAGATTGATAATAGAAAAAAAAAAATTAAAATAAACTATAAACAAAGTAAACTCTACTTCAGTTTAACAGACTATATTATGAGCTGAAAGCCGAAGTTAAATAGCCTTAGTTGAATATTAAGTTTAATAGCAGCCGGGACCCAATTGCAAATTACAAACCGGAAGAAAATTAATGGGTAGATAAATCCCACTAGAATTTTGCCGTATGTTTTTCGAGGTGTTTGTAATAGGAAGAGCTAAAAAGATAACTATCTCGTTTCTACCAGATATAAATAACCTATCTTCTATATAATAATATACCTGGGAGCAGCGGCAATCGTGAGCGTCTGGTACTGAGATAGCAACAGAATTGTGGCGGTTATGGCAGAACAAATTGTAGAGAACTATAATAGAACAGCAATACATTGTTACAGACTCTCTTTATCTATGATATATCAGAAGTCTGTTTGGATAGGTAGCGCCCTCTTTCTTATTTCTGCTATCAAACGATATTGCGTGCACTACTGTATAACGTTCTTTTGGATTCAGAGACCAAGTACTTATACAGGATGAGAATCATTCTATCTTAGTCCTCACTTTTAAGATCGCATTATTTGTCTATAATTGATTACAGGTTTCTATGCCACATAATATATACATAAATTATTTTAACTGGCTACTAATAACATTTCTACATCAGCCCTTTTGAATTGTCCATACAGGGGGCGGGTTTACCATAACTGACACGTATGATCAGAAAGATTATTTAACTCCTTTATAATTTCGTATTGCAAATTTAGTATCATAAGAAGATTACACTTTAAAAAAATTAAAGTTTACTCAAAAATGACTGTGATATTTTAAGATGAATACTAAAATATGATACGATACGATAAATTTTAAGTTCATAAGAATTGTTTAGGACGATCGGAGATATAAGTACACAGTTTATACGTACAGTTTATATTTATATAGTGAGAGGTGAGAATTGGAGAGCTTTCAAACTGGCATTCTACATTAGTAGTAAGAGTAATGACCACGCATCTATGTTTTGATTTGTAATCGAAAAAATGTAGGTGTCTATGGGCAATAGCAATTACTTCGGGTGCACTTTGTGCTTGTTTGTCGTTCAAGGCCTATTTACACTTCGATAAGTACAGTGGCGAGTTAAATTACATGGCAGTTGACAGTAAATGGTGGTTAAGTGGGCAGTAGCGTTCGAATGACTTCGTGGTGAGTTTAGTTAAAAAAGTACAATTTTATATTTTGAAGGTCGAACGCGAACACGTTGCAAAGTTACGCACTGAACTAAACTTGCTGTTTCATACGAGCGGCGAGTTTAGTTTCGGGTGTCATGTCGGGAGACGCGTGGGAAGCAACATTTCGAACTTGATTCGCTGAAAAATATACCGGCTGGCTGTCTCGTTCAACTTAGTTCATAATTTGCTACTTAACTCACTGATTGCCGTTCAAACGAGATTTTTTTTAACTCGCTACTGTACTTGTCTAATTGTAAATCGGTCTTTACTTACATAAATAAGATATGAAATCGCAAAATTAGAGTCATACGAGAATAGACTAAAATACGAACCAAGAAAAAGGCCACTGATTAAATAGAAACCAGCATTGCAGTTGGTCACGAGCAGCAGATTAAGAATCTGTACCGAAGCAATCAAACCAATACTTCCTGCAGTCGAGGTTAAAGCTACAGCCAGCGCTCTGGAACACAATCGAATCAATTGAAGACGATAAAAACCACATAAATTGTAATAATAAGACAATAGAAGTCGCGTAGATGCGTGACCTTGTCACCGCTATGATGTGTTGACGAACATCATTCACCATTTTGTGATTTAGTTACTTGGGCGTTGAACGTCGTACTTGAATTTATGTTATTATAATGGTGAATTTACTAATTATCATTTTTTGAACAAATTTACAAATAGATAAATACCTTATTATGACATTTACCTTTGTAAACTTTCATTTATTACTTTTCATATTGTACAATTACCATTGCTGCTTTTGTTCTACCGTAATACGCGACATTGACAAACTCGTCAAGCAATGTAATGTGAAAAATTAGATTGAATTGCGTATGTTTATAATACGGCTGCAGGTCGCTTAATGCGTATGTGTTAAGATATGACGACATCGGTTTCGGGAGTAATCGAGCGCTAATTCATTTCTATTTTCTTATTATTACTATTTCTGTGATTGAAACTCAGAAATACTTTAGTATTAAATAAAGTCTAAAATAAAGTGGTTTTGTAAGGTTGGTGGTTTCTAAGAGCGTAGGAGTAGGATCGTGTGCCGCTATATTTAGCAATTAAATTACCGTAGACATCTAATAACTATCTTTATTGACACAGAAACATCATGCTGTGTTTGTCTTAAACTACGCTCCGATTGTCTTATTCATAATCAACCCAACGTATGGCATAGTGGTGGCGTGATCCTAAGGTCCGTTCTAACTACCATTTTACTCGCCCAGTTTATTAAAAAAATTCAAGCTTTAAATACTTTTCCTGTACGATAAAATATAGTCTAGATCCCTCCTGGAATTGCCCTTTATCTGTTCGTAAAATTTCATCACAATTATATCAGCCATTTCGAAGATTAGCCCAAACAGACAGACAAAATTAAAAAAAAACTCTTAATAACATGCAAATAACTCCCGGAGCTTAATAGAATCTAGTTATTTCAACATTACAAGATAGACACTTCAATTTTATTTAATGTATGTTTTTACAATGACCTCTCGACTTATAAAAATGTATAAAAAATAAATAAAAATATGAAGGTAATTTTAATAAAAAAAGAGATATTTATTTAATTGATTGAATCAGGCGTTACTTTGCGGAAATCCATCATAACAATTATAATAACCAAATGCAATTAATTAATGCAAATTAACATCTTTATTATAATAGATATTTATTTAATCATTTTAAATTTCGTTGTTTCGTAAAATTTCGTTAAAACAGAAACAGTATATTAAGAAATAAATGAATTTAAATAACTGTGTGACTTAGTTTCATAAAAAGGTTTGTTATCCACAACATAGCTTTTTATAAAACTAAAGGTTATTGAGAGAGTAATGCTTATATATATATGAAGGTGTAGGTGTAGTGTAACTTGGTTTTGTTGCTCAGCTTGCCCCGAGCAGTTGTCTTGAGCAGAATCGTGCTCCCCCCCAGAATACCCGGGGTAGTATAAGCACCCACACTCAGGAGTGGAGTAACTTGGTCGTGGATGCTTATCGAGGGATTCTCCAGGGGTACTGGTACTCTCCTGGGGTAGATCTTCACTTAATTCTTCTACCATGTTAAGGGGAGAGGGGGGAGTTAGGCCTCCAGCCACCTACACTCACCAGACGTAACACGGAAGCTGAGCTTCCACTTCATGCTGGTATTCTGTGAGGTCGTGGTACCACCCCGGCTTGAGTCGGCCCATACGTGCAACAGATAAGATTCTTAATTGTGTATGAATTGATAGATGCGGCGTTAGATATTTAGTGAATGGTGAACGTTTCATTCGTTCAAATTCCCAAATTTTGTTATATTGTAAATATTTCCATTTTGCTATTTAAAAATTTATATTTTCAAAAATTTCATATTTACCAAAGTAGATAGTATTTTCATGAACATGTTATTTGTTGTACACTTCGTTGCAATTATAGCTGTCTTTTTATTTGTGATTTACGTATAATATTTAAAGAACCGTACAAATTGAAATTATTTTTATTTCAATTTGTACGGTTCTTTAGACCTTTCACATAACATTTATTTATTTAATAAATATAAAATCACCTGAGATGAGTAGGGAACAATTTAACAGCAATGGCCACGTACATTCCGTAAACCAAGCCACCACTCAAGAGTATCATGAAGAAAACGACGCTAGCGTAGGCGTTGGGTATGAGGTTCACTATGATGCCCGACATTCCACACACAACTGTAACGCATATTACCAAATTGCGGTTGCCAACTCTGTTCACCACCTGGATTATAATAAAACATTTTTTTAATCTGTATCTATTTAATTCATAAAGATATATATGGCAGAATTTATATGTTAACACTTTTCTAAGCCTTACCTGTATACCGTTACCGTTACAGCCTACTAAAGTCTACTGCTGAACGTAGACCTTCACCATAGATTGCCCCATAGGGATATTTTTTTAATTTTTCGTCCCTATTAGGAAGACGCGGCCGCCCATCGCTGATTTGCTTTCATCTGCCGCCTTTTACGACATCCATGGGATGATATGGTTTGAAGCAACAGTAGCCTAATGGCAGGGTGCGAACCGCGAACTGAAAAGGTTTGGGGTTCGAATCCACCAACCACTCCTAAAATAAGTATTTTAAACTTACCAGGAGTGGGTAAAGGGAATATTAGCAATGTTCATAACATTGCTAGATTCCTATAAAAAAAAACTGTCAGTGGATATCCTTACACCGCCACTATATGGTTACCTACACCTAATCTGTACGCTGCATAGTAATCCAGCTGCTTTATAAAAGAATGCCTGGACTAAAATGACAAAAACTGCAAAAAAGAAATTAATTAATTTGCAACCTTCCGCTAACTAAATACAATGATGTGTCTTACCCGGATTGAAGAGCACCTCCCGCCCTCCCTCAATTGCATGCACCAATCCCGTTACCACTACTCCCAACACCACTATTCCAGGAAGGACACACCATCGACGATAATACGAAGTAGATATCTGTAGGTAGGTAACTGGTAATTAAATGGGCTAATATTAAGTTCGCCATTTGTATTCTTTTATAAATAAATAGAAACCAAAGATTTGGTTTTTCTACAAAAATCGTAAGAAAAATTCGATGATCTGTCTTTACTAACGTCAAACACAAGTCAATACTTAAAGAGCAAGTCTAAGAAATATTGTAAACTATTTTTTATTCTGTGGTATAAAGTTAAAGCCTACCTGTATACCTTCTGCTGCTGAGCACAATCTTCCTCTCAGAAATGAAAGGTTTTTTATTATCTCCTAATGAATCACACAAATTATTAATAAATCCATTACGGCCTATAAAAGCTCACCGCTGAACATACGTCTTCCTCATCGATTGTCTCGTAGAGAGGATTTTGCCAGAGCTGCCACGCTTGGTAGGCACTTGGTATCTTGGTGGGCAGGTACTGCAGGTATTTTATTATTTTGAGTTGTCAGAAAGATACTGCTGTATCTTTACTACTTTACTTTAGCTCTGTCTGTCTGTATATACGGTTGATTTAGTATATGTTGAATAAAGCTCCACGATAGATATGTTAAATTTTTAATATACATAAGACACTATGATATTCTAAAGTAAGCTTATTAAAGATGTTAAATATAAACTAGTCGAGGTCCGCGTGATAAATTAAAATTTTAGCTCTTACCTAGTTGGAAAAGCGTCTTAGCGTTCAGCTACTGCAGAGTCTACTTCACCTGAGGATGCCTCATGTAGAATGTATGTGTCGTATTATCGACTGTGGTGTATCTTTCCTAGTATGATAGTTAATTTCCAAGTAGTGGTGTGGGATTAGTGGTGACGAGGAAAGTGTGCGCAACAGAGGGAGAGCGGGAGGTGCTCTTCAAACTAAATAAGTGACATAATTTTATTTTATTACATGGATCTTGACAAGTTAAATTATAACGTCTTTAAAATAATAGATTTACGTAAAGTAACGCCTGATTCTATTAATTATCTGAACTTATTAATTTTATACTCACCACACTTAGCAAGGCGTTGAACAAAGACTGCATAGCTCCCACTGACAATACAAACAGTAGTGATGTTAGTTTCAAGGCGCATGGTGCGACGTCTGGCTGCAAAAGGTAATTTAAAAGATAAAGTGTAGATTGCGTCCTTTAAGCTAAAATCCTCTCCAAAGATTTCCTAATTTTTTTTAATAATTTTATAATGTCAAGATTTAGCGAGGAATTGGTGTCAAATAGTGACAAGAAAAAAAACTACTACTACTATCCGAGTTGAATCCGTCAATTCTCCTCTTGGTCAAAGTTGGACTTACCTAGTTGGCCTATTTTTCCTAGGCAAACGTACTCGTCAACAACTTCGAGCTTAGTGTTCCCAACAACTACCGGCACAGGTGTGACATGGACATTACACATGATCTTTGTTTTGTGCATGTTCATCTTGAGACCTATCTGTTTGGAGACTTTATTGAGGTCATTGAGCACAGTACAATGAAATGAACGATTTGAAATGAATGATTTGTTTCAATATAGGTTATTGTATAATACTTATTGAAAGTCATATTTTATTTACCACTGCAATTGCACTGGTTCGCAAAAATGCCTCTATCCTGGGAAGAACCAGCAAGACACCTAGCGGGACTTTTTTTAAACATATTTCAAATTACAATACATTTATTTTGCATAATAGTTGTATACATTTTTATAGAACCAACATGGTGGCAATTACCTAATTCCCAGGGGTTATTTTCATTTATGTATTCATTTATATTATAATCACCTGTATTGTTCAATTTTTCTCTAATAAAACATTTAAACTTATTTAATGACCAATTTTGTACATTTTCTGGGATTTTGTTGTAAAAGCGTATACATTGCCCCATAAATGAATTACTAATTCTGTAGAGTCTAGTAACTGGTATTACATGCTTATGTTATTTCCTGGTGTTTAAAGTATGAATATCTTTATTATTATGAAAGCTATTTACGTTTTACATTTTCATAATTAATTGCGATACGATGAACAAATATGACTTCAATATCTCAATTTTCTATGAAAGTAACTAAAATAAACTAATCTAGCTGTTTCAATATTGGTTAAACTTCTTATATTTCTTACAGCATATGCTGCAGAATTAAACCTGCCTGCTAATTTAGATATATGGGGTCCCCATTGAAGCTTCGCATCAATAATAATACCAAGAAAAACAGTGGTACCCACAAGACCCAACTCTTCCCCATTTAAAAACAGTTTGGTATTTGAATGTTTAACCTGCAACTTCCCCGATGTTGTGGTTGTTTATGGACGGCGGTAGTCATTTACTATCAGGTGAACCGATTGCTAGTATGCCTCCCCCCATCTATAAAAAATTAAAGAGGTATTATCAGCAAATAATACTATATCGTGATTGTCCCCTACAAGATAATATAGACTAAGAACAGGAATGGGCCAAGAATCGAGCCCTGAGGAATGCCCATTTATACTACTGATCCGGAGGAACCTTTACCATTGATAACGACTTTATGAGTTCTGTTATTTAAACGTGAAATAATAAATCTAAGTGCAATATTTTGACACCGTAATGTTGTAGTTTCCTGATTAATATCTCATGATGAACACAGTCGAAAGCCTTGGAAATATTATAAAATATACCTTAGGAATCTAGTGAACTCTTAGGCATAAAAAATATATACTTCATAAGCTCAACACCTGTGTCAGTCGTCGAGCGACACCTTGTGAAACCAAATTGATTTTCATGGACTAATTTATTTATATTAAAAAAAATTCATTAAAAGTTAACTTTTGATTTACTGAGAGTTGGCAGTACAGAAATAGGTCTAAAATTAGCGGGGTCCGATGTACTACCTGATTTAAATAAATGTATTACTTTACTATGTTTTATTAAGTCAGTAAATACACCAGATTCAATACTAGTATTAAAAATAATAGCAAGATGTGGTGCAGCAGTTTTCTTTACATCAAGGGTTTTGAAATATTTTACAATATCTTGTAGTAATACTTTTTCAAATCTAAATTCTTTCAAACAGATATTAACATTCTGTTTGAGTAATGAGACGGCGACAGTTGGAGAACTATTCAATGACTTTGTTGTCAAAATAGGAATTGCAGTGAAATATTTCCTACACACCGCTGCGACTTCTTGATTTGACTAGATCAAATCCATATAAATAGTCTGAATTGTTCTTGTAAGAAAGCGATTGAAGGTTCTTCATCATATTACTTTTAAATCTCTCCAGGCGTTTTGAATGAATTGGAATAAACAAAATTTTCTCAATTTCCTGTTTTTGTCATCATAATCAACATCATCATTACAGCCCTTCACAAGTCCACTGCTGAACATAGGCCTCCCCCAAGCAATGCCACAAAGCACGGTCCTGAGCCACCTGCATCCATCGACTTCCTGCATGTCTTACCAGGTCGTTACTCCATCTAGTGGGGGTCCACTCGAGAAGCTTTCTTCCTCATCGGTTATCGGTTTTTCGAGCTATATGGCCGGCCCATTGCCACTTCAGCTTACTAATCCGTTGGGCTATGTCGGTCACTCTGGTTTTACTACGGATATCCTCATTTCTGAGTCTATCACGCAGTGAAACTCCGAGCATAGCCCTCTGCATAGCTCGCTGAGCGACCTTGAGCGTCCTCATATGGCCAGCAGTGAAGGACCACGTCTCAGATCCGTAAGTCATCACCGGCAACACGCACTTTAGTTTTCAGAAATTGAGGTATACCTGACGAGAAGATGTGTCGTAATTTCCCGAACGCTGCCGAGCCGAGTTGAATCCGTCGATTGACCTCTCGGTCGAAGTTGGACTTACCTAGTCGGACTATTTGTCCCAGGTAACCATACTCGTCAACAACTTCGAGCATAGTGCTCCCAACAACTACCGGCATAGGTGTTACATGGACATTAAACATGATCTTTGTGTTGGCATCTTAAGACCTATCCGTTGGGAGACACTATTGAGATCATTGGGCATACTGCTAAGGTCCTCCAGCGATTCTGCCATAAGGACTATAGTGTGAGTGATGTACTCGCCATTGATGTTAATACCGTATCCTTTCCAGTACAGTAGCTTGAAAACATCTTCCAACGCAGCGGTGAAGAGTTACGGGGATATAACATCACCCTGTCTTACATCTCTCTGCAGTTGGATAGGTTTCGTACTCTGGTTCTGTACTCGGATAGCCATCGTAGCCCTACTGTACAAACACTTCAGCACTTCGATATACCGACAGTCAACTTGGCACCGCTGAAGGGACTGTAGCACCGCCCAAATTTCGACGGAATCAAAGGCTTTGTCATAGTCCACATATGCCAGGCAAAGTGGCAGATTGTACTCTTCGGTCTTCTGTACAATCTGCCGCGGGGAAGGAATGTTTTCTATGGTACTGAAACCTTTTCGGAAACCGGCTTGTTCGGGAGGCTGGAAGTCGTAGAGTCTGCGCGCGAGACGATTCGTAATGACTCTCGAAAACAGCACGTAGACGCGGCTCAGAAGGGAAATGGGTCTGTAGTTCTTCAAGAGAGCGTTGTCTCCTTTCTTAAAGAACAAGACAACCGCGCTTCTGCTTCACGCCTCCGGAGTAGTGCCACCATGGAGGACGGAATTGAAGAGCTTCCGAAGGAAGTACCGGTGTTCCACCCGCTTTCAGAAACTCCGCTGTAATTCCATCCTCGCCCGTGGCCTTGTCGTTTTTAAGGTGGTGGAGAGCCATTTTTTGTGAGCAGAGAGCCTGTTTTTGTGCATATATGATAATGAAATCAGTTACCCATAGTGGTTTGAAATTAGTTTTTGAATTTACTGATTGGTACAACATCTGTAAAAATATTATCAATACAAGTTGCACTACACTCTGCAATACGTGTAGCTTCAAAGAATAATTTACTAGGATTGAATGATTTGATTAATGAACAAAATTTAGTACTGATGGAGGAAGCTTCCAGGAGATTTATATTAAAGTCTCCACATACTACAAGAGATTTATTCTGTTTATTAAGCGTAGCTAAAACCTTCGATCAACAATACCAACTAGATAACGGGTCACCTACAAAATCATAGCTAAATACTGTCCGCGTAAATATAAACTATGAAAAGACATAAATTAAATAACATTTAGTGTGAAATCAACCTTAATTTATAACAAATAAAGTTCTTTTTCTCGTTATTGCCTTGCGAGCTACACTCTCACGTGCAAGAGCTCACGTCTCATGTGCGCTCTTATTTACTGAGATGGATTTCTTGCGCCGACCCGACATCTAGTTGTTATTGTTGATCGAAGGCTAAAACTTCTTCCATAGTATTTTCAATAATTTTTCCCAAATTTCGATGGAATTAAAGGCGTTTTCGTAGACCACATACGCAAGGCAAAGTGGCAGATCTTACTCAGAAGAGATCTAGATCTTCTGCAAAACCTGCCGCAGGGTATGTATGTAGTCTATGGTATTGAAGCCTTTTCGGGAATCGGCTTGTTCGGGAGGCTGGAAGTCGTCAAGTCTGCGTGCGAGATGATTCATAATGACTTTCGAAAACAGCACGTAGACGCGGCTCAGAAAGGAAATCGGTATGTATGTTCGTCAAGAGAGCGTTGTCGCGCTCGCTGGTCTGCTCCACGCCACCAGAGTATTGTCACCATGGAGACAGAATTGAAGAGCTTCTTTCCTTAGACCTTCCATCTCCAGCTGGGGCCTTGCCGTTTTTTAATTTGTTGAAGAGCCTTTCTAATTTCGCTCAGACTAACGTCCCGGAAATTTTCGAAATAGTGTCGGATATGACTTGCTCTTGGATCACTAATCACACTTGCGTGTGGCTCCAACAATAACATGTACACCTGCTCACAGAACCTTTCAATCTCACTCGAAATCTCAGGTATCCCGGAAACGATGCTACTACACTCAGTCTTCAGGTTTGACAGTTGGCTTTTTCTAGCCGACAGATCTCTGGCAAAGACTTTGGGGCCCTGGTTCCACTCAATCGATCGATCAACTTTAATACTGCTCGATCTATGAATATATAACAGTATTAAAGACGCGTAAGTCCCGCCGCATTCATTTGGAGATATGTCAGTTCAGCTGCCTGTATACTGTCAAATCTGTTGAAGATTACAGCTTCATTTCCCATTTAACAGCCATGAGATTAAGAGTGTGATCGCAGAGTTTTCAGAAATTAGCTCCGACCGCACTAACAGTTTCTACGAGCTTGTCATTCATATTGTCCACTGCATTGCAGTTTTCTAGACACTGAAAACGGTTTTGTAACTCGAGTTAAAAGGTTTTGGGACTTTCGATTAGAGCACAAGGGGGACGGAACGTTGACTTCGTTAGAAGAGACCTCTCCAACTGAACGTTTAGGTTCAGTGTGCCTCTAACCATTCGGTGATTGCAGCCAGTTTTCACTCTCGTGATCACTGAGACATCACTGAACAGTTGCAACCAAGTCGTCATAATGAAGACAATCTCATTTTTTGACGAATCCTCGGGGCTCGACCAGGTCCAGTTTCCGTGAGGCCAATTCTGGAAGAAAGAGTTCATCGTAAAGAGTGCCTCTTTCTCGATGAAGTCGGCCAGCTACTGACCCCTTGGGTTCCGTTGCTCTATAATAAATTTCCATACCGTTCTTTAACACAGTATAGTGGTTTGCATGGAATGCATGGATCTGGAAATACCCACATGCGTTTCCTCCATCTTCTCATCGTGATGTCCGTAGGTTTGTGCGTGAACTGGTTTGATCTTCAGCAAATACTGTTAGGTGAATCTCAGTTTAGGGTACGCAACCCTCGTCAGCACACTGCCAAACTTTATAATGTTGTTAACTAGAGACTTGGGGACGATAAATCTAACACCCCCTTGGGACGGATGATCGCCCTCTCGATGATAGTACAAGTTGCCGGATTCGGGAATCACCCTGTCCCTGTCCTCCCCCTCTCTTCGGACTTCAGATAATCCTATAATATTCCGGCGCAACTTGTCTATATCTTCTTCCAGCTCCAGGATCTTCTCGTTAATCCACAGGGTGTGTGCGTTATATGTTGCCAGGTCGAGTCATCTTAGCTGGCAACTGAACCTTCACCGGAGATTCTTAGCACCCCCTGTCCCGCCGTTACCATGGTTGCCACCGTAACAAGAAATAGCGGGGCCGCCAGGGACTGGGAGCCGTTTACCCATGTCGTTGCTCATGGGTATATTGCCATAGTTGTTAAGCTAGGCGAGCGGGTTGACAACCGCAATTATTTTGTTATGCAATTGCTGTTATCAGAAGGATGCTGCTGCCCATATCCTGCCTAATTCCCTCTGTAGTCTTTTACGATACCCACGGGAAGATATGGGGTAGTGGATACTCTTTACCGCCACTACACGGCAAATGATAATCATACTACTCTTAAATACTTCGTATTTTTCACATATACTATAATGTCTTGCAGAACTAATTTTGGTCACGGTGGCCAGTCTCAACAGCAATTACTATTCATCTGCACAGGACAGGATTATAGCATAGAGTAAGGAGTTTCTTGCCCATGTGATATAATATCCGAGTGTATGTGCAAGCACGAGTTCACACTCTATTCCTACACTCTCTCAGTTAGACGGTACGGTAATACGACATGACCGGAGAGAGATTAGATGCTGCATCTAATCTCTCTCCGGTCATGTCGTATTACCAACGAATTTACGTGTTCTTCGAAGCACAGATGTGTGACACTACAACTTCATGATTCCGGGTTATTACTTAGAATTTCTTGACAGAAGAACCAGCTAATTCTTTTTATGGCCCGACCCGTGATTTGAACCCGGGACCTCATGATTAGTAGTCGCGTTTAAAACCACTAAACCTAAACTAGGTATTACAAGAGATTAGTTAAGTCTAAATATGACTAAAATATTATTAAGACTCACATCAACTGGCGCTTCTATGCTTTCTCTGATAATGTTACACAGACTCTTGTCGGTGCCTCCTCTTGTTTTTACCATCTTCACGAAATTATTGGCAATTGTCGGCACCCAGACTGAGAACGATCCAATTCTGCATAAAATGATTTCATTACAAACGAGTAATTTAACATCCTTCCATTACATTCTGGAGTAGTTTACTTTGAGGAAGGGCCTCTCCTACAGTTGCCTCAGAGTGGGGATTTTACCATAGTTGCTACGCTTCGTAGCCAAAATGCAGGTTTTTTAAAATGTTGAGTTGTTATTAGTTGTTGCTGCCGATTTCTTGTTTCAATTCCCCTCTATCACCTTTTACGACACCCATGGAACGAAATGTGGTAGTGTTTTTTTAATAGCATCGGGTGACAGACGAGCACACACTTCACCTAATAGTAAGTGGATGCTGTGACCTGTGGACATCCACATTTATCCACAATAAAGAATAAAAATGCAAATGCGTTATCACACCTGAGGACTAAGTTGCAATGCCTCGATTTCAGTAAAATGGGTCTCCGGTTCTCCACTCTCACCATACGAAACACAACAGCATATTACGCTGTTAATTTACGCCGGTGTGCTGATATTCATACACCGCCACTACGAACTTAAATGTCATATACAATACAATTATAAAATAAATTTCATATGTCATTGTAACAATTACAGATGTCAATTAAATTGACAATATGTATATGTAATTACTCTAAGTTATTAACCTTAGTAAATCACTTCATGACAAGGGCAAAGTAGCCATAATTTATTCAAGCAATAAGGGCGGAGAGCAGATGAGTAAATATAATAATTTACCAATGTCTTGAAAATAAGTGGGCTACCTTATCCGAGATACTTGTTTCCGTTGAAAAATATCGTGCTTAATAATTGTTACCTCATTCTTCAAAAGTTACAAATCTGTAACTTTTCATATTCCTATGTTTCACAATATTTGTCATGAACCGAAAGATTTTATTACTAGGGGTATTAATACTTTTATAAGTAGGATTTTTTGTGATATTTTATATATTACTTATACTATAATAATACTAACTTGTGCCCGGCACACGTTTTAACATCTTTTTGTCATACACCGCCAACTTTTTGACTTCGAGCTGATACTGAGATTTTGTTTCTGAATTTGCAACCGGAACCTTATCACAAAATCAACCAGGCAGTCAAAACATATTATGTATTGTATGCTTAAGTAAGAGAGCAAGTTGAACATTCACTCGCACACTATTCTCTATCTATAACTTACGCAAAAATCAGTACAACTGACCAATCAGTATAGCACAGTTACAACTCGAATATACCGTAAACCGTAAGATGTACCGGCCATAATCATAATATGTGATTAATCATATGTATCACCAAAATAAATTAAGTAAGCAAACTAACAGCAACACCGCCTAACTCGATGTGCCTAAATAGCAACAAACCGTAAAATTTGTCGCATAATTTACACAGTTCCGTGGAGTGCAACGCAGGCACCAATAAAACATACTGTGTGATTATTTTTATACAAGTTTCGAAACATTAACAGCTGAATTTTTTTGGTGCAAACGCACGGTAAATATTAAGATAATTCAGAAGATATATAATAATGCAGGCCATCTTTCCATATTGATTTGTTGTGGTTACTCACTGTTGTAACAAAAACATTAGAGTAATAATCACGGTGTATTTTAGAAGGGGCGTTTTAAATAGTGGCACGATTTGATCCTTCGATGACGTCGGTCCGACGAGCTGTTCCGCATCTAATCTCAAACCCTTTATCTGAAAAAAGTAAAATTCTATTAAATTAGCTGTCACTATGATCAATATTTATTGATTGGTGGCAGTTTGAATACTTAAATGCTAAAAGTACTTTGGTGAAGCTAATGGGTGCTAATTTTAAATCCAGAAACGGATGGTCACTAAATGTTAACTATTGTGTGACTAGGTTGCTCTTTATATCCGGAGAGAAGGAACCACAAAATTGTTGAGCCATAGGGTCCCGGGTTCGATTCCGGGAATAATGACCCCGACATTTGTATGCGAGATTAACGGTAGGTGTTCTGGATTGAACAAAACGGTGTAATGTGTGTGCGTAGTTAGTTATAACGAAATGAGAACAGCTCAAGATAGGAAAGTGCACTTACTTAGGCACTTTCCTATCTTGAGCTGTTCTCATTTGTTGTTCGCCACTACACGAAGAACTATAATATTGTTGCGTGGCTAAGTTGACATCTGGCACTAGGGCCATCTGGTGTCGGGTAACAGAGCGAGGAGAGCTTTCCAGAAAATACATGACTCGTCTTTCAACCAACAGCGCCATCTAGTATCGAACAGAAGAATTAAGCTTTCCGGAAGCCGCACACTCGAATTTTCTGCGCTTGGTCGGTTAGCGCGCGTATTTACTTGAATATTCTAGAATATTCTGGATGTTTTCGTGGAAGAGCCCCATATAAAGTCGCTGCAATACGCGATCGGGGAAGTATTGAATTCGGCGAGACCAGCGAGGCTTCGGTGCGAAATAAAGTGAATTAGTATGATTAATTATTAGTGTTTTAAGTTTTAATTTGTTAAAGAAAATTAAAGTGTTAATTTAGGTAATTTTATCGGCAATTTTTATTGTCACGAACCTCAAGCTCGTAACAATTGGTGTCAGAAGTGGGGTAAAATCATGCCGATTTTACCTAAAGAGGAAACGGAGGGTGTCCGTACCCGCAGTCAACGCCAGGAAGAGACGGACCAGCGGAAATTTGGTGGTGCAACGGCGCAGACGTTGGAGGGCCAACTGCCAGCCACGGAGACTGCGGGCCCGTCATTAGCTCCTACATCTGCAACACCTGACTTAGGTGCTCTGATGGCGATGCTACAGGAGCAGCTGCAGCGCGGACGAGAGGAACAGGCCCGTCTGTTGAAAGAGCAGCAGGAGGACAGGCTCGCCGACAGGAGGAACAGGCTCGCCGACAGAAGGATGAGGCCCGCCGACAGGAGGAACAGGTCCGTCGTTTGGAAGAGCAGCTGCGGGGCGGACAGGAGGAACAGGCCCGCTGATTGGAAGAGCAGCTGCGGGGCGGACAGGAGGAACAGGCCCGCCGGCAGGAGGATCAGGCCCGTCGTTTAGAGGAGCAACTCCAACGCGATAAGGAAGAGCAGATGCTCCTCATGAAGGACCTTGACGCTACCTTCGGAATAGAGATACGGGAGGTGAAGGATAAGGTTGCTCAACATGACAACCGCCTGTCGGAAGCTGAAATTCGAATCGACCAAGTAAACAATCGGGTTGACAACGTAATGGCTGACGTGAAGAAAACGCTGGACGACCTCAAACTTGGGGATGGAACAACAGCTCCCGTAGTAGCTACAACACCTTCGCTACGTGGAGTGCCGCCGTTCGACGGGACCTCTTCCTGGTCAGCCTACAAAATCCAGTTCGAGGCCGTCTTGAAGGCGAACGGCTGGAATAAAAGCCAAGCCATGACTGCACTCACTCTAGGCCTGCGCGACCAAGCCTTAACTGTGTTGGAAGCTCTCAGTAAGAAAGTAACCTACGAGCAGCTCCTTGAGGCCTTGGAGGCGAGATATGGCGACGCTCACCTGGAACACGTCTTTCGCGCGCAGCTTAAAGATCGCGTGCAACGCAGCAACGAAAACCTGCAGCAGTGGGCCCTTGAGGTGGAGAAGATGGTTCGAAAAGCATACCAGTCTGTACCTGCGCTCATTGAAAGGAACCTGGTTCAGACATTCATCGACGGCATCCACGACCTTGAAGTCAGAGCTGCTGTGAGACTCGGGCACCACGACACGCTTAAGGACGCCTTGGCCCATGCACTGGAGGTGGAAGCCGTGCGGCAGGATCATCGTTCCCATCGCATCAGGGAGGTTGCAGCAGCTACTGTACGCGACCGCAACAAAGGATACAGCCCTAGGTGCTATGGCTGTGAGGAAAAGGGCCATCTTCGATCCAGCTGCCCTAAGCGAACCCTAGAAAGGGAAGGTGAACGACCTCAGGAGGGTAGTGCGGCCAACAGCACCGCCCAGCAGCAGCAGGGAAACGAGTAAAAGCCAGAACTGCAGGTTGGGTGCTGGCTGATGTTAAAAGAGCCCCAAGGATCTCGATCTCACAAACCCATGATGGGAACAGTCTAATCATCAAGGGCGACGTCAACGGAATGCCGTGTAAATTGACCATAGACACTGGAGCCTCTCGTACGATTGTTAGTTCCCAACTTATAAGTCAGTTCCTTGGGGACTCCGCATACAACCGAGAACACACAAATTTGGTAACAGCCACCGGTCAGCGTATACCCATCTGTTGGCGACGCGCCTATAAGAATGTTTCAATTTATTAGTTAACCGATTACGAATAGCTTCTAAAAAGGAAATTATCGAGCAATAATATTCCAATAAGAAAATGCTTAGTTGAATCTTAAAGAAATATCGAATTAATGATTGGAAGGTCTTGGGTTCGACTCCCAGGTCGGAATAGTTTATCGTTTTCTTAGTAATATCTCTTAATAAATTCATATAGGGAATTTTTAAGATATAAATTATGTTACCGGATTTGTTCCCCGGTCGAGATGATCGCTGTGCATAAGTAGAATCAATGGAAAGTAATTGCATAAGTATTGTCATATATGAGTTTGATATGTTATGTATGAAAACAAATGCCTATTTTCAATGTATTGATTCATGAAATATTTGTCTATGTTATCTGGTAAGAGACATGATAACTGATAAGAATCTGATTAGAAATAGTTTCCTACAGTTTGAGAATTATGTAGAAGCATTTATTCACCTATTATTGTTGATATTAGACTTTCCATTTTTTCTGATAGTCGATAGCCGTGCATAAGTAAGTTGTTCAAGTAGTGTGAGATCATAGACGCACGCTAGCCACGTACTTAGGAGGCCAAATATGTAGAAATTTAAATATTTGCAATTTCAGCGATTTATGTATGTAATGACTTATAAACCATTTCAGATTGATTGTACGTGTAAAAAAGGTGAATTCTGTGTTATTTTTATGTGAAAATTCCTGTGAACAAGTGAAATAATGATAGTTTTGTATCAGAAATTTAAAAGTGTTTTAATAGTGAAATGTATAGAGAAAATGTAAATTAAACTGTTGTGTTGGTTAAGATATGTATAATTTCAAGTGGAAAACATTGTTTTAACTTTCTATGTTAAATATTTAAGAAATTTCAACTTGTTCAATGTGAGTAAAACAGGCACATTTTGTTTAATAAATAAAAGGTTTTTTGTGATGTGAAAATGTAACGTATATCGTTGTAAAGATATTTTTGTGCTATCTTTATAAGTAAATTGTATAAATGTATGTCTTATACAAAATAAATAATTGAGAAAACCGTGAGAGAGTGATAGTACAAATTGATGTAATTAAGTTGCGCGAGCGCGCAAATGGCGCAGCTCACTTTCGCGTACAGCTCAGGGGTAGCTCAGTAAACGAGTTTTCTTGCAATTCGTTCGGGAAACCTTCGGGATTAGTTCGGGAATCCTTCGGGATTAGTTCGGAAATCCTTCAGGATTAGTTCGGGAATCAAACCAGCAGTCAATAAGAAGAAGAAAGAAAAAGTGTAGGGAAGTGATAGGGAAAAGTGATTACTCTCTCACGGAACGGTTTGAAGATAATTGCTGTTTTATTCCCAAGAAATTCATCCGTCAAAATTATACAGTCCACATCGAAGAATTAAGGCGTTGGGACCGGGACGACTTCGGAAGACTCGTAATCCCCGCCTGCACCTATTTTCTGAAAAGGAAGAGGTTATCGCCCTTGTGTGTTACTCCGTTGCGGAGATCACATACGTTGTTCCCGAACCTAACTTAGGCGTGATAGGAGGCCGGATCGAGAGAAGCCTCGATTCCTTCCTTCTGTTTCTTAGTTGAACGTTTAAAAAGCTGAGTTTCCTTTTCAATTGGTACTTCGCAGCCAGGATCAAGGAACCAGCTGTGGACTGCTGGTTGTGGAGAAAAAGACCTTCGGAGCCGAGTGAAGATCAGCAACCGAAGGAAGCCGGAGGTTTGAGCTGAAGCAACAGGACCAAAGGCCAGAAGACCAGGTCAGCGCAGAAGGTTTGGACCTGGAACTACCGGAAGAAAAAAAACCTGGATTGCGGCTTGGGGCGTGTGCTCGCATGGGGCACGTATCGCAGCCAGGCGCAGGTGTCTTGTGAAGGCACTCATCGTGGCCAAGCAGGGCTTGGCATTTTTCCTGTCGGGCAAGCGTGCTCGGCATTTCCTGTCGGACGACTGTGTCTGACATTTCCTGTCGGACGACCGTGTCTGGCGTTTTCTGTCGGACGACCGTGTCCGGCATTTCCTGTCGGGTCATCAGAGGGTGCAAGAAGAAGCATCCACCGCTGCTGCTGCCAGGCGAGGGTGCTCGTGGTCACCTGACTGCATCGCGGCCGGAGGAGGACGACTGGACGAGGCGTCACCGGCGACTAGGCAACAAAGCGCAGCATACATCCCGACCACCTAACGATGCCAAAGGGTCGGGCTCTGGCACAACACCTTCGGGTGGAGCAGTTCCCTCGAGCGAGACTGCGCTTGCACTACCGCTCGACTGTTTCGTCATATTCCTTGGCGGGACAGTTCCTAAACCTTTCCTCCATTCCATTCCTGCACGACTCCATCCCTGGACGGCTCACCTCGGTAGGCCCCGTTCAGGATTGATAGGGCTGATAGGGCTGTTAGGGTGGTAGTAAGGTTGTAGGGTTTGGAGATAAATGGGGGGAGGGGTAGTGGGGTTAGGTTGGGGTGTAGAAGGGTTGTAGGTAAGGGGTTGTAGGGACCGTAGGGACAGTTAGGGACTATAGGCCAACAATCACCTTCCTGCAAGATGAAAAAGGCACAAGACCAGACAGGGAGAAGCGAAGGAAGCAGGACAAGAACAGGGCTCTCAAGAAAGGCAAAAGAGGCGGAGTCATCTGGAGCGAACACAGCTACTGCTTCGAGTGGAACAACTCCTTCAAATGGAGCCACCACCGATACGTCCACATGCACGTGGGACTCAGGGACGTCCATGGTAACAACGAGCAACAGGACGGACACCAGTGGTACGCAGGCCAGCACCGCACAACAATCCGTTATATCCAGGAGTGAAACGGTAGTCGAAAAAGTAGGTCAAAGGACCGAAGAAGCGGCATCGTCAAGGACAGTAATCGGGCAAACTAGTGATAAAGGGTCACAGAGAGGTAGTAGGTCATCGCGATCGGCGAGGCTGAAAGCCGAATTAGAGGCGCGGATTAAATTCGAACGCTCAGAGCTCGAACGAGCACAGGCAGCTGCTGCCTTAGCCAAGTCTCAATTGGAGTTGGCACGACTCAAGCGAGAAGAGGAGATCGACTCGAGTGAGGATGATGAGGAGCGGAATACTCAGGTGGAACCTTTCGTAAGGAGTTGGGTTCAACAGACCATAATGAGCGCGCCGGTTAGTGTAACGCAACCCGATATTACTGATAAGGAAGCGTGCAAAGGATCACGCCGCAAAGGGGCGGAGATCGAGCGCAACCAAGGAAACGCACAGAAAAAACACGCGAGTGAGGCGACAGAATTGACCGAAGCGATTGTGAGTGCAATAAAGATAGCGGGAAAAGATAAGTCTTCCCAGCTTCATTTCCTCCAGGAATTACCGGTGTTCGATGGAGACCCGGGTGAATGGATAATTTTCAAAACGGTGTTTGAAGACACAAGAAGCCAATTTTCAGGGGTGCAGAATGTCGCACGCCTTAGGAGGGCATTAAAGGGCACCGCTAAGGAAGCTGTTAAGTCGTTGTTGTTTACTTTGTGTTGAATCTGAAGAAATAATGAACGCTCTCGAAAGAAGATTCGGTAGGGTTGAGATGCTCATTCTAGCCGAAATCGAGAATGTAAAGCGTATGCCAAGATTGCCAGAAGATTGCCGGAATATAGGATCTTTTGCAAGTTGCATTACGAACGTGGTTGCCACAATACAAGCGTTGAATCAACCACAGTATTTATACTCACCGGAGTTAGTAAGCCGCATAGTAGAGAAACTCGGAACTATGATTAAATTTAAATGGTTTGAATATCGAGCTCAGCATCCTTTGGAGCCAGAGTTACAGAAGATGGCCAAGTTTTTAAATTTATTGAGTGAACAATTTGGAACGTCCTTAAGCAATGAAAATGTGCCTGAAAAACGGAAGCGTCCTGAATTCAGGAAGCAAACCATACACACTGCAAAGAGTGTTCGTAACCGTGCCAAGAGCGAGCGCTATGAGCACCGAAGTAATACGAGCGAGCGTCTAGAACGCCGAAATAATAAAGGGCACAACCGACAAGTGGTTATGATAACCCAGGACAAGCCTGTAAGTCGGGTAACACATAAGTGTGTTATATGCAACAAGGAGCACTCTATAGTGAGTTGTTACAAGTTTAAGGACATGAATAATCGCGAGAAATGGGAGGCGGTTAAAAAAGCGAAAGTATGTTTTCAATGTTTGTCACCTAACGATAGGAGGTTAGAGTGCAAAGCGAAAAAATGTGGTGTAGAGGGATGTAGAATGTCACATCATCGAATGCTACACCGATACCCCAATGAAAATACCTCGCCGCAAGGGGACGAGGGGGGTAAAGAGGCTCAAATTACAACTGTTAGTACAGTGAATGCACTGGCATGTGCATACTTAAAGATTATACTGGTCGAGTTGTATGGACCTAAAAGAAAGGTCAAGACAACAGCTCTTCTGGATGAGGGATCGACCATGACACTCATAGAGGAGTGGATGGCTCAGAAGTTAGCGCCTCGCGGACGTACAGAAGAATTACGTATTGAAGCCGTGGGAGGTAAGCGAATTAACGACGACAGTTCGTATCGCTTAAACGTCAAGATAAAAGGCATTTACTCGAACGACTTAGAGGGGATAAGTGTACAAACAATTAAGTCACTTAACCTTTCTCCGCAGTCAGTGAGCCGAGAATTATTGCAACGGTGTTCTCATTTGATACCGATTAAGGACGAGTTGATGTATGAGAGGTCCAGACCTACCATATTAATTGGCCAGGACAATTGGCATCTCATAGTTACTCGTGAATTAATTTCAGGAGGTAAGAACCTACCTGTAGCATCGCTAACTAAACTTGGATGGGTTTTACATGGTCACATATCGGGTGGCATCAAACCAATCAAGATTGTTAACCACATTTCCACCAAGAAAGAGGAAGACATGGATAAGTTGATCAAAGATTATATTAGTTTGGAATCTCTGGGAGTGTCTGCGCGAAAGCCCGCGAACGACCTAGAAGAACGAGCGTTAAATATTTTGAACAAAACGGTACGTCGTATACCGAATAATAGGTACGAGACTGCTTTGTTGTGGTGCACAGACAATGAGTGCATGCCGTCGAATAGAGCGCAGGTTGAAAGTCGCCTGTTTAATATCGAAAAGAAGCTCGATAAAAATAGCGAGTTGAAAAAGGAATATGAGAAGCAAATTGAAAATCTCATCGTTAACGGTTACACAGAGAAAGCGAACCATATTTCCATTTCCCCACGCACGTGGTATCTTCTTCACTTCGCAGTGACTCACCCACAGAAAAAGAAAATAAGAATAGTTTTCGACGCGACGTTGTCTCAATGATCCATTGTTAACCGGACCGGACTTACTGAAGTCGTTGTTTGGAGTTCTGCTACGATTCAGAGAAGGAAGCGTGGCAGTGATGGCAGACATTAAAGAAATGTTCCTGCATGTGAAAATCCGGGAAGAAGACAGGGATAGCCTTCAATTCTTATGGCGGCACAAGCGTGACGCGCCACCGGAAGAGTATAGAATGACGCCACTCATATTTGGAGCGGCATCATCACCATGCATCGCTATATATGTGAAGAATAGGAATGCGCAGGATAACGCACATATCTATCCAGAAGCAGCTTTCGCTACGGAAAGCAATTATTATATGGATGACTATCTACAGGCATTTCCCGACGTGACGACGGCCAAGAGGATAGTAAACGATATGTATGAATTACATAAACGTGTTTCTTTCCAACTGAGGGGATGGGCTAGCAACCGACCCGAAGTTTTATGTAAACTGGAAAATAAACATAAGAGCGACGTAAGTCATCGCTGGTTTCAAGGACCTGAATTCCTCAGGAAAAGTCCTGATTTATGGCCCAAACAAATGGACACCATAAATAGCTTAGAAACAGGTGAAGAAAAATCGCCAAAAGGCGTAAATGCGCTGAGAAAGCAAGAACCGTTAAGTCTACCCGACTACGGACGATTTAGCAGCTTTAAGAAATTCCTTGGGGCAACTACACGCACCTTACAAGCGAAGAAAATTCAAGAGTTTAAGAAAGTCGGTTAAAGGACCCGACAACGCAGCCGAAAAGTCGGTTATGTGTTCCAACGAAGTTTAAGCAAATTAGGTTAAAGGACCCGATGGCGCGTTGGACATAGCGCTCTTGAAAAAAGCTGAATTATTAATTTGGAAGTTCGTTCAAGACGAGTGTTTTCATTCGGAAATAAAATGCTTGAAAGCAGGAAAAAGCGTTGAAAGAAGTTCACGCTTAAGTAAATTATCTATGGAAATAGGAGAAGATAACTTACTCCGTTTAAATGGGCGTTTACCATTTAAGTCTAATTTGACCGAGGAAAGTAGAAAACCTGTCGTATTAGACGGTAAACACGAAATCGTTAAAATGATGATTAGAGAAGTTCATCATCATTTTGGACATGCCAGTCACCAGACGGTGATGAATGAGGTAAACCAAAAATTTTATGTCTTGAACTTGCGTAACGTAGTACGAAGTGTGTCACATCATTATCAGTGGTGCAGGACATACAGGTCAAAACCGCAGAACGTGCCACAAGGGAATATTCCTCTGGAGAGAATAGCTCACAATGAACCACCTTTAAAGTTTATGGAACCTAAAGAAGGTGATATTGTCTTCATAATAAATCATTCGTTGCCACGAAATACGTGGCTGAAAGGCAAGATTAGTAGGACGCTACCGGGACCAGACGATCACACCAGAGTGGTTGACGTCATTACTAGCGCAGGTATCTTGAGGAGACCTACATCCAGAATAATAGTCCTGGTACCCGCGACGCCTCTCAAATGATGGTGCTGATGCACGGGGGGGGGGGGGGGAGATTGTTGGCGACGCACCTATAAGAATGTTTCTTCGCTTTAGCTTCTAAAAAGCAAATTATCGAGCAATAATATTCCAATAAGAAAATGCTTAGTTGAATCTTAAAGAAATATCGAATTAATGATTGGAAGGTCTTGGGTTCGACTCCCAGGTCGGAATAGTTTATCGTTTTCTTAGTAATATCTCTTAATAAATTCATATAGGGAATTTTTAAGATATAAATTATGTTACCGGATTTGTTCCCCGGTCGAGATGATCGCTGTGCATAAGTAGAATCAATGGAAAGTAATTGCATAAGTATTGTCATATATGAGTTTGATATGTTATGTATGAAAACAAATGCCTATTTTCAATGTATTGATTCATGGAATATTTGTCTATGTTATCTGATAAAAGACATGATAACTGATAAGAATCTGATTAGAAATAGTTTCCTACAGTTTGAGAATTATGTAGAAGCATTTATTCACCTATTATTGTTGATATTAGACTTTCCATTTTTTTCTGATAGTCGATAGCCGTGCAAAAGTAAGTTGTTCAAATAGTGTGAGATCATAGACGCACGCTAGCCACGTACTTAGGAGGCCAAATATATAGAAATTTAAATATTTGCAATTTCAGCGATTTATGTATGTAATGACTTGTAAACCATTTCAGATTGATTGTACGTGTAAAAGAGGTGAATTCTGTGTTATTTTTATGTGAAAATTCCTGTGAACAAGTGAAATAATGATAGTTTTGTATCAGAAATTTAAAAGTGTTTTAATAGTGAAATGTATAGAGAAAATGTAAATTAAACTGTTGTGTTGGTTAAGATATGTATAATTTCAAGTGGAAAACATTGTTTTAACTTTCTATGTTAAATATTTAAGAAATTTCAACTTGTTCAATGTGAGTAAAACAGGCACATTTTGTTTAATAAATAAAAGGTTTTTTGTGATGTGAAAATGTAACGTATATCGTTGTAAAGATATTTTTGTGCTATCTTTATAAGTAAATTGTATAAATGTATGTCTTATACAAAATAAATAATTGAGAAAACCGAAAGAGAGTGATAGTACAAATTGATGTAATTAAGTTACGCGAGCGCGCAAATAGCGTGGCTCACTTTCGCGTATAGCTCAGGGGTAGCTCAGTAAACGAGTTTTCAAGCAGTCAATAAGAAGAAGAAAGAAAAAGTGTAGGGAAAAGTGATTACTCTCTCACGGAACGGTTTGAAGATAATTGCTGTTTTATTCCCAAGAAATTCATCCGTCAAAATTATACAGTCCACATCGAAGAATTAAGGCGTTGGGACCGGGACGACTTCGGAAGACTCGTAATCCCCGCCTGCACCTATTTTCTGAAAAGGAAGAGGTTATCGCCCTTGTGTGTTACTCCGTTGCGGAGATCACATACGTTGTTCCCGAACCCAACGTAGGCGTGATAGGAGGCCGGATCGAGAGAAGCCTCGATTCCTCCCTTCTGTTTCTTAGTTGAACGTTTACAAAGCTGAATTTCCTTTTCACCGTCCGCGGAGAGAAAGAGATGGAGTTGAAACTAGGCAACGTGATCTACCTGCATAATGTCAGCGTGGCTGATATAATGGACGACTGCATCTTTGGCCTAGACTTTATGAGGAATAATTGTTGTGAGATCGACGTTAAGCAAGGTGTTTTGAAATGTGGACAGGAGGAACTTTTTATGGAAGGTGCGTTACCAGGGAACGTGCACAGCATTAAGAAGATTGTTCTTCCGCCAAGATCAGAAACGATTGTGCCGGTTAGACTTCCTCGAAACGCTGGGCAAGCTCACCGTTGTGTACTTGTGGAAAGGGTAAACAATGACCTTCCATGGAAAGTAGCTCGAACCTTGGTCAGGACCACTGACATCTCAGGAGTACGTGTGCTGAACCTTTGTGACCGGGAACAGATTATAGAAAAAGGCACGCTGGTTGGTACTTGTGAGAAAGTGGATTGGTTACGTCGGTGCCGATATCTATCGAGTGAGACCCCTAGCAAGGATGCACAAACGAGAGTGACCACACTTTTGGAAGATTGTCGCAGCGTTCTCTCCCCGAACGAAATGGTCAAGGCAAAGAAGTTGTTACTCAAGTACGCCGATGAATTCTCATCAAACGATGCTGACATAGGAAAGACTGGCTTAGTTCAACAAAAAATAAACACAGGAGAAGAATTGCCTATCCGTCAGCGGCCAAGGCGATTGCCGGTAGCACGTGAAAAGGAAGTGGAAACCATGATTGAAGGAATGGTGCAGGATGGTGTTATTGAACCTTCCTCTAGTCCATGTTCACCCGTGGTGCTGGTAAAGAAGATGGATGGGATAAAGAGGATGGCAGCATGCGGTTTTGTGTTGACTACCGCTGTCTGAACGACGTTACGAAGAAGGACAGCTATCCCTTGCCAAGAATTGATGACACGCTGGACATGCTTACAGGAGTAAAGTGGTTTAGCACGCTGGATCTAAAAAGTGGCTACTGGCAAGTTGAAATTGACCCTAAGGACAAGGAGAAAACTGCGTTCTCGACGGGAAAGGGTCTGTGGCAATTTAAAGTAATGCCGTTTGGGTTGTGCAATGCTCCAGCAAAGTTTGAAAGCTGATGGGACTTGTACTCACCGGGCTAATTGGCGATGTCTGTCTGGTCTACTTAGATGACATCATCATCGTGGGCCGTACGTTTGAGGAACACCTTCAAAACCTGGAACGCGTGCTCATGAAGATTCAGAGTGCCAACCTCAAGTTGAGTCCGAAGAAATGTTCACTATTCAAACGGCAAGTCAACTTTTTGGGGTATGTAGTATCGGAAGAACGTATCCGCACGGATCCAGAGAAAATCGCCGCTGTCAAGGATTGGCCGGTTCCAAAAGACAAGACGCTTAAGATTAGAGCATTTTTGGGTTTGTGCTCCTATTACCGGCGATTTGTGAAGAACTTTGCAGATATAGCCAAACCTCTGCATAAGCTAACTGAGGAGAAGCGACATTTCTGCTGAGATAAAAGTTGCAATATCGCAAACCAGGAGCTCAGGGAGCGTCTGTGCAAAACACCTATTTTGGGATACCCTGATGCAAGCAAAGAATTTATAGTTGACACAGACGCAAGTGATATAGGACTTGTCGGTGTGTTGTCTCAACGGATTGGTGACCAAGAAGTCGTGATAGCGTACTTCAGCAAGTCATTGTCAAAACCGGAAAGGAACTATTGTGTCACAAGCCGCGAATTGCTAGCGGTGGTAAAGTCATTGCAGCATTTTAGCAAATATCTTCTGAACTGACCATGCTGCACTAAAATGGCTATTGCAGTTTAAAAATCCAGAAGAACAAGTTGCGAGGTGGATTGAACTACTGCAGGAATATGACTTTGAGATCGAACGTCGCAGCGGGAAATCTCATGGCAACGCAGAATCATTGTCAAGAAGACCTTGTCCTGAAGATTGCAAACATTGTACTAGGCAAGAGAGTAAGGAAGTGGTATCCGTGAGGATGCTCAGGGCAGACTACCTCAGCAACGAGTGGAAGGACCGCTTACAACGTGCACAGCAGGAAGATCCGGACATCAAGCCGATTCTGAAATGGATGAAGGCCAGTGCTCCCAAGCCCAAGTGGAGCGACGTCACAGCGGTGAGTTCGACCACTAAAAGCTATTGGGCCCAGTGGGACAGCTTGCTGCTTCAGGATGGAGTTCTGTGCCGTAAATGGGAAAATGTTCGGGGAGACAGCTGTCATTTGCAAATAGTTGTCCCTAAAGCTAAGGTACCGGATGTTCTATAGCTGTACCATAATGATTATTCAGGAGGCCATCAGGGAGTTAAACGAACTCTACTGAAGATCCGAGAATGGTTTTACTGGGTCCACTCTCGAAATGATGTCGAGGACTGGTGTCGCAAATGTACAAGTTGTGCGGTTGTAAAGGGACCTCAGACTCGTAGTAGAGGTGCATTGAAGTTGTACAATGTTGGTGCACCACGGAAGAGAATAGCCATTGACGTGGCGGGGCCGTTTCCGGAGAGTGAAAGCGGTAACAAGTATTTCATGGTTGTGATGGATTACTTCACTAAGTGGCCAGAAGTCTTCGCCATTCCAAATCAAGAAGCTTCAACAGTTGCAGATAAACTAGTTCATGAAGTCTTCTGTCGTTTCGTCTTGTCGTTTTTTTGAGTCTCAAATATTCCAGGAAACTTGCCGAGTTATGGGTACTCATAAAACAAGAACGACTTCTTATCACCCGCAATCTGATGGAATGGTAGAACGATTTAATCAGACACTGGAGAGGTACCTAGCAAAAGTTGTAGACAACCGGCAACGAGATTGGGACAAGCACATACAACCGTTTTTGTTCTCATATCGAAGCGTTGGTCACGAAAGTACATCAGTGACACCAGCTTTTGCAAACTTTGGAAGAGAATTACGGCTGTCTGCAGACCTGATCACCGGGATACCACCTGATGCCCCACTAAGTATAACCGATTATGCAAATGCCTTGCGAAATAAAATGAATGACATTTATGAGCATGTCAGACAATTGGGCCAGCAAATGTCTGAAAGGATGAAAACCCGGTACGACCGAAAAATGAACAACAAAGGGTTTGACGAAGGTTCACTAGTGTGGTTGCACAATCCAGTCCGCAGCAAAGGGAAATCTCCTAAGCTTCAAGCTAAATGGGACGGCCCGTACCGGATTGTGACCAGGATCAACGATGTAACCTACCGGATACAGAAAGGCGCAAGAGGGACTCCTAAGATCGTCCATATGGATCGCCTGGCGCGTTATTATGGGGCCGATAATGCTCGGGACGAGCATGTCTTAGGAGGGGGCAGTGTTGCGTGGCTAAGTTGACATCTGGCACTAGGGCCATCTGGTGTCGGGTAACAGAGCGAGGAGAGCTTTCCAGAAAATACATGACTCGTCTTTCAACCAACAGCGCCATCTAGTATCGAACAGAAGAATTAAGCTTTCTGAAAGCCGCAAACTCGAATTTTCTGCGCTTGGTCGGTTGGCGCGCGTATTTACTTGAATATTCTGGAATATTCTGGATGTTTTCGTGGAAGAGCCCTATATAAATTCGCTGCAATATGCGATCGGGGAAGTATTGAATTCGGCGAGACAAGCGAGGCTTCAGAGCGAAATAAAGTGAATTAGTGTGATTAATTATTAGTGTTATAAGTTTTAATTTGTTAAAGAAAATTAAAGTGTTAATTTAGGTAATTTTATCGGCAATTTTTATTGTCACGAACCTAAAGCTCGTAACAATATTATATACTTTACGTTACATACATCCTATTAAATTCCATTTGATCTTCTGATTGCCTCCTACTGAGGCCTCGAGTTTGATAGTGCTACATTGCGCCTGCAGTGGTGCGTGACGACAAATGCACTGGGGTTGACTGTCAACGCTACGACGAATTATTCGCACAAGTGCACGACGATAAATGCACTTGTACTAGCGGTCACTACTAAGTTGTCTTTGGCAGTCAGACCATAGTTGCTATTATATCTAATATCCAGCTCCAACTGCTCGGCGCCGGCGCACGTCGATAACTCTGGTCGGCCGGTGGCGTGCTTTCGCTTTCACGTTTTGCGTAGCCCCCTCTCATTGGACGCTACTTTTATTGTTATGCTACTTACATACCATTTTACACTATTTTAAATTTATTTTTCCATTCTGTTTTTGATTTTCTGCATTCATCTCAAAACTGGATATTTTGCATCACCTTTATTTCCATAGGAACCTGTAACATTTTTAAACCATAAGAACACAATAACAAATCATTTTCACGTCTTATTTTCACGTTATCAGCACTTTTTAAATCGATGTCGATGGAGTCTACCTTTTTCGGTCTTTTATTTAGTTCTCCGTAACTCTGCAATTTCGGGCTTTGTGCGCGCTGTTGCGCTACCTTTTTTCCTATATCAATAATATCTCATTTTTCACTTAAATCTTGCCGTTTCTCTATTACGAGCCTAAAATTATGCTGCTGTATTTCGTATGGTGAGTGTAGAGAACCGGAGACCCTTTTTATTGGAAATGAGGCATTCCATCTCAGTCCTCACGGGTGACAACGCATCTGCATTTTGATTTGTAATGGAAGATAGATGTAGATGTCTATGGGCCGCAGCAACCACTTACCATCAGGTGGACTGTGTGCTCGTTTGTCAGCCTATTCTATAAAAAAAAAGATATATTAAAAAAAGAAGTAAGACGTCGGAAGCTGTTGGAATAGTAATGAACTTGCTGCCTATTGAATGATTATCGGTCAAAGTTAAGACGGAAATCTTACAGGTCAGAATGATTGGTGGATTGCCCTTCCAACAAAAAAAAAAGGAAAAGAAAATTTCTGGTTATTTAATGGCAGTAGAGCCACAGTGTAGATGAGAGGGTAGAAAGTAGAAGTAAATAAGAGTGGGGAAGAAATTCAACAGTGATAGGGCTTGTCGCCGTAGGGCAGTCTAGAGAAACCGGCGGCTGTAAAATAATAAGAATAAAAGTAGTGCTTTGCGATAATACACTTATGTCGAAGATGTTAAAAATTAATGAGCTAAGATCCGTGAATTAAAATAAAATGATGTGTCTTACCTAGTTTAAAGAGCACCTCCCGCCCTCCCTCAAATGTGTGCACTATCCCTGTCACTACTAATCCCAACACCATTACACTAGGAAAGACACACTACCGTATCGACGGCACGTGATTTACATCTAAGCGAGGAATCCTCGGTGAATAGCCTCCGCGGTGACTGACCACTATAATGGATTACCGTAAAAAAATTTAACGCCCGATTTATTAATGCTATTATGTTTAACAATGGACCTAAGTTGGGTTGTAATTATGAGCATGTTGATGACGATGGACTGACAACTATTTAAGATTTTAAAATAAATATAAAATGGGAGATAATAAGATGGTTGGCACTCGTTATTATTTTCACAGTACGCGAGCAAACCGCGTTCGAACCTCGCCGGTACCAATGAAATTAATGGAATGCAATTTTTAGTGCTGATTTACCACGTGCTCGGCGATGAAGAAAAATATCGTGAGGAAACCTGCAGGTCTTAAAAATAAGAAAAAAAATTCGAAAACATCTGAAGTTCGCCAACATGCATTAGGGCAGCGCGCTGAACAATTCTTAACCCTAATACCCACTCAGAAATGAAGGGACGCCTGTGCCCAGCGCCCAGCTGTAGGACATATTTAGGCTGTAACTTTAATAAATACAAAATTAAGTTTTTTTTTACACCAGAATAAGGTATTGCAGTAGTAAAAGTAAAGAAAAAGGTTTTAGGCCAAGGAATTGTCCGCCCGATGCCCCAACACGTTTTGACGGACTTAACACGTCTTCGAAATAGATTTTTTTAAATTTTTAAACATGCAGATTTCCTTCTGATGTTTTCCGTCACCGCCGAACACGTGGTAAATAAAGCCATTAATTTGTAATTAATCATTTCATTCTTGTAGTTGTGGTCAGAACCCGGGTTGCTAATGTATAATGTGAAACTTACGACGAGCGATTAGCCCCTGATCTTACCACGGCTCATATACAGTGGTATAAATTCACTATGTAGGTTTATTTCATATCCAAACTTATTGTACAACAGAAAGAGTAATTATAAAATGAAAACTAAATTTATTTTTAAGCTTTAATTAAAGCACGAAAACGAGTCAATAAACAGATTACTTTATAAATACTCACCAAAATGCTGCGAGGGATGCCATAGTCAATAGCATGACCCAGTTGACGGAGAGGCTGGCGATACCGTTGATTACAGCCCCCGAGATGAGCGTAAAACGCAGTACCCGACGCCGTCCGAACTTGTCCCCCAAGTATCCACCCACAACACCACCAAGTATTATACCTATTTAGGATGTATAGTGTGAAACGATCTATACATCTTAGCTTAAACGCTTATACTTATTCTAATATATTATGTTTTTAAGGCAAGATAGAGTGAAAAGCTAAGTCAGTGCATTTCGCAATCTTTGGATGCATCACCATTTACCGTCAAATGAGATGTCAGTCAAGTACTGGCTTAGTAGTAAAATACTATATATTCTGATTTTACCGTAAAATATGATGTTGTTTATAAGCTACCACATTTACCATCACAAATAAATAGTTAGTAATTAGCTGGTTATGTTTAATTTTAATTTGTTACATAGAGTATCTTAGGCTTGTTTGATTTTACATTTTAAGAAAATCACATTTATTTTAATAGAAATATACGTAAACATTAACTTTTTTGAGTCTAAGAAACTATGGCGGTATTTACTGCTCTTTTCATTTTATTTCTTCTTTATATGAATGCAACCCTATAACAAAAGCATACAAAGGACAGACTTAATGCCATGAAGCATTCTCTACCAGTCAACCCATTAGAGTATGACGTAGGTGTAGCAATATAGAATAAATAAAATATAAAAAGATAAATAAAAACAATTATACCTCGCGTTTGCATACTATTTTTGCCTAAACTCAAATCCGCCGGTAATGATAACAAGAAAAGAAAGTTATACACGTGTTTCAATAAACGTTTATTGTCTTTTGTTGCTATAAGTTTTGACCCATTAACAGAACGGATTTGTAGTTTTTAATTGTTTTATTTAGTAGTTTCTATGATAACGTTAATTATTTGTAAATTTATTTAACACTTATCTACTATCGTCAATTCAATTGATTTTATATACTATGTCAATTTCAAAAACAAAAGAAAAACCAAAGTTTTATTTAATACAACATTGTTATGTGTAATATAATGATATAATGTTATAAGCGTTGCTTTTGTTTTTGTTACCGTGTATACTGACAGTACAAGCTCGTTGAGCCGCTATTTATAATACCATTCTTTATCCGTACAAAATAGGGGCACACTGAAATGATCGGGAATAAGAAAAACCACATGCACGGTATAGCTAAATTGTATTTTATTGTTTTTCGAAGTATTCTCCGTTCAACTTAATGGACTTTTCCAATCGCGCAAACCATTCACTGAAACAGTAATTCCAGTCTGAATTTTATATTGACAAAATGGCTGATTTGTACGCTTCCACAGCTGCTTCGGGGTCTTCAAACCGTTGACTTATATCTTATATAATATAAATCTTTCATTCTAGGGAATGTAAAGAAATCGTTTGGGCTCAGGTCAGGACTGTACGGAGGATGGCTCATCAGCTCAACGTTTTCATGCTTCGAAAAATCATTTGTCTTCCGAACCGTATGGGAGCTCGCATTATCGTGATGTAAGCTGATGCGACGTTTCGGGTTATTTTTTCAGAGTTCGGCTATCATTTCTGGCAAACAAACCATGATATACAACTCAGCGGTAACCGTTCTACATTCCTGTAAAGGAGTTGTAGCAACATGTCCCTTTTTCGAGACAAACGTAGCGACCATTTTCTTTGAAACGCTGCGGGAGCGAACCACTTTCGTTGGTTTGACTCGTCTCGTCTCGTCGCTCTCGTCGCCTCGGCTTCGAAGACCCTAACTGCTGACTGATGTTTTCTTTCAGATTCGTATGAATAAATCCATGATCCGTCATCTGAGACGATATTATTGTTGTGTGAATAAGTCAACTAGCGCCATCTAGTGTCAGGAACGAGAGCGAGGGGAGCTTTGCAGAGAATGACATCACCGATCTCTCGACCGACAGCGCCACCCGAAGAACTAAGTTTCTAGAAAATCTATACTCGAACTCTCGGTACCTTACGCGTGTTTACTTGAACATTCTGGATATTTTGCTAATTTAAATAAATAGGTGGCGCAAGATGCGATCGACACAGAGTTGAACTCAGCGACACAAGCGAAGCTTCGGAGCGGAATTAAGTGAATTAGTGTGTTTAATTATTAGTGTTTTTAGTTTTAATTTGTATAAAGTAAATTAAAGTGTTAATTTAGGTAATTTTATCGGCAATTTTTATTGTCACGAACCTCAAGCTCGTAACAATTGGTGTCAGAAGTGGGATAAAATAATGCCGATTTTACCTAAGGAGGAAACGGAGGGTGTACGTACCCGAAGTCAACGCCAGCAGGAGACGGACCAGAGGAGATTTGGTGGTGCAACGCCGCAGATGTCTGAGGGCCAGCCGCCGGCCACGGAAACGGGTCCGTCAGCAGCTTCTACGTCTGTGGCACCTGACTTAGGTGCTCTAATGGTGATGCTGCAACAGCTGCGGGGCGGACAGGAGGAACAGGCCCGCCGACAGGAGGAACAGGTCCGCCGACAGGAGGAACAGGCCCGTCGGTTGGAAGATCAGCAGGCGGAACAGGCTCGTCGGTCGGAAGAGCAGATGCTCCTCATGAAGGACCTTCACGCTACCTTTGGGAAAGAGATAAGGCAGGTGAAGGATAGGGTTGCTCAACACGACAACCGTCTGTCGGAAGCTGAAACCCGAATCGAAGAACATGAAACCCGAATCAACCATGTGAACCATCGGGTTGACAACGTGATGGCTGGAAATCACTGGACGAACTCAAACTTGGAGATGGAGTTACAGCTCCCGCAGTAGCTACAACACCTTCGCTACGTGGGTTCAAGGTGCCACCGTTCGACGGTACCTCTTCCTGGTCAGCCTACAAAATTCAGTTCGAAGCTGTTATGAAGGCGAACGGCTGGAATAAAAATCAGGCCATGACTGCTCTCACACTAGGCCTGCGCGACCAGGCCTTGACAGTTCTGGAAGCTCTCGGTGAGGAAGTGACTTATGAGCAACTCCTCGAGGCATTGGAGGCGAGATATGGCGACGCTCACCTGGAACACGTCTTTCGTGCGCAGCTTAAAGATCGTGTGCAGCGCATCAACGAAAACCTGCAGCAGTGGGCTCTAGAAGTGGAGAAGCTGGTGCGAAAAGCATACCGGTCTGTACCTGCGCTCATTGAAGGGAACCTGGTGCAGACATTCATCGACGGCATCTGCGACCTGGAAGTCAGAGCTGCTGTGAGGCTCGGGCACCATGAGACGCTTAAGGACGCCTTGGCTCATGCACTGGAAGTGGAAGACGTGCGGCAGGATCATCGTTCCCATCGCGTCAGGGAGGTTGCAGCAGCTACAGTTCGCGACCGCAACAAAGGATACGGCCCTAGGTGCTATGGCTGTGGGGAAAAGGGCCATCTTCGATCCAGCTGCCCTAAGCGAACCCTAGGAAGGGAAGGTGAACGATCCCAGGAGGGTAGTGCGGCCAACAGCACCACCCAGCAGCAGCAGGGAAACAAGTAAAAGCCAGAACTGCGGGGCGGGTGCTGGCTGATGTTAAAAGAGCCCCAAGGATCTCGATCTCACAAACCCATGATGAGAACAGTTTAATCATCAAGGGCGAGGTCAACGGAATGCCGTGTAAACTGACCATAGACACTGGAGCCTCTCGTACGGTTGTTAGTTCCCAACTTATAAGTCAGTTCCTTGGGGACTCCGCATACAACCGAAAACGCATTAATTTGGTAACAGCCACAGGTCAGCGTATACCCGTCCGTGGAGAGAAGGAGATGGAGTTGAAGCTTGGCAACGTGATCTACCTGCATAATGTCATCGTGGCTGATATAATGGACGACTGCATCCTAGGCCTAGACTTTATGAGGAATAATTGTTGTGAGATCGACGTTAAGCAAGGTGTTTTGAAATGTGGACAGGAGGAACTTTTTATGGAAGGTGCGTTACCAGGGAACGTGTACAGCATTAAGAAGATTGTTCTTCCGCCGAGATCGGAAACGATTGTTCCGGTTAGTCTTCCCCGAAACGCTGGGCAAGCTCACCGTTGTGTACTTGTGGAAAGGGTAAACAATGACCTTCCATGGAAAGTAGCTCGAACCTTGGTCAGAACCACTGACATCTCAAGAATACGTGTGTTGAACCTTTGCGACCGGGAACAGATTATAGAAAAAGGCACACTGGTTGGCACTTGTGAGGAAGTGGATTGGCTACGTCGGTAACAATATATATCGAGTGGGACCCCCAGCAAGGTTTCAGAAACGAGAGTGACCACAGTTTTGGAAGACTGTCGCAGTGTTCTCTCCCCGAACGAATTGGTCAAGGCGAAGAAGTTGTTACTCAAGTACGCCGATGTATTCTCGTCAAACGATGCTGACATAGGAAAGACTGGCTTAGTTCAACACAAAATAAACACAGGAGAGGAATTGCCTATCCGTCAGCGGCCAAGAAGATTGCCGGTAGCACGTGAAAAGGAAGTGGAAACCATGATTGAGGGAATGGTGAAGAATGGTGTTATTGAACCTTCATCTAGTCCATGGTGTTCACCCGTGGTGCTGGTAAAGAAGAAGGATGGCAGCATGCGGTTTTGTGTTGACTACCACCGTCTGAACGACGTTACAAAGAAGGACAGCTATCCCTTGCCAAGAATTGATGACACGTTGGACATGCTTACAGGAGTAAAATGGTTTAGCACGCTGGATCTAAAAAGTGGCTACTGGCAAGTTGAAATTGACCCTATGGACAAGGAGAAAACTGCGTTCTCGACGGGAAAGGGTCTGTGGCAATTCAAAGTAATGCCGTTTGGGTTGTGCAATGCTCCAGCAACGTTTGAAAGGCTGATGGAACTTGTACTTACCGGACTAATTGGCGATGCCTGTCTGGTCTACTTGGATGACATCATCATCGTGGGCCGTACATTTGAGGAACACCTTGAAAACCTGGGACGCGTGCTCATGAAGATTAGGAGTGCCAATCTCAAGCTGAGTCCGAAGAAATGTTCACTGTTCAAACGGCAAGTCAAGTTTTTGGGGTATGTAGTGTCGGAAGAAGGTATCCGCACGGATCCAGAGAAAATTGCAGCTGTAAAGGATTGGCCGGTTCCAAAAGACAAGACGCAGGTTAGAGCATTTTTGGGTTTGTGCTCCTATTACCGGCGATTTGTGAAGAACTTTGCAGATATAGCCAAACCTCTGCACAAGCTAACCGAGGAGAAGCGACATTTCTGCTGGGATGAAAGTTGCAATATCGCATTCCAGGAGCTCAAGGACCGTCTGTGCAAAACACCTATTTTGGGATACCCTGATGCAAGCAAAGAATTTATAGTTGACACAGACGCAAGTGATGTAGGACTTGGCGGTGTGTTGTCTCAACGGAATGGTGACCAAGAGGTCGTGATAGCGTACTTCAGCAAGTCGGTGTCAAAACCGGAAAGGAACTATTGTGTCACAAGACGCGAATTGCTAGCTGTGGTAAAGTCGTTGCAGCATTTTAGCAAATATATTCTGGGGCGAAAATTTCACTTACGAACTAACCATGCTGCACTAAAATGGCTATTGCAGTTTAAAAATCCCAAAGGACAAGTTGCGAGGTGGATTGAACTACTGCAGGAATACGACTTTGAGATCGAACATCGCAGCGGGAAATCTCATGGCAACGCAGATGCATTATCACGAAGACCTTGTCCTGAAGATTGCAAACATTGTACTAGGCAAGAGAGTAAGGGAGTGGTATCCGTGAGGATGCTCAGGGCAGACCACCTCAGCAACGAGTGGAAGGACAGCTTACAACGTGCACAGCAGGAAGATACGGACATCAAGCCGATCCTGGAATGGATGAAGGCCAGTGCTCCCAAGCCCAAGTGGAGCGACGTCTCAGCGATGAGTTCGACCACTAAAAGCTATTGGGCCCAGTGGGATAGCTTGCTGCTTCAGGATGGAGTTCTGTGCCGTAAATGGGAAAATGTTCGGGGAGACAGCTGTCATTTACAAATGGTTGTCCCTAAAGCTAAAGTACCGGATGTTCTACAGCTGTACCATAATGATTATTCAGGAGGCCATCTGGGAGTTAAACGAACTCTACTGAAGATCCGAGAACGGTTTTACTGGGTCCACTGTCGAAACGATGTCGAGGACTGGTGTCGCAAATGTACAAGTTGTGCGGCTGTAAAGGGACCTCAGACTCGTAGTAGAGGTGCATTGAAGTTGTACAATGTTGGTGCACCATGGGAGAGAATAGCCATTGACGTGGCAGGGCCGTTTCCGGAGAGTGAAAGCGGTAACAAGTATTTCATGGTTGTGATGGATTACTTCACTAAGTGGCCAGAAGTCTTCGCCATTCCAAATCAAGAAGCTTCAACAGTTGCAGATAAACTAGTTCATGAAGTCTTCTGTCGTTTTGGAGTACCTTTAGAGATTCACAGCGATCAAGGAAGGAATTTTGAGTCTCAAATATTCCAGGAAACTTGCCGAGTTATGGGTACTCATAAAACAAGAACGACTTCTTATCACCCGCAATCTGATGGAATGGTGGAACGATTTAATCAGACATTGGAGAGGTACCTAGCAAAAGTTGTAGACAATCGGCAACGAGATTGGGACAAGCACATACAACCGTTTTTGTTGTCATATCGAAGTTCTGTTCACGAAAGTACAGCAGTGACACCAGCTTTCGCAAACTTTGGAAGAGAATTACGGCTGCCTGCAGACCTGATCACTGGGATACCACCTGATGCCCCACGCAGTATAACCGATTATGCATATGACTTGCGGAACAAAATGAATGACATTTATGAGCACGTCAGACAATCGGGCCAGCAAATGTCTGAGAAAATGAAAACCCGGTATGACCGCAAAATGAACAATAAAGGGTTCAACGAAGGTTCATTAGTGTGGTTGCACAATCCAGTCCGCAGCAAAGGGAAATCTCCTAAGCTTCAAGCTAAATGGGACGGCCCGTACCGGATTGTAACCAGGATCAACGATGTGACCTACCGGATACAGAAAGTCGCAAGAGGGACTCCTAAGATCGTCCATGTGGATCGCTTGGCGCGTTATTATGGGACCGATAATGCTCGGGACGAGCATGTCTTAGGAGGGGGCAGTGTTGTGTGAATAAGTCAACTAGCGCCATCTAGTGTCAGGAACGAGAGCGAGGGGAGCTTTGCAGAGAATGACATCACCGATCTCTCGACCGACAGTGCCACCCGAAGAACTAAGTTTCTAGAAAATCTATACTCGAACTCTCGGTACCTTACGCGTGTTTACTTGAACATTCCGGATATTTTGCTAATTTAAATAAATAGGTGGCGCAAGATGCGATCGACACAGAGTTGAACTCAGCGACACAAGCGAAGCTTCGGAGCGGAATTAAGTGAATTAGTGTGTTTAATTATTAGTGTTTTTAGTTTTAATTTGTATAAAGTAAATTAAAGTGTTAATTTAGGTAATTTTATCGGCAATTTTTATTGTCACGAACCTCAAGCTCGTAACATTATAAACGGCATTTGACTTCCCTGCGTTGAAGCGTTGCGCCTTTTGCTCTTCGGACAAATTGTGGGGAAACTAGCTTTCTTACACACAGCTCATTATGTAATATCGACTGAATTACAGGCATTCCAATACTGATAACATCAAGAATCTACTCGTGTGACCGCTGTTCTTGGTCGACCTGCAGAAGAAACAGTGCTGAGCGACACACGACCGCGTCGGAACTCGGCATACCAGCAGTATATTGTCGTTTGACTCGGTGCTTCAATATCGTAAATTTAAACAAGTTCGCTGAGACATTTATCTTTAGATAAGCCGCGACGAAATATGTGATAAATTATGGCACGGAAATGTTCACGCGTGAGCTCCATTTATGTTAAGACGTGTCAATTTTAAACCAACATATTTTTTGTTTTTAAACATTTTTTTTAATTGTTTGAATGTCATTAAGATTATAAAAGGCCAGTATTCAAGTTCTAAAAAAGGTTTTATTGTAACTCAATGCGAAATATTTATTCCCGATCATTTCAGTGTGCCGTAACGTACTCGTAAAAAGTACGTTATTAATTTGAATTACATTTATAGTCAAAGACCCTAAGAAGTTATTTTGTTAATTGATTAGTATGCTTTAAGTGTACTGTTCTAAAATACTTTTATTATTCTCTTTACGTAAAATGTTTGATTTTAATATTATTAACATTACACTCTATTAGAATTTCACCGCTATTTGCAAGCGCGTTGGCTACCGCAGTTTTTTATCTGTATTCAGTTGTCATCAGGAAGATCCTGCTGTTGTCTTTTCATTCTGCTGTTTGTTCTTCTGATATCCTAGTTTGTTTACCTCTGTCGCCTCTTATGACACCATGGGATAATAAGGGGTAGTGAATATTCTCCCACCACTACAGCTCGGTTAGATTTAAATCTCATACTCTCATAAGAAGTCCACAGCTGAATGCTAACAGAGCTCTATAAAGACAAAGGTCCTCAACAAAGGTCGCTCAGACAGATCCAACAAAACACCGTCCTAAGTCACTTGCATTCAACGACTCCCTGCACGTCTCATTATACCATCGTTGCAGTGGTACCGCCATCAAGGATCGAGCTTAGAAGGTGATTTGATTGCCTGGTTCCTGGTTAAAATGTCTTATTTAATTAGTATACGTTATAAAACACGCACCGAATAATTGTCCCGCTACTATATATCCTTGTTGAGCGTTCGTGGTCTTCAGTTCACACGCGCTTGCAGGGATGATAATTGAGGACGCGAAAATAACACACGCGTATGCAATTATATTGAAACCAGCTAGACTTGTCATAATATAGCTGTACGGACCCAATCCTACAAAGAAAACATTGTTGATTTGTGACTTGAAAAGAACCTTGATAACATTATCCCGGGGAGTATACCTAAATTATATATTAGTAAATAGAAATAAAACTTACTATTTGAATGAAATAGATATAAATTTTAGGTTTGCAAGTTTTTCCATAATTTAAAAGTGGTTACATGTTTTAAGCCTATATGCATTTACAAAATTATAGTTTAAAAATTGTGAGGATCGTTTATGTCAAAACTTCATCAACTGTACATTCAGTTTAATCACAGAACATATAGTAGTACAAGAACAGAAAGAGCACCCTCTGATAGGAAGCTTGCGAGTTTAAGCCTAGTTACAAGTTACAACGTGCCTAATGTTCACAATGGTATTGACAGATGTGCTCAAAAAAAACATGCTTAAAATTAGCTTATCATAAGCTTGCTTAAAATTAGCATGCTCTGCAACGGTTCACATTGCCAGCAATAAGCACGCTTAAAGCATACTCATATATAAGCACGCTCAAAGCAAACTTTAGACAGACGTGCTATTTAGCACCAGACTCTCGACCAAAATGGATGTACAAAAATATAGTGACAGTGCTATCCGTACAGAACTCGATAAAATAATCATATTGAAAATAATTATAGACAAATCTGTTCAGACGCGCTCGGAACACGTGCCCTCCTACCCGCGCATCAGATAGCATGCTCGAAAATCATACGTCGGTTGATTTTTGAGCACCCTCAAAATAAGCATGCTCATTAGTAGCAATGTGTGTACACACGTGCTACTAATGAGCACTTGCTCAATTAAAGCATGCTTTCGTGCTAGTAATGAGCACGTCTGCCCGTACCTTAATACTTATCACGCCTCAACAGGCAACCTTCATCAAATTAGCCTACCGATTAAATAGCCGAAAAATTATCGAGATTTTCTGTCACTTCATAGGATTCAGGAAATAGGGAGTACTACAAACAAAAAAAAAAAGATGAAATTCGGTCTGAACGGCACTATTAAAAATTAGTTTGCCAATTTGGAAGGCAAATTTTCTGGTGCTTTTCTCATTAGATGATTTTTGATATAATTGTGCAGTGTTTAGTGTTAATATTTTCTTTCCACGAATACAAAACAACATTGACTGGATCAAATCATTCATTAATCATCATCAATCATTGGATCAGATCATTAGAAGAATCAAAATTCATGAACAGGAGTAGAAATCTACATAAGACGGTAGCAGCGTCCTCCTGATCATAGCTTAAAATATTAAAAATATGTAGTTGGTAACTCGTATGCCAAGCGTGGCAACTGTGGCAAATATCCAACTTATTTGGCAATCTGTAGAGAAAATCCAATTGATGAACGAGAGTAGAAATAATTGATTAGCTATGTTAAACCCGGAGTACCTTCAGCTTTTGGGTGACCATGGGTTCTGGAAAGCACCCGAAACGTCGGAAATTAAAAATAATTAAAAATTTTACGCGATAAAATCAGTAAAAGTAGTTTTAATCAATGTGTAGTGTTCGCGTAAATATAAGAAATCAATTCTGCTTTTATCACATATACCTACGCAATCCGCGTTTTATACGTGAAAGGGTCGGCTCGACCGGAGGAAGACCACGCTCTCACAGAATACCAGCGTAAAATAGTAGCTTGATGATGCTGGGTTTCGTATGGTGAGTATATCAGCATTCCATCATAGTTCTCTGGGGTGACAACATATCTGCATTTTGATTCTTAATCGAGGTTAAATTTAGTCAAGTATCGCTGCGCTGCGCCACCAACCACGCGCTGCTAGCGATGTGTGATTAAATTATTTTACGATATAACAATAACATCAATCAATTATATATAATATATTTTAAATTTTAATAATTTTAATCAATATTTTACGATATAACAATAAAATCATTACCTAATATCGCCAAACAATCCATATTAATCAATTTGGCCAAGCTATATCATGATAAATAGTCAAAACTGTTAAATTTTATAAAGTACCACTATTTCAGTTTCAATAATCAACTAATTTACAAAATTTTAAATTCTAAGTTCTGATTAATACATTTATGAAAATCTTTTTATTTAAACTATAAGGATAATGAGAGTTTTGTACTAATTTTAATTTTTATCAGTTTATAGATAAAAAAACTAATACCTACCTAATAAAACTTTTTATGTCACTATTGTGATGTCACTATTATCTATTCAAGTAGTAATTATTAGGTATTATAAAATTTATTTATATCTACTAAAATGAAATAACAAAAATTAAAAAATAGACATTAGAATTTTCAATTCAATTATGATTTTATTTAAATAATTATATAAATGTAAGTTATTTATTGTTATTTCACTTGTTTGTTACCGGAGGCAAAGTGTCACTACTTTTTGTATTTTTTGTTAGATGACACTGTCTTGAAAAAGTGAATACAACAATAACATCGTAGATTGTCGCCGTAGTTCAATTTATTATGCTAAAACTAATTTTGGGCTTTATTTATAAATTATAAATATTTTATTTATTTCCATAAAACACATCAATCGTATAAAATAGAAATTAAATTAAATTAAAAATACTTTAGCTTCCTTTTTGAAGTTTCGTAATGGAGTAAAAAGTCTAGAAGTAGCCCCGGGTCCCTAACTACCTACACACAAAATTTCATGAAAATCTGTTCAGTAGTTTTTGCGTGAATCTATACACAGACAGACAGACAGAGAAAAATTCTAAAAACCACTAATTTCAGCTTCAGTGCCCTTTATTTAGTCCCATGGACTTATTTTTTCAGCAAATATTAGAATTATAGACACGACTTTTGTACAGATTTATTATATGTATATTTTTCACATTACAATTTTTTACGAAGTTAGCTTATTTTACGTTTTCTGATCCACACGTATTGTTTTAATATCTCTTTGTCCAATGTGGTCATTATGATTACGGCACCGTAAGAATGCGCGATTTTCTTGTATAAAACAAAAGTGACAAATAAAATCACAGTTTATATGATGTTAAGTGGCTACTGTAGACCTTGGATATCAGCAAACAACTTCAAACCAAGAAGGCCACAGATACTTTGTCACCCTTGAGGACTAAGACTTTTTCTCCGTTTTTTAACCCGTTTTATTTGAATCGAGACATTCCATTTTAGTCCTCAGGGGTGACAATGCATCTGCATTTTGATTCTTAATCCAGGTTAAATGTAGATGTATTTGGGCCACAGCAGGTAAGTGAATTACTATCAGGTGGACGGTGTCCTCACTTATCAAACCTATCCTATAAAAAAAAGAAATAAATATTTAATATGGAAACATTCGCGTTGCGGAGTTATTAAAACAAACCTGCCAAATCCAATGCAGCTTCCAATTTAATTTTACCATCATTTGTAACTTTTTTATTGACACTCATTTCTTTGAATTAACTATCAGCGATTATAAACACTCGTTTAATTGAATTTTCTTGTTTTGTTTATACATGTGTTCACCATCACAAATGTCGCACAACACTAAATAGTTGTCGCTTAGAAAACTAGGTGTTACTCATTATCTTATCTTAATAAATCTTACAGCTATTCAAATTATACATGCGCGCCGAGCAATAATTTGGCGGCGGCGGCGCCAAGTAATTTTTTTATTTATGTATTAATTTTTTTTTGTTTAATTATTGTTTAGTAGGTAATTAACGGCTATTGATTGCTCTTACAGGAGCGACTAAACAAAGACTAAGATCTGCCTCCGATGAGCACCACTGAGGAAAGAATAAAAAGTTCCATACCCTGAAGTACCATATCAGCGACAAAATCAGCAACAACGCTGGGATCGGCCGGCGAGAAGCAAACCCGCCCCCAAGCAGGAAGCAAAGGAAGACCACACCCTGTCCCAATCAGCCGCCCAATAATAACATACCACACTTCGGACTAGACAATGGTCTAAGGAGCTATGAGGGGCCTCAACTCAGACCTGATATCTGTCCGGATGAGAGGTCAGCAGAAGATCCAACAGGGAAGGTGCATGATCCTCCACATCTGCGTAGGCTAAGTAACCAGTTGTGTCAGACCATATGCCAAGGAAAAATCATGAACAGATCTCCCGCATGATCGATTAAACGTGAACCAAGCCATTCGGCGTGATGGGCGTTAAAATCACCGAGGATCACGATCTCTGCGGTGGGGATCTGCTGTAGCAACGAATCTGTAGCCATTTGGAAGTGGTCGAAGAGTCGGTCTGTTTCGGCATTACCACTATGGTACCTATAAAGGCACCCGTAGGCGCGCGGATGGTCATCGCTGTCTAAGCGTAGCCAAAGGATGGATAGGTCCGAACCTTCAAGACTGCCGAGATTTCGATAACAGATGTCCTCTCTGAAGTATACGAAAACTCTTACCCGAGCTACAGATGAGTTTTTCAATTTGTACCCCGGGTAGAACGAATATCAATAGAAAGAGTATCAGCCGGAGAGGACACCTTCGCCTCTATTAGAAAGGGCTGCTTCGCGTCTCGAGATGGTAATGCAGAGCGTTTAGGTACTAATGAAGTTCCCTGATACTGCAGAAATTCATGGATAGCGTGGCAGAGTCGCCCTAGTCTTGTTACTCAGCTTGCCCCGAGCAGTTATAGTCTTCGGTGGAATTTTAGAATACGCGGGGTAGCCTGAGCACCCACGCTCAGGTGGCTCACTCAGTAGCTTAGTCGTCAATGCTTAGCGAGGACTTCTCCAGGGGTGCTGATACCCTCCGGGGGTAGTCTTATAATTTTGCTACCATGTTGCTGGGGGGAGGGGGAAATTTGGCTTCTAGCCATCTGCACTCGCCAGACGAATCGCAAAAGCAGAGCTTCAACTTCAGGCTGATATTCTGTGAGGTCGTGGTACCATTCCTGCTCAGCGGGCCCATACGTGCATCAGCAAAAGCTACCGCATGGCTGTACTGCTATCACTATTACACTATACTTAAGAGGATACCTTGAAAATGAATCGTAGTTTTGGGAGCGTGGCTTATCTCTTTGTCGGTGAAGCTCACGGACGTCTGAGGGAGTGTCAAAATGAAAGTGATGCAATGAGTTCATAGGTACACAAATTATGAGATAGCTATACTGAAAAAAAAACTAAGTAAGCAACAAACAACTTTTTAATTTTTTTTTACAAAACTTTGGTATGGAATAAATAATGATTTATGAGAACTTATGTATGATTATTTACTATGCTTTCAAAATAATTCCATGAACTTATTACATATATAAAATATGTGAAATAGAAGAATCACCAAAATTTCGAGATATAACCTTAACATCACAGTAACGTGGTTAACGTTAAGTTAGTTTTTTACTAATTTAGTGTGTCGTAGCCAAAGTGGCGGTGTAAGAATATCCATTATCACATATCACACGATGATGACGTAAGAGGCGACAGAAGGAGTTTCAACCAGGGGATGGGTAGCGGTATCTTCCTGAGAACAGCTGAATAAAAACTATGGTTGCCAACCTGCTTGCCAAGCGTATCCACTATATCAAATATATCAGCTATGAGGAAATTTATGGGGGAGTCCATGTTCATTGGATTTTTGAAGGGTGAATAATTTGATGAGTAATTTTTAACTTTAACATTTATATTTTAAATTAAAAATCGCCCCTAAGACGCGATCGATGGGGGAACCCTATGTCGCACCCCGGACACTCCAATAGCAACGATTAGATTATCGGACGAACAATTCACCGGATCGTCGTTCATCATTACAGCTCGTCACAAGTCTACTACATTCAAAAAAGTCCTTCCCCAAGGAATGTCACAAAGCACGGTCCTATGCATCCATCGACTTTCTGCATGTCTTACCAGGTCGTCACTCCATCTAGTGGGGGGTAACCCTACACTTCGCCTGCCAGTTCGAGGCTGCCACTCCAGAGCTTTTCCCCATCGGTTGTCGGTTCTTCGAGGTATATGGCTGGCCCATTGAAACTTCAGCTTACCAATCCGTTGGGCTATGTCGTCCACTCTGGCTCTACTGCGAATATCCTCATTTCTATGTTAATGACGCAGAGAAACCCCGAGCATAGTCCTCTCCATATTTCGCTGAGCGACCTTGAGCGTCTTCATACGGCCAGCAGTGAAGGACCACATTTCAGATCCATAAGTCGTCACTAGCAACACGCACTGGTTGTACAATCTTGTTTTCAGGTTTTGACGTAGAGTTTTAGTTCGGAAAGATGTGTACGTAATTTCTCGAATGCTGCCCCGCCGAGTTGAATCCGTTGAGTGATCTCTCGGTCGAAGTTGGATTTAGGTAGTCGGAATATTTGTTCCAAGTAAACGTACTCGTCAACAACTTAGAGCTTAGTGCTCCCAACAACTACCGGCATAGGTGTGACATGGACAAAACCCATGACCTTTGTTTTGTCCATGTTCATCTTGAGACCTATCCGTTTGGAGACACTATTGAGGTCATTAATCATAGTGCTTAGGTTCTCCAGTGATTTTGCCATAAGACAATATAGTATTGTCGGTAAATCGAAGGTGAGTGATGTACTCGCCATTGATGTTATTACCGTATCCTTTCCATTTCAGAAGCTTAAAAACGTCTTCCAATGCACCGGTGAAGAGTTTCAGGGATATAACGTCACCTTATCTTACGCCTCTCTGCAGTTGGATAGGTTTCGTACTCTAGTTCTGTACTCGGATAGCTATCGTAGCTCTACTGTGCAAATACTTCAGCACTGATATACCGACAGTCAACTTGGCACCCCTGAAGGGACTGTAGTATCAACCAAATTTTGACGGAATCAAAGGCTTTCTAATAGTCCACATACGCAAGGCAAAGTAGCAGATTGTACTCTCCGGTATTCTGCATAATTTGCCGCAGGGTATGTATGTGGTCTATGGTATTAAAGCCTTTTTGGAAACCAGCTTGTTCGGGAGGCTAGAAGTCGTCAAGTCTCCATGCGAGACAATTCGTAATGACTCCCGAAAACAGCACGTAGAAGTGGCTCAGAAGGCAATCGGTCTGTAGTTCTTCAAGATAGCGCTGTCGCCTTTCTTGAAGAATAAAACCACCGCACCTCTGCTCCACGCCTTCAGAGTAATTAATATAATGGTGTACGGAATTAAAAAGCTTCTGAAGGACTTCAAGTACCGATTTAAGTTGTAATCGATTTTTTTCCCTGAGTCAAGTGAGCGCCCAAGAGTTGGCAACCCGTCTCACTTCATGATTGACCCGTGACCACAGATTACTAAATCCGTAACGCGTGCCTGTCAGCGTACATCAGTTATTGAAGGATTTCCCCGCTTTAGTGAATGACAATGACAAACCAGTTCCTAGGAGTATTAATTGTAAGTAGTAAGTAATAATCATTTTACAATTATTTTATATTAATGCGAGCGTTTTTGTTCTTTTTGTGAAAAATCTTTTCCCTTAATTTGGGTCCCCAATAAAATTTTGACACAGGGCCCGTCCAAGACACGCTACGCTATTGCCTGTGCCTGAGTAGTCATCTGATTTCAACTTACATTCAAAAAAACTATATGCATATATATGACGACATTGCTGAATTAATGTTTTAAAGACTTAAGATTGTATTAAACATTAGAAGTCAAAAACCGGCGAGAACTACTATATCAACAATATAATATACAAATATTTGATTAAGTTAACGAGGTTTTATCGCATTGGCATAGATGTGGTTGAAGGGGTGTTGGCGGCGGCCATTACCTGACGTGAGGTGGAATTGATAATATTATCTGAATTGTAACAGATTGAAAGAGGAACAAATACATATAAGTTTATTAAGTGTAGTGTATATGCTCTCAAAATAGTAAACCCACTGTGTCGGTTATTACGTTAGGGCACGCTGAAATGATCGGAAATAAAATATTTCGGATTGAGTTACTATAAAACCTTTTTTAGAATTTGAATACTGGCCTCTTAGAATCTTAATGACATTCAAACAAAAAATGCTTAAAAACAAAAACTATGTTGGTTTAAAGTTGACACGTCTTTAACATAAATGGAGCTCACGCGTGAACATTTCCGTGCCATAATTTATCACAATTTTCGTCGCGGCTTATCTCAAGATAAATGTCTCAATGAACTTGTTTCGATTTGTGATGTTGAAGCACCGAGTCAAACGACCATTTACTGCTGGTATGCCGAGTTACGACGCGGTCGTGTGTCGCTCAGCACTGTTCTGCAGGTCGACCAAGAACAGCGGCCACGCCTGAAAACATCGCATTTGTGCAAACTATTACATTCGATGACTATGATGTGACATACGAGCAGATTTAGGATATTATCAGTATCTGAATGACTGTAACTCAGTCGATATTATATAACGAGATGTGTGTAAGAAAGCTAGTTTCCCGCTGGGTTCCCCACAATTTGTCCGAAGAGCAAAAGGCGACTCGTGTAAATTGGTGCCGGAATGCTCTGCAACGCTTCAACGGAGGGAAGTTAAATGCCGTTTGTAACATCGTCTCAGGTGACGAACCATGGATTTATTCATACGAACCTGAAAGAAAACATCAGTCAGCAGTTTGGGTCTTCGAAAACTAGGTCAAACCAATAAAGGTGATTTGCTCTCGCAGCGTTTCAAAGAAAATGGTCGCTACGTTTGTCTTGAAAAAGGGGCATATAATTCCTTTAGAGGAACGCAGAAAGGTTACCGCTGAGTGGTATATCACGGTTTATTTGCCAGAAATGATAACCGAACTCTTAAACCAGAAAAATAACCCGAAACGTCGCATCATCTTACATCATGATAATGCTAGCTCCCATACGGCTCGGAAGACAAATGATTTTTTGAAGCAGAAAAACGTTGAGCGATGAGCCGTCCTCCGTACAGTCCTGACCTGAGCCCAAACGATTTCTTTACATTCCCTAGAATGAATGATTTAATAGGCGGTCAACGGTTTGAAGACCCCGAGGCAGTTGTGGAAGCATACAAATCAGCCATTTTGTCAATTTCAACTTCAGACTGGAATTACTGTTTTAATGATTGGCTTGCACAAATGGAAAAGTGCATTAAGTTGAACGGAGAATACTTCGAAAAACAATAAAATACAATTTAGCTATACAGTGCATGTGGTTTTTCTTATTCCCGATCATTTCAGTGTGCCCCTCGAAATATAAAATTTGGGAGTGGATTGTGACGGCGTATTATTATTTATTAGTAATAATAAATAATTAATTACTATATAAAGCCATCTTAAATTATCTTAGAAGAGTCAAAGTAAAAAATTTTGAAAAGTTAAACATATAATACATTAATAAGCATACAATTAAAATAAATACATTTCAGACATAAAGTATTATAATAAAGTGAAAGCTTAATGTTGTCTATCAAAATCAATGTTAAAATATTCAAAATGTATTATACGAAAATATTATAACAATAAAGATAAAATAACAATTATAAAATAATTGGAAAATTGGTCAAATTTGACTAAGTTATTGAGCATGTTCATGTAAATTAGCAGCGTGTTCTTTAATATATGGAGGGTGCTCCTGTAGAGATTGCTTATATAAGGAAGCTGCTGGAGACGTATAGGTACCCACACAGCAGGGTTCAGTATTTTTGCATCCTTAACAAGATGCGAACAGTAGTTCGCTTACCATTCCGATTCAATTACTGATCGGTAGTCCGCTTACCATTCCGATTCAATTACTGATCGGTTGTCCGCGTACCATTCCGATTCAATTACTGATCGGTAGTCCGCGTACTATTCCGATTCAATTACTGATCGGTAGTCCGCGTACCATTCCGATTCAATTACTGATCGGTAGTCCGCGTACCATTCCGATTCAATTACTGATCGGTAGTCCGCGTACCATTCCGATTCAATTACTGATTTAATAGGACGATTTCTCTTTCGAGTGCGATATTGTTTGGCCGTGACCATCCGTAAATCTGTTTCGATTTTGCTTATTCTATATTTGGAATTAATATTTAAATTTAAATTTAAATTTATTATATTAAATTTAACGTGAAGTGTTCGCCCTTCTACAGTGTTTTAGTTATTCCATCCACTTAAATTAATCTCATTAAAAGATTAAATTTGTTTGCACCGGTTTGTGTAAATTAGATACGGGTTTTTACTGCATTAATTCTTATCTTCGTCATATGCCAGGTGGTTTGCGACCGTAACTCGTTCCGCATAGAGTAGGTTAGGTTGGCCAGCAGGGTCAGCGACTGAGGTTCCCCCCTGTGGGCCTCACGGACACCAGCTAGCAAGGTCGTGCGCTAACATTTGATTACTACATTTAAATCTTATGGAATTAAAGTTAGTTTTTTGGTTATTCTTGCAGTTTTTTACTGATAAGTTTTTACTCATCACATATTATATTTGTGGGCGTGTGTGTGTGTGAGGGGGGGGGGGGGGAAATTCCGGTATATTCAATTCGGTGGCCTTCGCGGGAGAGGATACCGAAGTTGAAAGACGCCCCGTAGGCGCCTCATCATCCGGCGACGAGGGCTTCACCCTAGTCGCAGGAAGGAAGAGGCGCAAGACCTCTAATAAAAAGAAGAGCTCCTCTGGGTCGGCCGAAAGGTAAAAAAAGTAGCCGCTTTTCTTCCTCCTCCATCCTCCTCCCTCAGGGAGGACATTCCCCCTAAAAAGGGGGAAGTAGAGTAAATCTGTTTTCGACAGAAAGGTCCCGAAAATCCTCCCTCTATATTGGATAAGGCCACCTGGAACTGCATCTCACCATCAGAACTTTCCCAATAGCGCCATCTAGTACCGAGTGGAAGAACTAGGAGAGAACTTTCTACACCTAGTCGGTCGCGACCGGAATGTACTCGAACATTCCAGATGTTTCAGTAGAAAAGCTCCTATATAAGACTGGTATTGACCGCGACCCAGGTCACTATTGAAATGGCAAATTAAGCGAATTCTACGAAGAGATATAACTGCGAAACAAACTGTTAAGTATGATTAATTATTATAATAATAATAATAATAATAATAATAATAAATTCTTTATTTCAGATAATTAAAATCCATATGTGGGTTAGTAACACAATAATAATAATAACAAGGGTTAGTTACAGTGGTAGTACAATGGTTTGCTTAAAATCTAGGGAAATAAAATAAATACATTGTGCCGAGACAGATCATCATGGGGGTGGATAGGGCCTAGTTATCAGTCTCTGCACAAGAAATTTCCACAGCGGCGATGTATATCTGTCCGCTATGGTCCTCAGAATGCTGTTGTGACTGGCTCGTACCCTGCTAATAAGGGATGCGGTTTTTTTTGCGTATGATGGCATTAAAACCGTCTGTTTGGTATGCCGCAAACATCCCTGATGCACTACAAAAACGAGACAGTCCCAACAGCATCCTGAATATATTATTATATTGGATGCGCAAGGCTTCAAGCGATCTTTTGGTGTATTTGACCCATAGACTCCCCGTGTATACGCTCTGACAGTATGCTTTAAAAAGCGTAATCTTAACTTCTTTTGTACAACGGGAAAACCTGCGAGCCAACATATTACCTCTAACCGCTAGAGCCCTGCGCTCCCTTTCAATGTCAGCATTATCCTTTAGGTCACCAGTAATAATATGTCCCAGATATTTAAATTTAGTGACTCGTTTCACGTTCATGCCATTTAGGGTAACATTAACTGCAATATTGTGAGATTTACCAGCGGCCTCAAAGACCATGTACTCTGTTTTTTTGACATTGTATGTGAGCCCATGCTCAGTAGCATACATCTCACATACCTTTAACATCTCACTTAAGCCTCCCACCGTTGGGCTGAGCAGCACCATATCATCAGCGTAACTTATATTATTAATGTTAACGCCATCTATACGATATCCGACGCGCATGCCGCTCAACTCCACGATAAGGTCATTTACATACATGTTGAAGAGCTTGGGAGATGTCAACCCCCCCTGTCTTACCCCGCACTCCAACACGTATCCTTCCGACAGAGAATCAGCCCACTTTACAAAGTTAGTTTGGTTGGAATACCAAAACCCAAACACTTCCAGCAAACTCGGCCGGAACGCCCACCTCCGCCAACTTTCTCCAAAGTATCTCATAGGACACAAGGTCAAAGGCCTTGGAGAGGTCAAGGAAACAGGCGTATACTGGCGTCTTGCGATCTGTGTAGTATTGGACAGTGTGCTTTAAGCTAAGGATTGCGCTTTCAGTAGAAAGTCCAGGTCGGAACCCGAACTGCGCGTCATGTATGTTTGCATACTTATCTAATTCCGAGTCAAACACACTGTCCAATACCTTAGCAATTGCTGTTGCAAGTGATATAGGGCGGTAGTTCCCCCTGCTCGAGATGTCTCCGGTCCTGTCCTTAACAATGGGCACTACGATGGTCTTTATGAGGTCACGTGGTAAATAAGAGTGATTTATGCACATTGAGAAGAACAGGGCCAGCACCCTCGGCAGATGAGGCCCGGCATGCCTCAGATGTTCCACACTAATACCGTCATGACCGGGGGATTTGCCACCGGTCATTCTTTTTAGCGTTAGCGTATTAGTGTGTTTTAGGTTGTAATTGGTGTTCGGTAATTAAGGTGTCAGTTCTGGTAATTCAATCGGCAGTTTTTGTTGTCACGAACTTCAAGCCCGTAACAATTGGTGTCAGAAGTGGGGTAAAATCATGCCGATTTTACCTAAAGACGACAAGAAGGCTATCCGTACCCGAAGTCGACGCCAGCAGGAGACGGACCAGAGACGATATGGTAGTGCAACGCCGTAGACATCAGAGGGCCAGCTGCCGACCTTGGAGGCCGGCCCGTTAGAGGCTCCTGCATCTGCAGCACCTAAAGTAGGTGCCTTAATGATGATTATGCAGGAGCAGGCGCACCGACGGGAGGAACAGGCTCGTTAGTTGGAAAAACAGCTACAGTGTGGACAGGAGGAACGGGCAACAGATACTCCTCATGAAGGACGTTCACGCTACCTTCGGGAAAGGGATAAGGGAGGTGAAGGATAAGGTTGCTCAACATGACAATCACCCGTCGGAAGCTGAAACCCGAATCGGTCAAGTGAACAATCGGCTGGACAACGAGATGGCTCACGCTGGACGACCTCAATTTTAGGGATGGAATAACAGCTCCCGTGGTAGTTACAACACCTTCGCTACGTAGATTTAAAGTGCCGCCAACTTCTTCCTGATGGGCCTACTAAATCCAGTTCGAAGCTGTAATGAAGGCGAACGGCTGGAACAAATGTCTGATGACTTTATGATCGAAGGTCGCAGCGGGAACTCACATAACAAAGCAGATGCATTGTCAAGAAGACCTTGTCCTGAAGATTGCAAGCACTGTACTGGGCAAGAGAGTGGTATCTGTGAGGATGCTCAGGACAGAAAACCTTAGCAACGAGTGGGAGGACAGCCTACAATATGCACTGTAGGAAGATTCGGACATCAAGCCGATTCTGATCAAGACATCGCTCCATTTGCGCTTGGGATTCAGAGCTTCCAAGCCTAAATGGAGCGATGTCTCAGCGATGAGCTCTACCACGAAAAGCTATTGGATCCAGTGGGACAACTTGCTAATTCAGGATGGAGTCCTGTGCCGTAAATGGAAAAATGTTCGAGGAGACAGCTGTCATTTGCAAATGATTGTCCCTAAAGCTAAAGTACCGGATGTTCTACAGCTGTACCATAATGATTGTCCAGGAGGCCATCTGGGAGTTAAACGAACTCTACTGAAGATCCGAGAACGGTTTTACTGGGTCCACAGTTGAGACGATATCAAAGACTGGTGTCGCAAATGTACAAGTTGTGCGGCTGTAAAAGGACCTCAGACTCGTAGTTGGTGCACCATGGGAGAGAATAGCCATTGACGTGGCGGGGCCGTTTCCGGAAAGAGAAAGTGGTAACAAATATTTTATGATTGTTATGATTACTTCACTAAGTGGCCAGAAGTCTTCGCCAAATAGTTAAAATAATTGCCAAATAGTTCATGAAGTTTTCTTTCGTTTTGGAGTACCTTTGGAGATTTATAGCGACCAAGGAAGAAATATTGAGTCTCAAATATTCCAGGAAACTTGCCGAGTTATGGATACTCATTAAACAAGAACAACTTCTTACCACCCTCAATCTGATGGAATGGTAGAACGAATTAATCAGACATCGGAGAGGTACCTATCAAAAGTTGTGGAAGATCGGCAACAAGATTGGGACAAGCACTTACGAGTACAACTGTTTTTGTTGTCATATCGAAGTGCTGTTCACGAAAGTACATCAGTGACATTAGCTTTCGTAAACTTTGGAAGAAAATTACGGCTGTCTGCAGACCTGATCACCGGAATACCATCTGATGCCCTACGCAGTATAACCGATTACGCAAATGACTTGCGGAACAAAATGAATAATAATAATAATAATAAGGCGTAGGGAAGTGACGACCCCATCGCCCGCTGACGAAACAGTTAAGTGACAAAACTGCTACGTCGGTGCAGTCAGTCAGCGCCTTGCCAAGAGGTGTAAGCGCCGTGCCTCGGCAGTACTCAGGGTGCAAAGGCCCGTTTGTGCTTACGGCCGTACAATGATACAATGAAACGGTGCCGGGCCTGGGCGTCTCCCGTTAATTGGCGCCCAAAAATGGATGATGGATTTGATTAGAAAGCGTATAGGGCCGCTGCCTGGTTGTCGCCGGGGCGCGTCTGGAGCTGGCGCTGGAAGCGGCAGCATGCGGGCCGCCAGCTGAGCGCGAGGAGCTGCAAGATCACCTAGCAGCCCCCTGCATCCATCATCCCCACCAGACGGCTTGATGTCGGCAGCGTCCTCTCGGACTCGGCAAGCGGCATCCGTCGCTGGTGGAGTGCGCCGCATGCGTTGGACTAGGAAATTGAACGCAAACGCATTGCGGGCGTACTATAGGGCGAAAGGGTAGGAAACTGCAGGGATAGCGTATTGGGCTCGGAAGCATTGCTTTTTTGCTGAGCTGGAGCCGTCTATTCCCGTCACGGAACAAAACCTGACAGACCGAATTCGGTACATAATGCGCTCGAAAATATTTGATGATGCCGAGCTCGAACGACGACGACGTGAGGCCATTCCCTCATCGAATGTATTGGCTACGGCTGGGGATGCGGTTCCTCAGGCGACAGACCAGCTGCCACGCGTAGAAGCCGCCATGGATCTTCCAGTTGTGGTTGATTCGGACGATGATGAAATGGTCTCCCAGGAACTAGAGCAAATGAGGAGTATGTTGGAAGAGGCGATTTTGGAAACGTGCAGCATGCCTCGACCGCGACTTCCCCGCATACCCCTAAGCAAGCGAAATTGGGCTGTAGTGAGGGCTCTTAACCCAATGCTGGTAACATATTTGGAAGCCAGCCGGGACCTTTGCGAGACGGACTCAGTTCTTTTTGGCGCCGCAGTGGCAGCTTGCCGTATTATTGGCGCCAAACTTCTCATGGCTGGACGCGCTACTAAACAAAGTAGCACCATCCCAGCTTGGAGAAAAAGAATTGAGGACCGTATCGCAAAGGCAAGGGCCCTTATCGGCAGACTGACAAGCTTCAGGTCGGGTAATAATAGACCGAGGGTTGCGCGCACCGTTAGAATGGCGTTTGCTGGGACAAATATCAGTTTGTCCCAGTCGGATATCACGCAGAAACTAATGGAGCGCATAGACGGCCTGAAGCAAAAGATCGTTGCTTGGGGAAAGCGGATTCGCCGATTTACCGAGAGATCAGGGCGGTTCAACCAGAATCGTCTCTTCCAGAGTGATCAGAAGAGGCTCTACAAATCATTGGAGCGACCAGAGGTATGTGGAGCTGGCCAAGGATCGGATCAGGCTAACACTGTCGCATTTTGGCGTGGCCTATGGTCATAGCCCGTAAACCACAGCGAGGGCCCTTGGACGGAAGTTGTGGCGAGTCAGTGTGCAAGTATTACGCCCATGGACCCCGTCATCATAAGGCCGGATGACGTAGCTGAGGCGGTCCGTAGGGCCCCGAACTGGAAAAGTCCAGGACTCGACGGGCTGCATCACTACTGGCTGAAGGGGTTCATGGTGTGTCACGCTGTGCTTGCCCGTCAGTTTCAAGAGGCTCTCAAGCAGAAGTCGCTCCCTAGCCTCTTCACTACTGGGATCACTCATTTGGTTCCTAAAGACCAGGTTACCACAGACCCGAGGAAATACCACCCCATTACGTGTCTACCCACCATATATAAGACACTGACATCCATTTTGAGCGCGAGAATCACTCGTCACCTGGAGCTAAATCAGGTGATGTCACGCGCTCAAAATGGATGTCGGGGCGGTGGTCGTGGAACTAAGGAACCACTTCTCAATGACGCGGTCATTGGCAAAGTGGTGAAGCGCAACCGTCGGAACTTCTCCGCCGCCTGGATAGACTACAGAAAGGCATTCGACTCGGTGCCCCATACGTGGCTAAAGAGGGTCCTCGAGCTGTACAAGATTGACTGTACAGTCCGAGACTTCCTCGGGCAGTGTATGGGGCAGTGGAGTACGATCCTCTGTCATCTAGGCGACCGGATGACGGCTGCAGAAAGCCGCATAAGGATAAGAAGGGGTATATTCCAGGGCGACTGTGTGAGTCCAAACTGGTTCTGCCTCTCTTTGAACCCTCTCAGTACTTTACTGGAGGGCTCCGGGAGGGGATGTCAGCTTCGGAAAGGAGGTACAAAAGTAACACAACTTTTCTATATGGATGACCTCAAATTATTCGCCTCCAGTCGCTCCCATCTTATGGAATTGCTAAATATCACTTGTGAATTTAGCAATTCTATTAGAATGAAGCTGGGGATGGATAAGTTTGCGGTCGTCCATGTTGAAAGGGGAAGGGTTGCTAACTCTTAGGGCATAGACTTATCTATGCCCGTCAACTTAAGGACCCTTTCCGAGGCTGGAACATACCGATTCCTGGGTATGTCACAGAACATCGGTATCGAGGAGGCTGGTGTAAAACAGTCAGTTTGTGACGTGTTTTATGCACGCTTGACGAAAGTGCTTAACAGCCTTTTGTTCGGTGTGAATAAGACACACGCATATAACGGCTGGGTCATGCCTGTCCTCATGTATACCTTTGGCATACTCAGGTGGAGTCAGACTGAACTTAACGCCCTGGATAGAAAAGTCCGCACTATAATGACGTCCCATAGGGTGCATCATCCGAGATCGTTGGTAATGAGGCTGTACTTGCCGCGAAAACATGGTGGGCGTGGCTTGCTGAGCGCGCTCACCATGCTTAATAGCGAAGTATGCGGCCTCCGTCATTACTTTCTGCCGAGATTGGATGATCCATTTTATAATGCCGTCATTTCTAGTGATAAAGTGTAGCGGCGCTGTCGTCGCTCCACTAGCACACCGAAACACATCGAAGCCTAAATCGCGCTATTAACATTCCGAATCATAGACATTATATATAGAACATCTCTGAACTATCACATGGAGTGTTGGCCACTCCCCGGGCAGAACACCTTGCCCGGCGGGAGATCTCCCCTTTTCCTTCCACGGCCACAGTGGTGACTAACCGACGTGATCTGAAAACGCAACCAACAACCTTCGGAAACTTCAAGCTTCATCATCGTCATAGAATGCCCCACCCATTCGCTCCCGAGCAGATATCGTCTGCAGTCTTCATATCCTGCAAGCCATTTAGCTTCACAAGGTTCATCGCAGCATTGGAATAATAATGCTTCCTGTTCCTTCAAGCTACTCTCTGCGCCATACAGTGTTCGGCACTACTCTGAGCCTTACTGCTCGCCTCTGCTTCACGGCACTCTCGCAGATTACTTGCCTTCTTCTCGACTCACCGCAGACTACAAGGCAATCTCCTGGCACTTGCACATTCGTCGACAATGAGACTTCACTATCGACCTCCGGTCTGAGCAGGGGGGTGATGTAGCGGCGCTGTCGTCGCTCTACTAGCACACCGAAACACACCGAAGCCTAAATCGCGCTATTAACATTCCGAATCATAGACAGTATATATAGAACATTTCCGAACTATCACATGGAGTGTTGGCCGCTTCCCGGGCAGAACACCTTGCCCGGCGGGAGATCTCCCCTTTTCCTTCCACGGCTACAAAAGGACTTACCCCTCTATCCTTAGCCAACGAGCAATGGCAGGACCCGGCAGTACAAAGCAATTCCGACCGGGAGACCGTATGGAAGGAGAAGGAGTTGCAGCAGTAGACCTCTCGGTATATCGCCAAATCCGCTTTCATCATCCATGCGCTCCCTCAGTTTTTGCGTTATATCCAGCTGGGACAAACTGACATTTGTCCCACGCCCGCAATGCGTTTGTATTCATTTTGATGGTCCATCGCATGCGGCGTACTGCGAAGACTCTGCCCACACCAAGCAAGCTGGTGGGGATGATGGATGCAAGGGGCTGCTGGGTGATCGTGCAGCACCTCGCACTCGGCTGGTGGTTTGCATACTGTCCCGTCCAGCACCAGCTCCAGACGCACCCTGGCGACCTTCAGGCAGCGGCTCTTTGCGCATTCTTCTGTATTCCATCATCCATATTAGCGGGCGTCATTTAACGGGAGACGCCCAGACCCGGCGCCGTTTAATGGTGAGGCCATATACACTAGCGGGCCTTTGCACCTTCAATTTTTGCCGAAGCACGGCGCTCACACCTCTTGGCAAGGTGCTAACTGACTGCGCTGACGTAGCAGTTTTGTCACATAACCGTCATGGGGTCGTCACTTCCCTAGGCCGTTTTAATATTATTATGTGGGGTATCTACATAGTTTTCTCATCTGGTTGGGTTCTATAAATGTATAATTATAAATTAAAATGAAAAGATAAATATATATAAATATCAATAAAATAAAATAAATCCAAAAATACATAAATAACCAATCTAACTGAACTAGTTTTACCTAATATTCGATTTTGAGCATTAGTTAATTCTAGTTATAGCAAAGGCATTAAGTAAAAACTAGTTTTAACTAGGGAAAACTAGGGAATTCTAAAATATCCAAAATCATCACGGCAAGTCATCTAGTCCGAATATTTATACATACTACATAGTACTTTTCTCTTATATTTATATATTTTAATTTCTTATAATTTTCAATTCATTCTTAAATCATTTTTAATTTTTAGAAGTGGTTAACCATTATTTATTTTTCATTTTTTTTCTGAATTTTAGCTATTCATTAAATATCTAAAAACTTTTACACAAATTGTTGATGCATCACATTGTGAAGTTTTTAGGAGATTTTGACACTTCATATTGCGAAGTTTTAGTTTTGTCGGCAGCTTTAGTCAGCAGACAGTTGATGACGATAGTATCTTATGGCACCTAAGCAGATAAAATAACGAGATTAACATCACCGTCGGAACTCTACAAACTACTTTACATGTACAGTCACTTAATGCCTTTTTTATAGGACAGGTTGACAAACGAGCACACAGTCCACCTAACAGTAAGCGGTCGCAGTAGCCCATAGACATCAACATCTATCCTCGGTTACGAATCAAAAGTCAAATGAGTTGTCACCCGTGAGAATTAAGATGGAATGCCCCGTTTCCAATAAAAAGGGTTTCCGGTTCTCTACACTCACCATACGAAACACAGCAGCATTAAGCTACTATTTTACGCTGGTATTCTGTGAGAGCGTGGTCCTTCCCCGGTCGAGCCGACCCATTCGTGCTACAACTATACCAGTAATATAACTGCAGCATGGCTATACCACGTAAAAATTCATTCTATCCTTGGCATTCTAATCCTTGTAACTTCTCCCCCCACTCGAGAATAACTTTTTTAAATTATTTTAACGAGCAAACGACAATAAAATATCATTTCAAAATATTACAATAAAATATCACTTCAAGATGTCACTAGTATGTTTTAAATGCAAAAATAAAATATTGGATAAGGATAATTTAACTTGTTCACTATGCAAAGAAAAATTTCATTTAACTTGCACGATAGTTTCTGAAAAAAGATTTCGCTGGATGTCAATAGACACCAAAAATGCCTGGAAGTGTACAACTTGTACACAGAAAAAAAATAAGACAAAAAATAGAAATACGTCATCAGAAAAATCTCCTAATTTGGACAGCAGTATATCTAGCTACCACGAAAGGGCAAATGATAATATAACATTGCGAAAAAAAAACTCAATCCCCCTATAAGCAATAGCAGCCCGCAATCAATTTCCCACATTGACGACTTAGGTGAAACGTTGATTTCTGTTGACGCCGCTTTAAATCGTAGCTGCCCCAAAAATAACTATTTAGTAATGGAGGAGTTGGAGGAAAAGAAGATCAAACTACAAAATTTGGAAACAAAGCTCGAAAGTGCTGACCTGGAAGTGGAAAGATTGTTATTAGAAAACAATTCATTGAAAGAGGAAATATCAAAAAGAGATGCAAAAATAAACTAATTATCTCGCATCTGTCGCTCAACTACAAAAAAGAAGGTCGTAAGTCCCTCCCAGAACAATACCTGCGAAAATAATATAAAGAAATATACTACTAATGTATTATTTAGAACTCCCAAAGCAAGTGCCCCATCAACGATAACAAATATAGCATTGTGTCGCAGCCCCAGTGAGACTAATGAAAGCAAGCGGCAAAATAATAATATTAACAGTATGAACAAATCACCATTACGCGACGTAACAAGCCAATAAGAGAACACATTAAATAATTCTAAAATATCTCAGGAGAACAAAAAGAAGATATGTATATGTGTATGTATGCTAAGTACTAACAAGTTTACTAAAACAAGATCCATCGCGCAACGATTTTTGCATGGAGATTTTGATATCTGCCATTATCTTCTGACTGGATACGGAATAAACCACTAATGATGGGACTAAAGACCGAACTTATGGATTATACAATGGAAGACTACTGCATATTACTAATAGGTGATCAAGATTTCAAATCCACTATAAATTACTTTGAATTAATAACATATATTCGACATACTTTATCAGAAATTACACACACACAAACATCATTTTGTGTCTACCTACCTTTAGATACTGTAGATTCTGAAATTTATTTAACTGGCGAGTTAAATAAATTTCATTAGTATATATATATATATATATATACATATATATATATATATATATATATATATATATATATATATATATATATATATATATATATATATATATATATATATATATATATATATGTGTATATATATGTGGTAAGTGTATATAATATATATGTGTATATATATATATTTTATGTATGTGTAGCATGTACATTTTGAATTGAATGAGATCATGACAATTTTACTGCCCATAACTCACTCTCCGTTCTACCCAAGGTTAGCTGGTAGAGAATCCCATATAGCATTAAGCTCGCCTTTTGTACAAAATCTTTGGTACAATAAAGAATAAAATAAATAAATAAATATAGCGTGTACATTTTTATCTTCATCTGTCCAAGCTTCCAACAAATGCCGTTTGTTATATATATATATATATATACTGTATATATGTTATATATATATATATATATATATATATATCTCCATAAATTTATATACAAATAACTATAAACATATAAAGTGGACTCAAATTTGTTCGTTACGGATATATTCGTACAGTTTTCTTCTAAACACGTTTTTAGCGGGTATTATGCGTAGGTCAACAGGCAATTTGTTCCAAAGGGAGATGGAAGTTAATGTGAAAGAATTTGACATAAACCCGGAATGGTGGAGAGGAGTAGACAGTAATAAATTGTGTGAAGACCGGAGATTGAGAGAATGAGTGTCACTACGGAATTGGAATCTTTCTTTTAGGTAAAGGGGTGAGGAAGAATCATTAAGAACTGAAAACAGAGAGGACAGCATTCGAAAATCTCTGCGCTGGCGTATAGTAAACCACTTAAATTGGGAGCGAAATTCTGATACGTGATCGTACTTGCGATGACCAAGAGACCAAAGGTGAATCGTATGCAGTTGTTAAGTAACCTGTCCAACCTGCTTAGCAGCTCCTGAGAGATATTAGAAAGACAAACATCGGCATAGTCAAATAATGGAAGAATTAGAGATTGGATGAGTAGAAGCTTAGTTGAAGGAGGCAGAAAGAACTTAAGACGATAGATGGAACGAAGTATGCCTGTGACTTTACGACAAATCTCGGACACCTGTAACCTCCAACTAAGGGTCGGGGCAATAATTAAACCCAGATCCTTGACACTAGTGTGGAAAGGAATTACACAGTTTTCATAGCAAATGGATGGTAGATCAGGTATGTTAAGTTGTGACACCGATCGACGACTACCAACGATAATAGCCTGGCTCTGACCAGTCTGAAATGCGTTGTAAGTCCTGAAATATAACTGAAGATCGTCAGAATAGAGGTGGTAAGAACATTGAAGGTGGGTAGTTAGAAGATTGATAAACAACGAAAACAAGAGAGGAGAGAGAATGCCGCCTTGCGGTACCCCTAGATATAGATCGCACCAGTCGGAAAAATCCTGACCAGCCCGAACAGCCTGCTGGCGACCGCGAAGATAAGAGAAAAACCAGTTCAGTACTCACGGGGAGAAGTTTAGGCGTGAAAGTAATCCAAGGAGTAAATCGTGATCGACACAGTTAAATGCGTTTGAAAAGTCAATAAGGACCAGAACAGTCAAACATGACCTCTCCATGCCCTCTCTAAAATCTTCTGTAACTTGAAGTAACGCTGTGGTGGTACTATGTCCCGGGCGGAAGCCAGATTGATATGTACTAAGGTAGTTGCATTTCGAAATGAAAGAGGTGGCTTGTTTGTGTACCAATGATTCAAGGGTTTTGGAAAGAAACGGCAGTATAGAAATAGGTCTAAAATGGGAGGGTAGGGATGGATTGGGTACCTTCGCAAGAGGCAAGATAAAAGCTTTTAGCCATAACTTAGGGAAAATACCAGTAGAGAGGGAGAAATTGATGATGTGAGTGAGAACTGGAGTAATAATATCGAGTATGAGAAGTATCATAGGTCTACTCACCTCATCATATCCGGTTGCGGAAGATTTTATTGAAAGTATGGCTTTTCTAGTATCATCGTCAGTCACTGAACTGAAGTCGAAAGTATTACATGATAACAAAGGCATGGAATTAAGTGCCTGGAGAGTCGTAGCTTTGGTGGTCAAATGCAGACGTGATGCAGAAGAGAAATGTGTATTCAAGTCATAGAGTGAAATATTTGGGATTAGAGAATTGATTTTTCAAATCCCAGGGATTTAAGGAACTTCCATATATCTGCAGAAGAGGAGTTTGAAATACTATTGTGGAAGTAGCGGCGTTTGGCTGTTCTTACCACCTGATTACAGCGGTTTCGTGCTCGCTTATATTGTTGAAAGGTGGAACTGTTCCGATTCTTTTTAAAAATGTGAAAAGCTCGATCTCTTCTTCTCATTGCTCTACGCACTTCGTCAGTTATCCACGGTGCAGGAGGTCGGCGTAACCTGACTGCTCGAACTGGTGCGTACCTATCGAACAGGTTGAGAATTTGGGTGTTCAAATGAGCAATTTTGTCTTCCATATTATTTGCATCCAGCAATGGGCCCCATTCTATATTCTTAGCATCACGGTGTAGTCGAATGGTGTCAATTTTATTGAAATTTCGTAAATGCACAATCACTGGCTTTGGCTTGGGAGGCTTTAATTTATACGACATGACCAAAAGATCATGTCGAGAAAACGCGGGAACAGCCAGTTGATCATGATATAAAACATGATCCGCTGAACTAGTGCAAATGATGTCTAACCATGAATCTTCGGTGTCCACGTTGTGGTGAGTTGGACCAGATGGTAGAATATAGAGATCTGCCGAGTCTATGATGGCTTTAAGTTTGCGACTCTGAGGAGAATCCTTTAGCAAGTTGGTATTGAAATCACCCATTATTATAATATGTTTGTTATCAGTGCTGATGGAGTCGATTACCGATTCAATATGGGAAAAATAATCAGTTGAAGTAGGGCAGTAAACAACTCCGAGCACGACCCTCAAACCCTTAATTTTTACTTCTAGAAATAGGTACTCAGCAGATCCTCTATATTCTGATGGTGATATTGCAATGACATCATTTGCATATTCCGATCGCAAGTAAATGGCTACGCCACCTCCACCTTTGCCAGTGCGATCAGAACGTATAAGTACAAATCCAGGAAGACTGTACAACGTAGAGGATAGGGAGGGTTTTTTCCAGGACTCTGAGATAAGTAGAGCATGGATGTATGGTGAGGAAAATGTGTCAAGTAGATCTGAGTAATGGGCAGGGATGCTTTGCGCATTTATATGGCATACATTTAAACAATTTGTAGAGGCAAATTTCGTGTGCAAATAATTACCCACGTTATCGATAAAAGAATCATCTGCGGGTGAGGTAATGTTAAAAGAAGAACATGCAGAATAAAATGAGTCTTCATCCGATGACATTTAATCTATTATTATTAATAATAGTAAAAAATAAATATATAGGGTATATGTAATAATAAATAATGTTGTATAATATATATGTATACCTATATATGTAATAAATTTTACATATATTAAATACTATATTTATGAATATAAATATTAAAATAATGAAACTATTATGAAATATAAAAAGTTAATTAATCACTATTTGTTTTACCTGCCGGTCTGCCTTAAAAATTATTAATCAAGTTTACATATAAAAAGAAGATTAGCACAAATGTTTTAAACAGCCCAATGAAACAGCAATGATGTCTTACTCATATTTCACTTGGTCAAATTAAAATATAATTAATGTTGTGCTCATCTTCTATACAACAAAGGACAATAGAAAGTCATATATTATAATGTTAGTGACTAACTTAAGTGAGCGATAAACAACAATTATAAGTAATGCCGTGATCGTTTACTATTTTACATTTATACAAGACACAAAAGTATATTGTACATTTAATTTAAAATGTATTAATAATTATGAAAAGATTAAACTGAGAATAAAACGCTACAATTGAATACCATCTAATGGTTAAAATACGGAAATTATATGACAAATGAAATGAAGACATGGCTTAAAAACCAAGAATCCAGGCCAATGTCTTGACAAAAATAATTGTATGATATTGACGTTTGACTATAACATAGATAGTATCCTCTTAGTAGTCTGTGAACATAAATTGCTATGATAAATTGTTTACCTACTGTATTTACTGTATTTCGTACCAAATATGTACTACAATAATATTTCTTACGGTGAACGTAAAATTAAAGCTTACTGTCAGCACCGAAATCATAAAATGAAATCGAAAAAATTATAAATACAGCAAGAATGATGCTGATCGTAAAGTGCAATGCCATTATGTACAGACTTCTTACTGATTGCACGCTTCGAAGTAGTTGTTGACCTGGATTTAGATCCTTCTTTTTTGGGAATGACATCTGAGGCTGGAAGCGAGGTAGCCCGTTCTACGTCAGCTTTGTGTTTGGCTGTCAGCTTCTCTAGATCATTTGTTGTAAACACTTTGTAACGGGATCCAGTAAGAAGCTTGACATTGATCGACCCGTCCAAGGTCCACACATTCCTAATGCCGAAGTGCCTGCGGGCCTCTAAGAATAAAGACTGCCTCATTCGTGTTAGATATTCTGACAACACATATGGGCTACCCTTGAGCAAGCCTTTTTGGCCCATACCTCCCGACGTAATGGAGCATCTTCAAATTTTATGAGAATCGGACGAGGGCGGCCATTAGATATTGTGCCAAGACGATGACATACCTGCAGCGACTGACTAGAACAATTTTTGATACCAAGATTCTTCGTGATGACTGAAGCTATCAATTCGCGGACATTCTCATTGGTATTCTCGACCACTCCTCCCAGCAGCAGAAACTTCTTTCTGTGTCTACTTTCAATGGCATCCACATTAACAATTAGATGGTTAATTTGCTGCCGCAGTAATGTAAATGTTGAATAAACAAAATTCTTGAAGTTGATGTAGTCAGAACTTAAGTCCTTCAGGCTTAAGTCCTTTGATGACCCCTCTAGTCTCGCTTCAAACTCATCCAACCTCTGATTAAGTGTCTTCTCTAGTGATACTTGTGTTTTAAGTACTTCAAATATGTTTTCCATACTGAGATGTTCTTTAAGTTTAACTCAACTTGAAGTTTGTAAGAAAAGTGGTAGCAGCCTATGGCAGATATTTAATTTATTGCATATATGATATTTTAGTTAATACTTAACAAATATTAAATACTGTACACAATTAATAACTAAAATAAATAAATAAAATTACAGAGATGCACAAAATTTAGTTGTTACTTTTTTCACACCTACCCGAAAAAAAAATATGTATATGTCTATCTGAAACCTGGATCAGTGCTGCAAAACTTGATCTACTCAAAGTACAGGGTTATATGCTGGCATCCCATTTCAGTCGATCTAATTCAGTAGGAGGAGGTGTTTGTATACTAGTTAAAGATGATATAGATTATATTGAACGAAACGATTTAAACGCTATGTCCATAGAACCTATAATTGAAATATGTGGAATAGAAATACCAGTTTCAAATTTATTAGTCATAAATGTATACTGGCCAAATAGTAACAGAATGCCTGATACCTTTTACAGTGTATTAGAAAAGCTCTTACAACGAATTCAGCAAAAAAATTCTAAAACAAACGTTGTAATAGGTGGAGACTTTAACGTAGATGTGTTAAAACAAAGTATATCGACTGTAAGACTTTTAAATTTAATGCGTAGTTATAATTTCTATCAACATATTCAAGAACCAACGAGGGTAACAGAGACTACATCCTCATGCCTAGATTTAACATTCACAAATTTTGATGTCGAACAAGTCGTAATTAATGTTGTAGAGTTGAGTCTCTCTGACCACAAAGGAGTTATAGTAAATATACCAATAAAAGAAAGAAACATACTCGTGCGTAATACGTGGATTCTAGAAAAAAGAATCTTTAGTGAAAAAAAATCCAACATTTCAAAGCTAAATTAAGAGAAGTAAACTTTAGCAGAATAATTACTATTGATAAAAACATTAATGAAAATTATAACTCATTTTGTAATAAAATTATTCATATATTAAATGAAACTATACCAAAAATTCTCATAAAAATAAGAAGCATAAAGAAAAAGCCATGGTTAACCAATGGAATCAAAACATCGTGCAAAAATAAAAGACTCTTAAAAAAATTATCATCTCAAACAAAAAATCCAGTACTAAACAAGTATTATAAAAATTACTCAAAAATACTTAAAAAAAACTGTAAATATTTCAAAAAAGAACTATAATATTAAAAGAATAAAGAATTCTGATAATGTAATAAAATCAATGTGGAATGTTGTAAAGGAACAAACTACAAGCTTACACATAATAAAAAGAACATAGAACTGAATGTCCAAAATAGTATCATTGCGGACCCTGTTCAAATAGTTGAGTGTTTCAATAATTTCTTTTTGTCGGTTGGTAATGATAACAATAATCGTTTAGCCTGTCCTTCATCCCGTAAAGAATTCATTCTTTTTACAACCTGCTACTAATCAAGAAATTATAAAATGTATACGTAAATTAAAAAACAAGCGTAGCTTCGGTCATGATGACTTACCGCCTTGTCTAATTAGGAAATGCGCCGAAGAACTAGCCCCAGTTATGACATACCTGATAAATCAATCGTTTACAGAAAGTAAAGTTCCAGACCAACTAAAAATTTCAATAATTAAACCACTCTATAAAAAAAGGCTCTAAAACTGACTGTAACAACTATCGCCCTATTGCTATTCTTCCAACGTTTTCAAAAATATTTGAATCCGTTATGGCTAATAGACTATATTGTTACTGCGAAAAGTTCAATATATTAAATGAAAATCAATATGGCTTTCGCAAAAACAGATCAACAACTACAGCAGTATACAAATATGTCAATGAAATATTAAATTTATTTAATAAAAAGAAATACGCGATCGGTATTTTACTGGACATGACCAAAGCCTATGATCGAGTTCGATTTGACATACTTTTACGGAAGTTATACGGAATAGGAGTAAGAGGCCCAACATACAACTGGTTCGAACCATACCTGACCAATCGAAAGCAGTGTGTAGAGATAGAACACCATAACCTAGCCAGTGGAAATGTGATTAAAGTCAAATCCACAGATCAAATCAATACCACAGGGTAGTGTTCTCGGTTGTTTATTATTTTTAATTTATATTAATGATTTGCCGAAAATAGTCAAAGCCCCCTGTACCTTGTTTGCCGACGATCTTTCTGTAGTCATACCTTTCGACAATAATACTAACAACAATCTTAACAACTGTCTAGATAGTGTACTTACAGATATCTCTAAATGGTTAAAAAATCACAATCTCGTCATAAATTACACAAAAACTAAGATAATACAATTTAGGCCGTATCAAAAATGCCCCCTATCTATAAATTATTCTTACAACGATATTAAACTAGAATGTGTTGATTCATATACATTATTAGGTATAAACATATATTCAGGTATAAATTGGAAAGAACACATAAAGAAAGTATCATTTAAACTTTCCCGTTTGTCGTATGCACTATACGAACTTAAAAAAGTTACAGATTCAAGAACAGCCACGTGTGCATACTATGCTTATGCATGGCTTAAGTACGGCATTTTACTGTGGGGAAACAGCACAGACGTAAATAAATTGTTTATTTTACAAAAAAAAAATGTATCCGAATAATTACAAACATAGACAGCACTGATAGCTGTAAACCCTACTTTATTTCACTAAAAATATTAACAATTACATCTATACATATACTAGAAGTATGCACATTTGTTAAAAAGAATATGCACCTTTTTTCAATATACTCCCGGCCTCATTTTTTACGTCCTAGTATAAAATTTGCTCCTCCTATCACAAAATTACAAACAGTTAAATCAGGACCCCATGGTATGTGTGTAAAAATTTATAATAAAATTCCCAAATGTCTACAAAAAGAAGAATCGTTGTATAAATTTCAAAGAGAGCTTAAAAAAAATTAATTGAAAAAAGTTTCTATTCGTTGTCAGAGTTTTTCGGTGAAAAATCATAATTGTTTATTTTGAATATGTATACCTCTTTTATATCGTTGTAAATATTGCAAATGTTTATTAAACCTAAAAGTAATGTAGTAGTTTAAGTAAGTAGTTTAAGTAAATAAAATAAAATTAGTCTTTCTAAATTGATAAGAATAAATTGATATATAACATAATATAATATTGCTACGCCCTATCAGGGCTCATGTTTGGTTTTAATATATCCAACGTAAGAACTATTTATGTAACCACATGAACGCAATAAAATGTTTGAGTTTGAGTTTGAGTTTGAAAAGTTATCTTGTAAACCTTAGAGTATTTACGAGAAAAGCTTGCTTATTTATACTCTAAGTTTAATACACAAAATCGCAGCATTTTATAGGTACCATGTTTTTTTAAGACACTTTCTTGTTTGTCAGTCGTACCGGATGGAATTTATTAATTTATTTTAAAATAATTTCCTGATGAGCTGGAAACTTGAAATTTTGAATATAGCTCAAATTCAGATGACAAAGCAAGAATATGATTTATAAGAAAAATACCGGTCAAGAGCGTGTCGGGCCACGTTCAGTGTAGGGTTCCGTAGTTTCCCGTCCGTCACAATAAGTGTTCCCACTTATGAGTTTAAAGGTGGGTATCCATTTTGTTCGCGCTCCAGTAGCGCTCCGCGCTCCTGCAACTGCTCCCGGTAGTGGGTACGTGCGCAAACATGGAGGCGAACTCGGCAGGCGCTCCGACTCGTGATGGTTTTTAGCGCGAACACAAAGGGGAGCGCAGTGTGTCAAAGGGGAACGCATGTAGAAGTGCGCGCGACGTATCCATTGGAGCAGTTGCAGGAGCGCGGAGCGCTGCTGGAGCGCGAACATGGTCCAACTTAAAAAGGCTATTTGTTACGGAACTCTAACAATTACGGAACACTAAAAACGGGCCCACAAAGGACGGTGATAACTAAAAACTGTTGTTTCCGTCCTAGTTCAAAATGATTTTCCTAGAAAGTCCTTATAAAGTTCTACTTTTCAGATTTTTTTCATATTTTCTAAACTTATGGTTCAAAAGTTAGAGGGGGGGGGGACGGGACGGCGACGAAATTATTGACATTATCAAAAAATGATTTTAGTAAACCCCTATTCATTTTTTAATACCTTTCCAACTATATATTACACGTTAGGGTTGAAATTAAAAAAAAATCACTTCCCACTTTACATATAGGGGGGCCACCCTAATAAAACATTTTTTTCCAATTTTTATTTTACCACTTTGTCGGCGTGGTTGATACACATATTGGTACCAAATTTCAGCTTTCTAGTGCTAACAGTCACAGAGATTAAGCGAGGACGGACAGACGGACAGACAGACATGGCGAAACTATAAGGATTCCTAGTTGACTACGGAACCCTAAAAACGTGGTATATTCTTAAATTAAAAAAAATACTTGTTTACGAATTAATTAACATATCAAACCAAACCAAACAAAGCATAAAAAAGGAATTCATTGAATTAATTTTTTTTTCTATGAAAAGATTTAATAATGTATTGAATTAATTTATTAATGTCTTGGTTGAATTTTTAATGACGTATGCTATTTATTCAGAATTCAGTACCATGGACCACATACATACCCTGCGGAAGATTGTACAGAAGACAGAAGAGTACAATCTTCCACCTTTCCTGACATGTCGACTATGAGGAAGCCTTTGATTCCGTCGAAATTTGAGCGGTGCTACAGTCCCTTCAGCGGTACCAAGTTGACTGTCGGTATATTGAAGTGCTGAAGTGCTTGTACCGTATGGCTGCGATGGCTATCCGAGTACAGAACCAGAGTTCGAAACCTATCCAACTGCAGAGAGGTGTAAGACAGGGTGACGTTATATCCCCGAAACTCTTCACCGCTGCATTGGAAGACGTTTTCAAGCTGCTGGACTGACCTTCGAGAACGGGAGGACCTAAGCACTATGCTCAATGACCTCAATAGTTTCTCCCAACGAATAGGTCTTAAGATGAACATGGATAAAACAAAGATCATGTTTAATGTCCATGTCACACCTACGCCAGTAGTTGTTGGGAGCACTATGCTCGAAGTTGTTGACGAGTACGTTTACCTGGGACAAATAGTCCGACTAGGAAAGTCCAACTTCGACCGAGAGATCAAACGACAGATTCAACTCGGCTAGGCAGCGTTCGGGAGATTACGACACATCTTCTCGTCAGGTATACCTCAATCTCTAAAAACTAGATTGTTTTTAGAAAGTTTCTAGTTCGGAGTTTCTCTGCGTGATAGACTCAGAAATGAGGTTATCCGCAGTAAAACCATAGTGACCGACATAGCCCAACGGATTAATAAGCTGAAGTGGCAATGGGCCGGCCATATAGCTCGAAGAACCGATAACCGATGGGGAGGAAAGGTTCTCGAGTGGCAGCCCCGTACCGGTAGGCGTGGTGTACGGCAACCCCCCACTAGATGGAGTGACGACCTGGTAAGATATTCAGGAAGTCGATGGATGCAGGTGGCTCAGGACCGTGCTTTGTGGCATTACTTAGGGGAGGCCTGTGTTCAGCAGTGGACTTGTGTATTGATGATGATGACACTATTTATTAAAAAATTAAAATATTCGAAGAAATTTTCCAATTTATATTGTTGAGATTTTGATGTGTAAATAAAATCAATGCATTATTTATTTTAATCTCTTGTGGAATTAATTTACTACAATCTAACTACATAAGATTACAGTATCTTCGCTAAGATTAGTCAACAAGTTTTCCATCAATTGACTTAGAATTATGTGTTTTTTATAGGATAAGGGCGGCAAGCGGGCACAGAGCACACCTGATGGTAAGTGGATACTGTGGCCAATAGACATCTGCATCTATGCTTAATTAAGAATCTAAATGTCAAAAATCAAAATTTAAGGACTATCAATATTAATACCATATTAAACTTTTATTTCCTTCATGTGTTATATGGCAACGCTAGCTATATGTCAATGATCGTATACCGAATTCCTTTGAGCGTCTCTTTCTCTCTTTTATGGAAAATCGTTGATCTTTTGTGATATCCTGTGTTCCTGGTAATTCTGACTAAAATGGCGGATCTGTCATTGTCAATTAGAAACGATGACG